>JAPQNM010000014.1:3457973-3547973 GCA_029783475.1 Metacarcinus magister | reverse complement strand
AACACCCCTCTTCCCTCCCCTTCACCCTTAACCACCCCTTCCTTCCCTCATCACCATGCTTTCGTACCTTCTAAACTTACCACTCCCTCCACATTTATTTTTGATACTCCTGTTTATACCCCTTTCTCATACTTATTATCTATACCACACATACTTCTTTCTCATTCTTATTTTTTTACCCCTGCAGATCCGCCCTACACTCAAGATTTTAGGCAGCACACAGAGCCCCACCCTCGGCTCCCCAGACTCTGATACTGATGTGCTGGGCTTCCTTGACTACACACCAGAACCCCTCAATGATAGATGCGATGGTGATGATGTGTTTAGAGGGATGAGGGGGGAAAGTAGAGGATGAAAGGGAATTTTTGTTTATCAGTTATTAAAGTTATGTGTTAAGAGGGATAAAGGGTGAAAATTAAGCGTGAAAGGGAATTTTTGTTTATCAGTTTTTTATTAAAGTTATGTTGTAAGTAATAGAGTTAGTTACATATACACACATTATAATTATCATCTTCGTATTATAATGAAAGGTTTTTTTTTATTATTATTCATTATTTATTCACCACTAACAACACTACCTCACCACTCACCACACAACCTTCATCACTACCACTTCACCACAACCTTAACCCATCCACAGGCCGGGGATCCAATGCCTACTCCACGCTGTACGAGTCCAACAAGTATTCGGAGCTTATGCCAGGTGCCTTTGTGCCCGGCCTCCCGATTAACCTCAAGATTGCCAGAGTGCAGCCTGTCCACTCCCACATCCACCTGTTCAACAACCATGTGTATGTGAGAGAGAGAGAGAGAGAGAGAGAGAGAGAGAGAGAGAGAGAGAGAGAGAGAGAGAGAGTGAGTGAGAGTAATGATATATTCCCTCCATTAAAAGGGGGAAATAATCAACCTTATGAGAGAATAGAGAAGGAAGAAAAGGATGCAAGAAATCAAAGTTAATTCACACTATCACATAATGAGGAAAAAAAGAAAGGAAAAAATTAGAATATATTTATTTACCCATTTCGCTATTTACCATTCTTTCTTTCACTCTATCATTTGCCTTTTAGCTTACCATTACACCATCAGACCTTTGATTTCTAGTGTTTCCTTAACTTACATTATCTCACTCGCAACACACTGATTCTCCGTTTCCCTTCCTCTGCTCCTCTCAGCCTCGTTATTGAGCTTGAGCATGGAGATCACAGGTGGAGTGTGGAGAGGAAGGTGCGTCAGGTGGCAGCCCTTCACAGTAAGCTGCTGCTCCTCAGGTGAGTGTGTGGATCAGTGAAGCAGGTAGGAAGAAGTAAGTTAGTCGCGTTCAGTTTGTGAGTACGAAAGTTAATTGGTAAAGGATTGAATGAGTCAGTTTGTGAGTTGGTCAGGTTATTTTGCTTGTGAGGGACTAGATTGAATGAAGGAATGCAGTTTTTAAATCAGTCATATGTTGAGTCAGTCAGTTTATCACCCACACAAGACAAGAATGTAAGATTTGGCAAACTTTTCTAACTCCTTAAATACATTAAAGCATTAATACAAGTAGACAAACACCTCAACACTTTACATAACTTCCTCTCGGCCGGCACAGAACGAGACTCAGGATGCCCGCAGCGACACGTGTCACCCGGCAGAGAAGACAGAGCATGAGACAACAGATTAAGGCGGCAGAGCAGGAAGTGGGGGACACCGTGGACTCCAGCAACACCAATACTAATGCCAACATATCCAGTGCAGCAGCAACGGCAACCGCCAACGCAGCACCACATAATAAACGGCTCCTCAAGTGAGTGTGGTGGTGTGTGGAATTTAAAAAATCACATTTAAATTTTTCAAAAGACTTATTATTGCAGTTTCTGATAGATCTTTTTAAACTCTACAGATATGTCTCTATGCATTTTTTCTCTAGGACTAATAATTTTGTAGTAAAATGGCATCAAATATTTTTTTATAGATTTTGGTTGCCATTATAGTATATATTATAGGCTGCTATACGACAGATAATTGAGAGATTACTGTATTTTAGGTCTCAAAATAACGGCTGAAGTTTGGTACCAATTATAATTTTTCCCATAAGTTTATGTATCTATATCTGACGAATTCGTATCTAACGCGGTTTTTTTTGGCACCAATTATTCATTAAATGGGAAATTCTACTGTAGGTGATGATATCAGAAATTTTGCCAGATCAATATGTGAATAAATGAAAAAGGTGGAAGAAATATTATACAAGCATTTGTGAAGGGATGAGAGTAGATACATGAATATAATATAGTCACTTATGATATACATGAAGATCAACTTTCTATAAAAAAAAGTAAAACAATCAATCAGATACGTGTTAGGAATCCCAGTAACTCTATACAGTGTTCTCATATGTGTGTGTGTGTGTGTGTGTGTGTGTGTGTGTGTGTGTGTGTGTGAGGCAGGTTCCCTCGACGTGCCCTTCAGACCATGGATGAGCCAATGAGAGTGGAACTGGAGACCTACCTCAGGAACCTACTCCATCACACACTCTTCCGCAGCCATCGAGATGTCTTGGAGTTCTTTGAGGTAAGCATCTCTCTCTCTCTTGTCTTCTTTCCCTATCTCTCTCTTTATTCCTCTCACTTCTTTCCTTTTCTCTCATGTCTCTTGAGTGTTATTTAATCATATGTTTCTCATCATATTTTCTGTATTGTATTGCTGTCTTCACCTCTCTTCCCAAATATTCCTGTACTGTACTTCTTCCCAATCCTCTCCTGTTTTATCTACATTTCTCTTCTGTTTTTTTTACAACCAAATACTTTTCCTTAGCTTTCGTGTTACTCTGTCTCTCTTGTGTAATGTGTTCTGCCTCTCCCTCACCTCCTCAATGTACCTCTGTTCCTCCCATGCAGATCTCTCCAATGTCCTTCGTGGGGGAGCTTGGAGCCAAGATCAAGGAGGGTTATGTGAAGAAGAGAGTGGGTGGAAGTGGCCCTTGTGACTGCTGCAACTGGTGAGTGTGTGTGTGAATGTGTGGGTGAATGTGTGAGTGTGTGTGTGTGTGTGAGACGTTCGCTGAATAAAAAAAAACTGAAGAAAACAGGTAAAAATCCCATGAACCTTCTTGAAAACATATGAAATGCATTCAAACCATTATCTTAATCCACCCATACCACACACTCTACCTCAGATAAACCCTTAACCACCATACTACCATCCCCATCCCTTGTTTCCCCCACCAGGTTAGTTGCCACCTGCACAGGGAAGTACAGGCAGCAGTGGTTGGTATTGAAGGAGACTGGCCTCTTCTTCCTAGTACCAGAGACAGGGTTGGTGCGCACTGTCATGCTCATGGACTCTGCCTTCCAAGTCTCCCACAGCTACAGGCTCATTGGTGCAAGGAACAGCCTCCTCATCTCTAATCTAACCAGGTGGGTAAGATGAGGAAGGGAAGGGAAAAGAAAGTTTATAATGGTGGAAATGAATGACTGAATACAGAAGGAAGATAGAGGTAGGAGTTGTAAGCTTAGGAAGTTTGGAAATAATGTAGGTAGCAGTTATATTTTTAATTGTGTATGTGTGTGTGTGATGGTATATCCTAAATTGGTTATACGGTAAGTAGTGAACTCAAGTCAATATCGCTCACTGTTCCTTCTCATATCTCCTGTTTTCCTCCCCCTCTCTCCCAGATCTCTGCTAATAAAGTGTGACTCTGAGTCCAGCAAGAAGGAATGGCTCTCTATCATTAATAAGACAGAACGAAAGTATGGTGAGTGCAAAAAGGAATCGTATGTTTTTATAACCATATGCTAAATTACTTTCTTTGTGTCTCTGATTTTTTACATTGAGATTATGAATTTTATAAGTGATGATGAAATTACATGATATGGCGTCAGTATATATTTCTCTCTCTCTCTCTCTCTCTCAGGCAAGGACTTCACCAGCCAGGATAATCGCTATGGATCCTTCGTTCCCGTCCGCAAAAACTCCTACGCTCGCTGGTAAGTCCTTCCGAGAGAATCCTTGACGTGTCTTTATCTTCCTTTGACTCATTAGTAGAGATAAGGGAACAAGGATTGATTCGGGTGTTTAACTATCCTGACCAGTGTGTCTATAAATATGTATTGTTATGAAATATTGCATTGTTTTCACCCCTTCATCCATGTGTCTGGTAAGTTGAAGTAAGTAACACAGTCATCCACAACAGTAAATAAGAAATATAAAACTTAAATCATCCATCACAAAATAAATATATAAATAAGATAGCAAAAGTAGTAAAATTATACAACTTTAAAAAGAAAAAATGTAAAGGTTATGAAAAGATTTTACATATACCATCCAACACAAAATAAAAACTATTGAGACTGAAAAAGAACCAATAATCCAAGGCTGCTTCCACACCTTCCCCTTTAAAGGTATGTGGATGGGGCTCGCTACATGTGGGATGTCGCTGAGCTGATGGAGAGTGCACGAGAGGAAATCTTCATCACAGACTGGTGGATGAGCCCACAGATCTACCTGAAGCGACCTGACCTCACGGGACACAAGTGGAGGTCAGTGGGTCAGTCAGGGTTGGTAATGGATGAGGTAGTTAGCCAATTAGGTAGTTTGCTAGTAATTTTATTTATTTATTTATTTATTTTGCTTAGTCATTGGGTATATGTGGTTTTTAGTCAGTCACTCAGTAGTTTAGTCATGATCATTAACTTAACTAATTCTACAAGCAGTCTGACAGATATGTATTAAGAAATTCAGGCCACAAACTTGATTTTATTGTTACCTCATTACTACAACACACACATTCATCATCTCCTTCCACCTTCCCCAGACTGGCAGAGGTGCTGAGGCGGAAGGCTGAGGCTGGTGTGCGAGTGTTCATCATGCTGTACAAAGAGGTGGAATTAGCTCTTGGCATCAGCTCCCTCCTCACCAAGCAGACAATGAACCAACTACACCCCAACGTAAAGGTAACTGTTTGTGTGTTTATATGTGTGTGCGTCTGTGTCTGTGTGTGTGTGTGTTTAAATCTTAGTGTAGTGCTGGGGTGTGGATGTGCATTGTGTTCTGCTCCCCAGGTGTTACGTCATCCAGACCACATAGCTGGTGGGACGCTGTACTGGGCCCATCATGAGAAGGTGGTGGTGGTGGACCAGATGTTTGCCTTCGTCTCAGGCATTGACCTTGCGTTTGGCCGCTGGGATGACTTTAGACACAAGTACGTACGTGTGTGTGTTTATTTGTGAGGCGCCAACTTGGGTTATGTGTTGTTTATTTAAGCAATGTATATATCTAGCTTTATGAACCTATTTTGTTAAGTACTCTTACACTAAACACTTTGAGGTTACATTTTCAAATTACATGATTATTCTTGACCTCCATTATTTTTTTTAACTATTGTACCTCTAAAGCAAAATGTTATCTGGATTTATAATGGTTTCAAGTGACTGCTTCATAATGTTTATTAACCTGAATATCAACTGAATACATAGGCTTTGTGATCCAGTCTTCAAGAAAATCATCGCCATTCTCTTCTTTCTTTGCTACTATAGAGTCATTCCTTCCTTCCAGACTGGTGGACACAGGGCATGCCGGGGTGCAGCAGACTCAGTTGTCACCCCGGCACTCCCCACACGGCACTGGCAGGGCAGGGATGGACCGTGGGGCACTGCAGCACCTCCTTAGAGGCACCAACGATGTCCTGGTCAGTACTGTCGGCAAGTCAGCTCCAAGTAGTCGAAGGGCGTCCCTTGGCACTACTGAAAACTCCAGTGTTGCCCCAGGTAGCCCAAAGAATGCTAGTTCTTCTTTAAGTAACTCTGAAGGCCCTGTCACCCCCTCAGAGGCTCCCTGTGGCCCTGACAGCATCACCAAAGACTCCCAGGGTACACTTAACACCTTGAAGGGTGTCCATGCCTCTCTTTGTGCTGTAGAGTCTAATCCTATCTCAGTCAAGTCTACAGAGGCTCTCATCGGCCCCCTTGCCACCCCTGAAGACTCCAATGCCGACACTGAGTCACTGGATGAAACTGATGAAGTACAACACATACCACCCATTATTAAACTCAATGGGAACAGGTAAGTTGTATATTTTGCTTTGATTATTACTTGCTTCTAAACAGGATAATAGGGGAAAGTACAAAAAAGTCATTAAAATTGCATAATGCAGTAAAATGTGTGAATGTGAGCGAAAGGAGAGAGTATGTATGTGAATTGAATTTTATGGAAGTAGTGTAAAATTAGGCATTAGTTAGGCACCTTTTTTTATCTAATTTATCCCATTGAATTGAATATCTGCATTTATCCCTCAACGTGCCATCTTCATTAACACATGCCCCTTCTTCCCACAGGCCAGTAGAAAAAGCAGATCTCAACAGTATCTACACCGCCAACACGAGCGTTCAGAATGGCAGTACTCCACACCTCGCATCACAGGAAAGCAAGGACACAGCTGCGCAGGGCCCCTCTAACCCTCCTGTCAAGAAAACTAGATTCTTCACCCGCAGTGGAAGGGATCGCACCAACACAAACTCAAGTACCGAAGAGGAGAGGAAGGGAGGAAGAGGGAAGAGCTTTAGGGATGTGAAGAGGAGGGGCAAGGATCTGGTAGAGGAGATGAAGGAGAAGGGAAGAGAGATGAGGCGAAGGCTGCACAGGTAAGTCTCGTTAACCTGCGTTTATTCACTCACTCAGCTATTTACTCGTTTGTTCTCACTCTCACCAATACTTCACCTTGTCAGATGTTTTATGATTTATGGATTATTTTGCATTTTCATTCCCCTCACTTGCTTGTTTTGTATATTTGAAGTATCATAACTGGTAGACATTTTATCATATAGTATTGTAACATTTGTATTTTTTATTATGTGTTATGTTGATTAAGCAGTGATATCAATTATTAATACTGTACGGAGTGAAATAGATATAGTGTAAATGCTTTCTTATAAACCAAGTAGTGAACATTTCTAACCTCATTAAATCCAGAAATGAGTCGATAGATTAAGAAAAAAGTTAATAATTGCACCAATGATTTGCTAAACATTAAAGCTGCATTCTACTTAGCCCTGTAAAGCAAGTCCATTCCTAGTCCTTACATAATCTAGTGCATGAGAGTAAAATAATGTTAAGCAATTGGTCAGATCCGTGTGTGAGGTTCTCTTACACTGTGTGCCTGCCTTGTGTCTGCATGTTATCCCAATTACAGGAGAAATAGTATGGACTCTGACTCCTCAAGCTCCTCAGACTACGGAGAGAAAGCAGAGAGCATGAGGACTAGTAGGTGTGTTATCGTTTTGCTTCAGTCCCTCGATGTGTTAATTCCTAAAGCCGAGAATTAAGTTTTTTCTGCTATGCTTCAGAAAACTTGTATGAGTCACTGCAAGGAATGATAAGTTTGCTAATTCCTTGTGGGTTGTTATTTTGTCATCACTTTTAAGCACGTATTTTAGCTGTCCATTTTTTTGGCTTTTTTGTTTTTTTTGTGTTCATGAGACATTTTGTGATTTGCTATAAGAGTTTCGTTATTAAGATTGCTTTGCCTACTTTAAAAAACAAGAAGTGATTGCAACTAATATAACTATAGTTTTGTTTTGATTGCATACTAATTACTTGTCTTATCCTGTCTTCCCTTTTGTTTTCTATCCTCACCTCGGATACTTTCTTTGTCTTTCCTTTATCAATTTCCTTCATATTTTCCTTCATAAACTTTTCTTCTTTCCTTTCTTCTCCTTTCATTCCTTTCACTCCCCATCCTTTCCTCCCTTCCTTCCTTCCTTCCTTCCTTCATCCATCCCTTTCCTCCCTTTCTTCCCTCATTAGCTTTTCCCGCTTTACTGGGCGTCGGATATTAGGTGCCAAAGACCGTCTAGGCAGCTGTTCCTCCCTGGCTCACGCACACAATGTAGTCACAATGGAGGATACTACCTCAACTCACCTCTGGGTCGGCAAGGATTACGTCAATTGGATCAGCAAGGACCTGGACAACCTAGACGAGCCATTCAAAGGTTAGGGTTGTTTGTGGTTACTGTAGCTTGGAATGGTATGTAGAATAGAATGTGTGGTCTTCCTAATAAGCCATAGGGAAAAATAGGGTTCATTATCACAAGTAGCCACATTGAATTCTACCTTTCTACCTTCTCCAACTTAACTTCCCTTCCCTGTACATACACAAAACATGACCTATTATCACACTATTCCACTTCTTTCTGTTTACTACTCATGCTGTGTTGTCCTGACCTTCCCCTGACCTTCCCCTGACCCCTGACCTTCACTTGCAGACATTGTGGACCGTCACCAGACCCCCCGGATGCCCTGGCACGACATTGGGCTGTTTGTTGAGGGGGCAGCGGCGCGGGATGTGGCCAGACACTTCATCCAGCGGTGGAATGCCATCAAGACTGAGAAGGTGGGAGGAAGGGACTCTAAGCTATATTGATTTGTATTGCTTGAGTGTTATAAGTGTGTTACAATGGTGATTTTTTCCTTAGGTTGTAGTTTTTTTTTATATTTGCTCTTAGATTTTAGTGGTAGTTTTGTCACTTAATGTATTTTCTCGCAGGTTTGTTAGTGATATGTTGTATTGAATAGTTAACTCACAGAATACCAGATAATTGGAATAAATATGCTGTGTTAACCAGAAAATATAGAAAAATAAGGTGTTTGACGGATCTCTACAAATTTTCATACGAAGTCCATTTTGATGTAGTGATTGCAAGGTTAATACAGCATCTATTTATCATTCAAACACTAGAGAATTTTTTTTAGAAGAGAGGCTTGCAAATATAACCATGAATGTGTACTATAATGCTGATAGAAGTACCGTATATGTGTAATGTAATGCTGATAGATATATTACTAGTATTTAGGTGATAAAATTATGATTATTATCTCTTAGTGATTTGAACTTTTTTTTTCATTTAAAGTGATTTTGGCTTTTTTTGTGCAATAGATGTTTTTATTTCTGATTTATTTATTTATTTATTTATTATTATTATCCTGTGATTTAATGACCTGTTTTCCCTGTTTATTCTTTTGTTCGTGTGTTTCTTTATCCCTAGTTTAACTGTGATGTTCCTTCCTATAGGTCTTGGCATTGTGGGCAGGTAATGTGATCTCAGGTGTGTATGTATGGTTGTATGTATGTAGGTAGGTAGGCTTCAGGCTAAGACGTTGTAAGGTGTTGAAGTAGAGTTCCATGGTTTACATTTTAATTTGTTTTGCTTCTATTGCTGCCTGATACTCCAGGAAGCTGAGCAGATTATGTGAGTAGTTGTGTGTGCATGTGTGTTTGTGTGTGTGTGTGTGTGTATGAGAGAGAGAGAGAGAGAGAGAGAATATATTACCCCCACAGTTCAAGAAGTCATCAGAATCCTGCCGCCGCTAAATAATGTACATACACTGCTTGCAATAGAGAGTTCATGCATTCACATACCTTGACTAGAAAGCTTGATTCTTTGGCACAAATTTACTAGAAGACAAGAGTGAATAGCGAGTGCATCAATTAGTCTTATTACTATAGGAATGTTTTAAACTGGGAATTGTATAGAATTGTATATACTTAGCTAAATTATCAATATTTTCTATCTTTTTTTTTTTCTCTCTCATCACAAACCGTTGGCGCTAGTAGGCTTTATGGAGGCTGAGATGGACTGCCTCTTGCCCATTATTTGGCGTAGGTTTAGATTTTATATGATGGATGAGATGATTGTTATACTTGAATCTTGTGAGTGAGAGGATTGGTTGGCATCCATCCTTCTCGTGCTGGCTGTGTGCTGTGTTACCTAAGAAATGTTTGGAAAGTTTTATCAATTCAATTCCTAATCTATTTCCCTTCGTGTTGTGCTGTAATGATTGGCAGCTTAACTAAAGGTGTCAGATTGTGATGCATTGTGTAACGTGCATTTGTTCAGTCTTATGTTATGTGTGTGATCTAAACGCAATGAAGTTCTGACTGATTATTTGACCTAATTTTGTGGTGAAAGTTGATTTTTATATGTGATTGACAGTAGATAAAAGATTGATTTCACTGCACCATGTTGATATTTTGTGGATTATATATATACGTATATGTTGCTAATCACAGCTTATCACTGTTCACACCTACTATGTTTGCTATCGTTAAATGGATATCCCCGAGCCTCAAGAAATGTCAATAGAATTTGTATTTATTTATTCATTTATATTGCTTATCATTTTTATTTGCTTCACTTATTGTCTCCACCTGTTAGAGGATTCGAACCCCAGAGCTCTTGGTTGGATATAAATATGACAACCACTACACCACAATGCTGCTAATAATGATAATAGTAATAATAATAATAGTAATACCACCAACAAAAATGATTAGTAATATAATATGGAGTCACACACATTAAGTTTAAACCATCACTAACAAAGACTTTCCCTTCCTCCCTTCCCTTCCCGCTAGGTCAAAGCCAACCACAGCTACCCTTACCTACTACCACGCACCTACAAGAGGGACAACTTCGTTTCCTCCAACCTCTCTCCTCGTCATCGTGTCAAATGCCAGGTGGGTTTGTATTTACTATGTACTGTACAGAATGTGAGGTAAATTTCTACTGTCTATGGATATTCTTTGTACAATCTCCTCCTCTAGTCCATTCCAAGATCAGTGTTTTAAATTAGTGAGGAGTTGAATTTCTTGAAACTATTAGTAAACATGTAGTCTTTCTGTTTAATATTTATTCCATCTCATTCTTCCAGCATTTCTTACTAGAAGGTCAATTATTCCAATGCTTTTACTCCTTTTGAACATTATTATTAAGTCCTCATTTTCTCAGTAATAATAGCAGCAACATGAGGTTTTCCACTTATTTCTCTTAGTATATCTCTTATCATTTTCATGGCCACTCTGTACATTTCATAACTTCACCTTCCAGTATGAGGCGACCAAACTAATATTGTACACCATCTTTGATCATATCCTGGATGCTATTACCTCCATAAGTATTTCATCATCCATGTAAAAGAGTCAGTAAGCATCATATGAACTCTATTGTGTGATGCTTACTAACTTTATTCACATTAACTCACTCACTCAATGAAATAACAATCCAATATTAGCATGATACAACACACCTTTTATTGCCATACTCTCCACCACAACCTTTATTCCTTATCCAGGTGGTGCGGAGTGTGGGAAAGTGGAGCGCTGGGTTGGATGAAACAGAGGCCAGCATCTTCTCAGCTTATGTGGACCTGATTCGGCGAGCCAAGCACTTTATCTACATTGAAAACCAGTTCTTCATCACGCAATGCAACATGCACGAGCAGAAGGACGTGTTTAACTATGTGGGTTATGAGATAGTGCAGCGGATTGTAGAGGCTCACAGGTGTGTATTTGTGTGTGTGTGTGTGTGTTCATGTATGTATGTGTGCCTGACCTGACCTGACCTAACTGAAACACAACAAATCGTATCAAGCCAACCAAGATCAACATAGTATAATATTGTCTACTCTTTCTACCTTTTCTAACCCATTCATTGCTTCCTCTTTCTTCTGCTGAGCCAGGAAAGGGGAGGCGTTCCGTGTGTACATCGTGCTGCCGCTGCTGCCTGCCTTTGAGGGCATGATAGGCAAGGCGAGTGGTGTTGCCATGCAGTACATTGTTCACTTTAATTACGTCAGCATTTGCAAGTAAGTGTCATGTGTGTGTGTGTGTGTGTGTGTGTATTTTGTTCTGTATTTCTATCATGTTTCATCTATCCACAACCTATCTCTTCCCTCCTTATCCCTTCACTGTTTTCTCTCTATATATAATTTTCATACGTACTCATTCTTATATTTAACTGTATATTCCTATCCATCAGAGGCAGGTCAAGTGTCATCCATTGCCTGAAGGAACACGGGATCACTGAGTGGGAGCGCTACGTCTCCTTCTGTTCCCTGCGCACCCATGAGTGTCTTGGGGAGCGGCCTGTCACCGAGCTTGTCTATATCCACTCCAAATTGATGATTGTTGATGACCGCTATGTCATCGCCGGCTCAGCTAACATCAATGACCGCAGCCTCGATGGTAATCGTGACTCCGAGGTCTGCATGGTAATTGAGGTGAGGGGGTCGTGTCTGGTTTATTTATTTATTTATTTATTTTATTTTATTTATTTTTTTTTTTTTCACTTGAGTTTTCCTTGTTTTCATCTATCGATATTTCTAGTCATTTCTACTTTTAATTTTTTTTTCTTTCATTATATGTGGAGTTATAAAGTCTGTATCTTGACATAACTTTTAACTACACTTTCCCCATATTAACTTCCATAACACACACACACACACACACACACACACACACACACACACACACACACACACACACACACACACAAACTCAATCCCCTACACCACCTTTCACTACCCTTACTAACACCTCCTCATCATCTACTTTCAACAGGATCAGGAATTTGAGGAAGGAGTGATGAATGAAAAACCCTACGCCTCAGGTATTTTTGCTGGCAGTATGCGCCGATACCTCTTTAGTGAACACCTGGGAGAGGCAGACTTAGAGAACCCGACCTTGGATGTGTCTGACCCTGTTTGTGATGCATTCTTCACCAACGTGTGGAATTACGTTGCTAATAAGAACACCTTGATATATGAGGAGGTGAGGCGCTGCTGAATGAGGTGGTTTGTGAGATGGTGTGATGAGGGGAGTGGTGATAGTGATGAGGTGTGGGAATATGATAGTGAGTGAGGGTGGTATGTGATGAAGATTGAGGAAGAAAGGCTTAGAGTAGATGAAGTTAGTTAGAGAATCACTGTTTTTTTTTACTCTACATGTACATTCCCCCGCAGGTGTTCTCGTGCTACCCGTGCAACAGTGCCGTGACCTTTGAGGACTTGGATCGCCTGCGCTCAACCCCAACACTGGCTGATGTCAACCCATCCGATGCCAAGGTCAAGCTCAAGGAAGTACAGGTAGAGTTGATATTAAATTGTTTTGCTGATGTATTTGGTGAGAAAAAATTATAACTTCAATACATTTTCTCCACACAAACTATTACTTTCTTTTTTGCTTGTTATATCTGGAGTCTCATCTTTTTTTTTTCTTCAAGTTACATTTCCCAGTATGATTAAAACTCTTTCTTCCTCTACTCACTCAAGGGTCACTTGGTGCTGTTCCCACTCGAGTTTCTGAAAGATGAGATGCTCAAACCAGGTGTGGGCAACAAGGAGTACCTCTTGCCCATGGAAACCTGGACCTGAGGGGGCAAGTATAGCCTCGCGACCTCAAGCTTGAAGAGCACGAAGACCTCACCCCCATCGGGAGTCTTTTCTCCTTCAACAAGCAGGCCCTGGTGTGTTACAAGGGTCCTGGCAGACAGTTCTTGTTGGTTCCTCAGGATGATACAGTTTGCCCTTGTCCTACTGATTCTGGTGGGTGACTTTCCCTTGATGTGCTATTGGTTGTGATGTTATCCAGCTCAAAATCATTCATCTCAGATATACCAAACACACATTCCCCAGGTACTTATTGTTGTGTATAGTGTGCTGGTGTGCATGGGTGTTGTTGATAGATAGATAGTGATTTTAAAGATACCTTGTTATGTTTGGTAGGAACTTGCAGTTGTTTAATATTGCACTGTCCAAGGACCACTCTTTTATTTGGAGTTTCAGAGGTGCTGAGCAGTCATAATGCAGTGCTGAGGAGTGGAAAAATAAGTCAGGGAGGTGTAATATTTCTTTGAGTGAGTGATGGTAGAAGGTGATGTCAGGCTCAGCAGGACAGCAGAGGCAGGTTAGGTCATGCTTATGAATGGTTCTTTGCTTATCTGTGTTGTAAGGACATACTAAGGGCAAGCAACCTGAATACCAGCATGGCATATGTGTATGTGTGTGTGTGTGTGTGTGATTCACCAGCTATTACCCTCCCAGAGAGAGCTTAGAGGTCGTTATATCCCAATCCATACTCATGCTCAAGGAGGTTAATAACTGTTCAAGCATCAGTGAAAGCTTTGCACCTTGAGCGAGGTCAGAACCTTGCTCAAGTAGTGACAAGTCTACAACATAGTACATTATTCATTACAACTGATGCACATTCAATTTCAAATACCCATCCTAGATCATTGATTTTATTTATTTTTAACATATGTGTTTAATGTGTATAAGGCATATGAATTTAATGGTATCAGCGTGGGAACTTTTTTTTCCTTAATTATGGAGAGTCAATGTGAAACTGAAGTAACTATAAACGATGACTATGAACCATGACTGTTGACATTGAATGCTCAAGAGCTTTACCTTGTGAGTAACATTTTGTATAGAAGTGTGTGAGGTGGTGTGTGAAATACCATTAACATTAGGTGGGTGGTGCGTGGGAAAACATTAAGTATTGATGAGGACACCACTTATGTAGGGATGTTGCACTCAGGCTGTGAAGTGTGTGTGTGTGCGGTTGAATGAGAACCTTTTAATAATGATGTGCATGAAACTCTTTTTAGGTTGTATATGTAGTTTCTTTGCATTCTTTGGTAGCTGAGGTAGTTTTATAGTGGTCGGTGGAACACATAACAGATTTAGCTTATGACCCATTACAGAATTTAAGATGCACTTTTTTTTCTTCTTTTTTTTTCACATTAAAAGGGTACTGGCTAAGGGAAAAATAAATTAAGTATAAAAAAAAAAATCCCGCTTGTCGCCAGACCCTGTAAAGAAGACAGTAGGAGAAATATAGACATGGGGCGAAGTCCAATTTAGTGTGAGAAGTGTCTTGACACTCCTCTTTTGAAAGAGTTTAAGTCATAGGCAGGTGGAAAAACAAACAAAGGAAGAGAGTTCCAGAGTTTACCAGTGTAAGGGATGAAAGAGTGAAGATACTGGTTAACTCTTGCATTAGGTAGATCGACAGAATAAAGATGAGAAGAAGTAGAAAGTCTTGTGCAGCAAGGCTGCGGAAGGGGGGTGAGGCATGCAGTTAGCAAGTTCAGAAGAGCAGTCAGCATGAAAATAGCGGTAGAAGATAGATAAAGATGCAACATTGCGGTGGTGACTTAAAGAGTGAAGCCAGTCAGTTAGAGGAGGAGAGTTGCATTACAGTAGGTTCTTGAATAATGATAATAAGAAAGACGAGCATTCCAACTAAGTGTGCATAATGTAAATTTTCATGTAATTTAAATAGCTACTCATAAGTCAAGAAAGATAAAGAAATCAGTAAAACAATCCAAACTAATTTTTTTGGGGGGTTGTGTTGCTTGTTTCATATTCACACATTTTTAGATCTTTTTTGTTGAATTTCAGACACCTACATGTTATTTTACTGACAAATCGAGAAATTATTGTAACACAAAACATTCATGTGCCATTGTGTGTACAAATATCTTGTAATAACAGGGCATAATATTTTCTTGCCAAAGTGTTCCACATTTAGAAAGCCAGTTTTCCAGTCCCTCTGTGTGTGTTAGTAATCAGTGCCTTTGTCTTGTAGCCTCATGTCCCTTGAGGAAGTCTACATGTAATATTTGTGCAATATATCTATTTCTCCCTGTTATATTTACACTTTACTTATGTCGAGGGCATAAATGCACCATGTTATGCATATAGAAATTAAACTTTTTTTATGTATCCAAAATATTTCTTGAGGCATTCGTATCATATTTTGTACACTTTCTTGTTGATGATTTTGTTATTGTCATAATTTTTGTTGTGTGTATGGTGGTAGTATCCTGTGAGGACGGAGGGTGACTGATTGTCTGTGTCCCACTCAGCTACCACCTCATTCTCTTAAAGGGGAACAATTAGTCTTGGGTCCAATCATTAGGCTACACAACACATACCTCAATCATTAACAAACAGGAGTATTGATCACACTCACACATTTGGTCCCGGAGTTTTTTTGACACTAGGTCAGGCATTAATATTTGTTTTGTGCTTCATTTAAGGGTGTAGCGACAGGCTTGGAATGGGAGAAAATGGTTTGCTGAGTGCTATATAATGGAAGTAAAAGGTGTTTAAAGGGCAGTGTAGCACTCCAGGAGGTTGTATTGAGTTGCAAGACTTTCCTTTGGTCTTCTGTTTAAGACAAAGATGCTACAGTGACATTTTGTCATCTTTCTGACTCCATTAGGTTGTTATAGTTGTGTTCCTGTTGTTCATTTGCTATATAAAGAGTATTTAAGATGCACATATGGACATGATGTGTGTGGTAGATGGTTGTGAGTGTGATGTAGATATGTAGCTTTATTGTTATGCTCTGTATAGAATATTTTGTTTTTGTTTATTTTATGTGACATAGAGGCAGTTGTGTGAGTTTGAAGTTATTGAATTTTATTCAGTAGTGTTAAGTAATTATATGTATCTATTCTATCTATGACATGCTGTGTTGGGCCCTTCTCTTCTCCTCTAGGGGCCTAAGGGCTAAGTGAGAGGAGTATATGTATATGTATGTGTGGGTGTGTGTATGTGTGCTTTGTCTCGGCTGTGCACCTTTTGGGGGATAACAGCCTGGTATATATTCTGTCCATATACCAGGCTGTCATTCCCCCTAAGAGTGATAGCCAAGACATGGTGCACATACACACACCCATGCATACACACACATACACTTAATTTTGTTTAGTATTGTTATATACATATTGTGTTGGAAATTAAAAGCATGTTTATTCATTCACACAGTCAGTACACTTTTTAAATTTCTGTGAGTCAGAATGAGCAATCTTGATAGGTTGTTTATATATATATATATATGTATATATATATATATATATATATATATATATATATATATATATATATATATATATATATATATATACATGGCTTATATCACCATCAAAAAGGGGAGGTGGTGGTACAGTGGTCAGCGTTCGGGCATGGGAATCTAGGGTGCCAGGTTTGATCCCCTGATATCTGCTGGCCACTTTTCATTATTTGATATCACCGCCGAGTGGCCAAAGACTACCCAAATTGCTGCCATACTGTCCTCAGACGGAACTTACAATGTTATATGCATTTGAGGCTTTAGCAGCGATTAGCCTCTCTTCGTTCTCAACATATTCAAGCGAGAACGTAAACTTTTGAGGCGTCACTATAAAAAATCTAAAAAACCTACGCCAAATAACAGGCGGAGGCAAGTCCAACTGTGCCTCCATAAAAGCTTACTGGCGCCAACACCAACAATTTATGATTTAGAAAGAAAAAAAAAGTCAAGGCAAGGCATTTAGGGTTCAGGGATATTTTATTCTCCCTTCCCTTTATGCAACTTGTCTTTACAGAGGAGGGCTTCTTAGATCCCTCGCTCTGCTCCTTTTTGTTGCTTTATACGATCCGCAGGGATTACGGTGGTAGTATTCTTGCAGCCCCCACCATAGGGCTAATATATATATATATATATATATATATATATATATATATATATATATATATATATATATATATATCCTGAAAAATTCAGTTTAAATTGTTATATTGATTTGAATTTTTATGGTTGATAGTGCATGTATACCTGATTGAATGTATTTGATTGTTCCAGCCGGACAAGTTGACCAAACTGATTATATATGCTTGGTAGAGAGAGTCCAGTAGTAGCTCTATAAGCATATTTTTGTGGCCATATTTTGTAGTCGAAGATAATAAAATGTTTTATATGAAAATGCATATTATCTTGGCAGTAACCCAGATGGAAATCAATAACCAGACGGTAGTAAAGCCGAGGCTGTCATTTATTTAAAAATGTTTCCCTCCAGTTGTACTGTAGCATCATCTTGGTGTGGAAGAGATCCTATTGTGGTGGTGGATACCAAAGATAATTTTTAATTAGATATACAATATGGAAGCATGACAATAAATAATAAAGTTTTCCTGTTCTTGTACTGTACAAAGACAAGGTATTGGCAATACCTCTAATGCCTTGGTCAGATATATGTGACTGATGGCTTGACTCAGTGCCAGGACTGAAGATGAGAATGTGTTGGCACTGCATTTTTAGTATAGGTGTGGGAGGGGGATCCCGGGGCTTGTTGAAGTGATCACCTTCACTCGTGCAGGACAGGGAGAGCCTCACTCAGTAGCTGCCTCTGCCTGGCTGTGAGAGTGGTGATCTCCTCCACTCTTGCCCGGTGCCGCGCCCACTCCTCCCTGCACCAAAAGGTCAAGATTTACTCCACCACACACGACCAAAGGAACCTAAATTGAAAACCTTTTTGTCATTAAGTAGTTTCTTCTGTGTTATCTCATAAATGGTATCTAATATTTTATATTAAATTAGCTTCAAATCTTATCATGTAGTAGAAAGGTATAGAGTTATAGAAAGCATTACTTAAGTCTTCCATGATCAAAATCCAGACCCTTGTTCATGCACACTAACCACCTTTACCATGCCAGCCTTAATGTACATATAGTGTGGCCTCC
This sequence comes from Metacarcinus magister, assembly GCA_029783475.1. NCBI lineage: Eukaryota > Metazoa > Arthropoda > Malacostraca > Decapoda > Cancridae > Metacarcinus > Metacarcinus magister. Next base: position 3,529,655 of record JAPQNM010000014.1, on the reverse strand, counting down.
CACTGAGAGCCTTACTCCTGGATCTGTTTGAGGGTATCTGCCAGCCAGCGTTGGAGGTGCTTCCTGAGATCAGCTTCTCGGGCATCTATGAGGGCCAGGTGCCGGTCATGGATGCCTGCCAGTGCTGCTTGAAGGGTATCGCTGCCCTCAAACACCCTGGCTGTTCGCTCCTGCTCCTCCACGCTAGTACACTCATCTGCCACCTCAGTAACAGAAAGATGTATGAATGTTGAGTAAATGAATATCTTGTATCTTCTTTTCTTTGTATGTTTTCCCTATCACTAGTATTATACATAGTGGTAATGGTAGTAGTAGAAACAGTAGTAGTGGTAGAATCAGTAATACTTATAGTAAAGAGGCATTAATCTAATTTTCCCAACGATGACCTTCCCTTGAAACTTGCTATGATAATAACCATTGACCATAAACTGCCTACATCCAATATTTCATGATGCGATAAAATATAATAACTACTACCACTACTACTACTACTACTACCAAACATGATTTATTTCAATACCTTGGTGGATAGTTCTCGGAGGCGACAGTAGAAGGAGTAAGCCAGGCGACGTCCTTCCTGAAACTCTGCTGCAGCTGCCTCCAGGAACCCCCCCACCAGGCTCCCCAGCTCCTCACGGGCCCGTGCCACAACATCCTTAGGGAGAGAGAGAGAGAGAGAGAGAGAGAGAGGATCAAAATAAAAGTATATACACACCTCCTCCTCCTCCTCCTCCTTACTACTAACCTTGATCTGGTCCGCTAGTGTCACCTCAGCAGTCAGTAGTTCATAGGAAGTTTTGTTGAGAAGGATATCCATTTTGTCATGAAGAGCTGCGGCTTCAGCTAGCCTGCCAGTGTGTGCCTCCTGAAGGGTGAAGAGGAGGAGAAATAAAAATAAAGGAAGAAGAGGGGGAGCAGGAGAAATGAAGATTGAAGAAAAGGAAGAGGAGGAGGAGGAGTTAGAGATATAAAGATGGAAGAAAAGGAGGAGGAGAAACAAAAAGGGAAAAGGATGTACGTATTTGAACGATTAACTATAAATAGGTTTCACGACAAACACATTTATCTAATGTGTCGTAGCATTTTGCATTAAGTCCACATTTGAAGCAGCATTAAACTTAAATCAATCATAATTTAGACATATAAACTGATCAATACTTAACATATCAATTGCTTTTGTATGATCCAATGCTTTCCCTTCCTCTACTCCTTTCAATGTTTTCCTCACCTGGTCATCACCTAGACTGGCTTCCTCGGCCTGTTGCAGCTCCCGCCCAGCCGTCGTAACCGTCCTCACCTCAGCCTCTAGGTCCCGTACTGCCCTGTCACCACACAAATACACTCAGATCACCTACAGGCTTTCCATATCTCAGTAGAATTAAATTGTGTGTTGCATATGTTATTGATCTATCTATTTATTTATTTATTTTGGGTATGAAGGCAGCTCTAACCCGCGGGCATGATGGTCGGCTTGGGTCCTTGCCTCCCTCAGCGCTTCCTGCAGGAGACGTAGCTCTGTCTGCCTCTGCTCCTCATGTTGCAGGCCTGCCCGGAACACTTGTCTGCACACCGCGTTGAAGTGCTCCTGGTACCTTGAGAGAGAGAGAGAGAAAAAAAAAAAAAAAAAAAAAAAAAAAGATACATATAATTAAGCCAAGACCATGTTCGTGTCTAAAATAACACACACACACACACACACACATCATTCCCCACAACATGCGGAGTCAAAATACAAAATTCCATGTATATTTCTTGCTAGTCTTACGAGGCATAATCTATGAATAACACTCATTCAAGAATCATATACAACTCCCTAGCTCTGCATTTATTACATAGATTGTATATATTTTTTAATCATTATTATAACTTAAGTAACATTGATTAGCATTACAATTATAAATGAGTTATTGAACTATGGATATTAGTGTTGTTAGTAATTGTATTTAAGATCAAATTGTGTAGCTGTTGGGTTGAATGGCGTGCGTGTGGGCGCGCGTGTGTGTGTTTGTGTGTGTGTACGCTTAATTAACTATTTCCTGTCCTTAAGTACGAACCTCCTATCCTTACTAAGGCGTTGGAGTGTGTAGAGTGTTATTACTGAATGAATGAGACCTCCCACACACACACACACAGACACAGACACACACACACACACACACACACACAAACACACACACACACACACACACTTGCTCATGAGGGCGTGGGCTCCGGGTAGCTGCAGTAAGACGCCCATATCTTTGTCTCCTCTAAACATTCTTGTGAGGAGTGAGCCATCGTCCAGCGCCAACACCCCGGCCCGCGCGTGAGCCTCCCTGTTCCTTCGACGCTCCTTCTCCGCCTCCTCCTCCTGCCTCACTCTTTCCTCCTCCGCTTCTACCACTTCCACCTCCGCCCTGCTCAAGTAAAGAGAGAGAGAGAGAGAGAGAGAGAGGGGGGGGGGAGTGTCTTAGCTTAGTAATTTTACAGTAAGCACTTATTGATGATGATGATGATGATAAACACACTCTAATATAGGGTAAAAGAAAAAAGAATTTAAATTACGTATCCTTCAGGTAATTATGGATGATATCTGTTAAAGTTAAGTTAGATGAAGGAAGAAAATAAGGGTGAGATCAGCATTTGGCGTGGGGTTCCTGTGCTCGCTGCTTCTCTAGAATGGACCGTAGCAGCGCTGATCGGTTGTGTACCACCTCCATAACAAAATTATTCCGCGCCGTTACCAGGTGTCTGTGTGCGGATTTCTTCGCCTGCCGCAAGTTCCTGGCAACCTCCTTCGTGTCCGAGGAGTCAGTCATTAGCGAGGCATCCTGTGCATCAGGCAGCAGTGGGCTCTGATCGTTGCCCTTCGACAGCTTGCCCGACCCTTTGGAGGTGATGTCATGCGGCTTGTCCTTCTTGGCAATCACTTGAGGGAGGAGTACGCAACACACCGCCACCCACAGGCACGCCACACTCACCAGTGACACAATCTTAGTCATAGTATTCACGAAAGATTATTATTAATCAAACAGAAAACGGTGCGGCTCCATTGATAGTGGGAAGCGGCAGTGGCGGTCCTGGGCATAGGCGGTATAGGTACCCGCCTAGGGCGCCAGTTGTGGCAAGGGCGACACAGCATGATTGTATGTGTACGTGAAGAGTTCCAATGTACGAAGAGATTAACTAAAAGGCGTGAACATGTGTACCTGTGTAGATCAAGGGCATTAGCGTGGTCCTGGGGCGTGACGCGACGGTGGTCCAGATAAGCGAGGCGTGGCAGATGGGCCAGCACAAGGGCGGGGTAGTCCTGGCTGCTGACGGGGTTATTGGCAAGACTGAGGCTCGCCAGACTGGGGAGGTGACGCAGAGTCCACACCTGTAAGAGCCATCTGGACTTGAAGAAGGATCGAGTTGTGTGTGTTGTACTGATTAATGATGTGCTGAGAAATCCAATGAAAGTGACGCTGACTTTACTAGTGTTTTGTTCTTAGTTTTACTGTAGCAGTATAGAAAGTTTTTATCGCTCTCAAAAAATTATGCCTCATAATAAAGAAAATTTATTAAATATGATATCGAAACTTTATTAATACTTCTACTTAACAAATTAGAACTATAATTAAGTAAATTGACATGCTGGGTGACCATGACTTCCCAAAACACTCACCCAGCATACCCATAGTGAACGAAGCACTACAGCTGTCATAAATCTGTTTCACATAGCTAAGTTAAGAACCCTGACATATTTAATTCATAGCTGCAGAAATACATTCATCATAGCTATAATTACTTCACCAATAACAGTAAAGAAACACATCATTGCTCTGTAAATATATATATAAGCTCCACATCTGCAAACCAAGCGTGACATATTTTCCAAAACAATTGAACAACGAACGAAACACTGACGTCAGAGAGATGTGTGAGCCGGTTGTTGGCCAAAGTGAGAACCTGCAGGCGGGTTAGATACTGCAGGGCGCCCTTTTCTAGACGCTCCAGCTGGTTATTGTGCAAGGCAAGGACCTCCAGACGACGCAGGGCCCCTATCCCACTGAGACGCTTGATCTGGTGGCGAGGAAGACGGAAAAAAAAGTGCAGATTTATGAGATATTGGAACTAATGGACGTAGAGAGCAAGGTAATAATTTGAACAGTCGCTATTTGCAGTATTATTATTTTTTTATTTATTTATTTAGTTTTTATTATTATTATTATTATTAGTAGTAGTAGTAGTAGTAGTAGTAGTGTGAAGGGTCTTTCTTACCTGATTGAAGGAGAGGTCAAGCCAGGTGAGAGCAGGTAACCGATCAAGCTCTGCCGTGGATGTGAGGTAGTTGTTGCTGACCTCAAGACGCGTCAGCCGCTCCAGCAGCCATACCAACTCAAGACTACCCAGCCCTGCCTCACACACACACACACACACACACATATATATATAAATTCAGTTAGGTTAGCAATATCACTATTATTATTATTATTATTATTATTGTTACTACTACTACTACTACTACTACTACTACTACTACTACTACTACTACTACCACTTATGTTGTTGTTGGTGGTAGTGAAGACCAAATAAGGCTAAACTATGTATGCTTTAGTCTACTTAAGTTATATAAAGTCCCATGTTGAGAGAGAGAGAGAGAGAGAGAGAGAGAGAGAGAGAGAGAGAGAGAGAGAGAGAGAGAGAGAGAGAGAGAGAGAGAGAGAGAGAGAGAGAGAGAGAGAGAGAGAAAAAAAATTAGTTTACAGCTGTGGTGATAACTAGCCACTTGCATGAAGTTATTTTATCAACATATGTGTATGAATATCCACATTGCGACACACACACACACACACACACACACACACACACACACACACACACACACACACACACACACACACACACACATAAAGTCACGTGTATGTGCGTCACAGCTGTATCGCTTCAACTCCCCTTCTCTCCCCTCCCTTCCCTTCCCTTCCCTTCCCTTCCCCTCACCTCACCTCTCCTCTCCTCCCCTTACTACCCTCATGATTTCTCACGTTTCAACCAGCAGGAAAAATGTGAGATGATAATAATAATAATAATAATAATAATAATAATAATAATGATAATAACAATGATAATAACAATAATAATAATGATAATAACACCAATAATAATGATAATAATGATAGTATCTCTTCCTTTTCCTTTCTATTATCCCTATCTATGTTTTTTATCTGTACGACAGGAAGAGAGAGAGAGAGAGAGAGAGAGAGAGAGAGAGAGAGAGAGAGAGAGAGAGAGAGAGAGAGAGAGAGAGAGAGAGAGAGAGAGAGAGATGGTTGTCACCTCTTAAATACATACAGGGAATTAGAAAAAAATTATACAAGTCACCAATGTAAGTTTACCTATTGATACCTGAGCTGTATTTCATTACCTCGTCACCTCATAACTTGGTATCGAGTGACCATAATAAACGTTGATGTAATATAATTCTTAACTCAATCAATGTTCTTCCTTCCATAGTAACAGGCGATGAATGTTGTGAGGAAATTCAATATTATTTCGTACTTATAATTTGTGCAATGTCCAGATGTTTCTACGTATACATAAAGCGTAGAAAAAGGATCAATATATCGTGTTTGTCTGAAACATCGCTTAGATTTTGTTAATGTCCTTGGATATAATGTATTTATAGCTTGACTATTTATTATTCTAACTTACTCGTGATACAGTGAAGGTCAGGAGACTGTTACCATCGTAGTTGTTCCTCGTGACTGTCGGGAGTGTTCGAGGACGACTATATAATACTCACACTGTCCTTCACAACGTGATTCTAGTAACAGTGAGTGAGTGTGTGGAAGGCAAGGTTAGGTCCAAGTACATGTACATGTACTTGGACTTGAGTACAGTCGTCTGTACTTGGACCCAACCCTGGTGGAAGGCAGTGTTGACCACGTGTTTAGGTGTCATCTGATTTATAGTATTTCCTGGTGGTATTATTGCTGCCTTTATTCTTCAAGGAAAAGGCGTTATATATATACAAATACCAAACATTTTATTTACTCATTCGCCCGCATCCTTTCATTGTTAAAGATATACATGTTTACTAAGCAATTGTGAGTTACAACAAATCCTTTTATGTGTGGTGATGCGTTACATTTATCATCGAGGATTACAACACACGGAATTATTTATATGTGGTGGGTTTAGCCTCCGATTACACTGAATGGCATCTCTTAATTCTCTATCAGCTGACTCAGTCACCGTTGACTTGCTGTTGACTCTATGTGATGACTGAAGTGACTCAACCTTAGTGGCGTCAGCGAACCCGCTTCGTCTTGTCTCAGTCAGAAATGTTTGTATAACTTACAAAAGATATCTGACCAAGGACAGGAGAGAGAGAGAGAGAGAGAGAGAGAGAGAGAGAGAGAGAGAGAGAGAGAGAGAGAGAGAGAGAGAGAGAGAGAGAGAGAGAGATAGGTGACACTCTGTTACGCCATCACGCTAGTATCGCTCTAGCAGTGCCACGGACCACACCAGTGTAAAGACCAGTGCCACCAGTCCTGACACACAGACAGACTCACACACAGACAAACCCTCACACAGATAGATCGACATATATACAGACATATACACACATACATACATGCACACAAACGAAATCACTAACAATACATATAGACAAACAAATATATAACTGTTACACACATAGAGACACACAGACAAAAGGCAGACACACACACAAGTAGATGCAAGGAACTGTAGCCAAATATAGTACATGCAAATAGCCACGGACAGATACAATCTATGCAACGCTAGACACAAGGAGGACAGAGCTGACAGACTAACACATTGGGGTTCATAGGAAGACATAACAAAACATATAAACCAAGAAAAGTCCCGTAAAGGTATGTGTTGTTATGTGTGTGTGCGCTAAACTTTTATTTCATGTCTTTAGTTGGTATATTTTGTCTCTTTGTCCTTTGATAAAAATGTCAACACACGTCCTAGCCGGCTGTTATCTGTGTTATCAGGTGTTGAGACAGCAGAGTACAGGAAGAGGTAGGCGTTGGGTTAACACTTGTCTAACGTAATGATGGAAAGAAGGAATTAAAGTAATGAAATGTAAGAGGAAAGAAATTTAAATTATTGTGCCTCATTGGACAATTTTACATAATATATTCATAGAAGTGCGCAGTATCTTAACCATGCGTGATGTAGGGTTTGAGTTTATAGTAATCAGAAACTCAGTCCAAAATCGTGTACAGTATACTCGAGAACCTCTATGTAACAATTTTCATGTAATTCGGAGTTGTTGGAATTTTCCTGAAATTTGGCAGGATTTTAGCCAAAACTAATATATTTTTTTTTAATAACTCGAAAAGTATAAGATTAATGTAACGAAAGAATGTGTTAAATAGTAAAGAAAGACCGGAATAAACCCGTGTTTGGAGGTATAGAAAAGTAAAATTGGAATGTATTCGTCGTAACCGAAAAAGTTACACATTTGTATTTTTCACCAAACTTTTTTCTCTCACGAGTATGAAAGTAATTACAAAAGTAATGACACAATCAGATAAAACTTGTCAATCTTAACAACATGGCTGTTATGTACTTTTCCTGTAGTGCTAATAGCTACGAAGTGAAGTGGCAAATACCTTCTCGACCCCAATCCAAGTGAAAATTTACGGGCTACAAATTCAGTAATCCATTTATGGGACAGATACAGATACGTGAAAGTGATAGGAATGAAAGTTGTAGATCTTCCAATGCAATCAGATGTGTTGAGGAAGTTTACCTGTAAGACGAACGGTTGTAGAGACAAGAACACACCATCATTGAAAACTTTTAATTAGTTGCAATTCAGTACCATGTACATATAAGGAAACCGAATGAGCCGCATCTGTTGTATCGTGTGGAATCGTTGTTGAGAAAGTTTTCCTATATGATGAACGGTTTGTGAAAACCATAAAAAAACATCCCAAAATATATAAATATATTTCTTTTTATTTCAATATAGAAACGGTTAAGGATATGAAAACCAGATGTTGTTCATCCTATTTACCGCATATACTTTTCTATGGAGAGATCATCTTGATTCTTATTCAACGTAGGATGTAACCTTTCCTAAGCCTGTAGATGCAAACCTTATAATCAGGCTATGGGAGCGAGGCGGGGAAGTGTGGCATTTGACTCATAGATAAGAAGAGATTAAAGTAGATTTCACGATTCCGTAGGTGGAATGTGGTGGAATTATTCTCATCTGACTATAAGGGCATTTACATGACACTGAAAAAAAAGGCATTTCACTTAGAGATACGAAGATATTGATTGAGAGTTAAGTTGTATACATCTTGCAATTATAAACCTTTGATATGGTGGGATTTTTTAAAATTCCACGAACAGTTTTAATGCTAGAGGCAAACACTAGTTTTCCTTGTGTGAGGGAGTGAGAGGAAAAGGGCCGTTACAAATTATTTGTTTATGAAATCTTCGTCATGTATAACCTAGAGCCGACGGGGTGATGATGGTAGTCTTGTCTAGTAGCTTGAGACTGGTTCTATATCTTCATGGCCATCTTCCTCCGCTTATCTTGATGTCAGAACACCTCTTACATGTCATTCACTCGGCATAACATGTCCACTGGACCCTCTAAAAATATTTTAGCGTAAGGTTATAAAGATTGAGGTTGGCGTGAGTTAGGTTGGACCACGAGGCACTAACAACTGTTGAAATAATAAGCTTCAGTATAAACACTTGTTGAAGAATGAAGGGACGGCTATCTTGCACTATTTTCAAAGTTTCTTCTCTTATAGTGTTGCAGCACATAAAACCAGAACTGAGTTGGGTATTCTGATTATATTCAGCTCATGTTGTTTATGTGGCTACCGGATGTTGCTTCTCTCTCTCTCTCTCTCTCTCTCTCTCTCTCTCTCTCTCTCTCTCTCTCTCTCTCTCTCTCTCTCTCTCTCTCTCTCTCTCTCTCTCTCTCTCTCTCTCTCACCTCGAAACTGCAGGGACAAAGTCGGTACGTGGGCACAAATTTCCTTGGCGTTAGCATGGGTGAGTGGGGGAAGCTGTGGGTGCTGGTCCCTAAGTGCCTCTCCCACCACACCCAGGGTCAAGGGAGCCATCTGACCCCACTCCCGTCCCCTGCTTACTCCTACTTCCTCCTCCTCCTCGTCCTTCCCTTCTTTCCTCCTGTTGTCTGCCGGCCCCCACTCCAGCCCTCCTCGACGCCCCGGTATCTGTTGATAAGGAATAAGGGATGTTATTATACATTCCTGGAGATAGATATATGCAAGGTGTGCAAGCATAAGACTATTGTTTACCTTCTCTCTGAGAAGGCAGTCAGAAGTTTCCCTTTGCTTGGACCACCCTCAAGGTGATGACTCAAGACATGTTTTGATAACTCATAAACTTTCTATGAATTTCTGCAACACACATGGTCGTGGATATAACACTCCCCTTCTCTTCTTTCTTACCGATTCTCAGATTATTTTTTTCTACATGATAGCAATTCACGTTTTATCTTCAGTTACGATTCAAAATTGTCTTATCTTTGTTGCGTTATCACGATCACCCATACAGATAGTGTGAGGATTAAGGGGAAGATTATAATATCCCTGTATGGCTCAATGATGGAGAAAATCTGTGTGTGGATGAGAAAAAACATGATCTATAGGTAACACATTTCTAAACATACAAAATTTTAAGCTTTTCGTTCAATATTTTTCTCTCTTAACTGTCTCTTTTTTTTTCTCTCAAATACTTTCCTCTCTTGATACCTTTCATAACTATTTTCATGGATTATGCTTGTCTTAACTTCCAAACTGTATACTTTCCCTTCTTGCGGTCCTGTTGCACATGACTTTCTTGTTATTCTCGTCAGCCCTATTTTGTAATCTTACTGCTGCATGAGTGAATATTTTCTAGTTACCTTTACGTCTTATATTTTCCGTCTTATATTTTACGCCTTATATTTTCTGCCTTATTCCTTCAGATTTCTACAACAGGAGAATAGCAAGACGCATTGGGAACGTAAAATATATCTTAGCGTATATTATAGCAACACACACACACACACACACACACACACACACACACACACACACACACTACATTACCGTGGATCTCAGAGTGGAGACTGTTGCCATTAATCCACTAGACTCTTGACATAACTTCATCGCATGCAATTGACTCTTCACAGCCTTCTCTTCCTGCTCCACCTCATCCCCATCACTTTCCTCTCCTGTATATCGTCTATGTACCATTTCATTCCCTTCAGTACCCAAAGCCCAGTTGAAACTCATCTTAAAGTAATGTTTATGATATGTTAGTTAGCTATTTAACTTGTTATCGCGAGTTAGAAGGAAAACAAGGAGTGAGTGCGAGTGAGTTTGGGTTTATATGTACTTGTATGTGTAACTAGCGTCCCCGTTGTCATGGTAACCAGCTAGTTATCTCTTCCTCCTCCCCTCTCTCTCTCTCTCTCTCTCTCTCTCTCTCTCTCTCTCTCTCTCTCTCTCTCTCTCTCTCTCTCTCTCTCTCTCTCTCTGAACTGTAGTATGCACTATGCAGTGGCGGTCCTGGACATAGGCAGCCGCCTAGGGCGCCAGTTGTAGCAAGGGGCGACACAGCATGGTCAGTCAGCTGTAATACGACAATCAGTAACTTTTTATTAAGGCCTTAACAAACAATGTTTGCTAACAGACGCTAGCAAAAAGTGTCTCATAAAACCTAACAAATCCACTGCTAGCACTGACAAGGGTTAGCAAACAATGTTAGGTAACAACAGTTTTGTTACTGAATGTAGCGAAAATCCACTGATGGAGGCGGCACCTTAGTATGTTCTCGCCTGTAAGGCGCCAGAAATGCCAGGACCGCCTCTGGTAGTATGAAAAATAAGCGTGTATGTTATTTTACCCATTGTTAAACGACCTGAATTTACTTGAGTGCTGTAGATCATTGCCTTAATAAGTCTAAACTAAACTTTCCTTGAATATATAATCATACTAGTTATCGGAGTCGCAAGACCACTTATTAGTATCATCATTACGTCTATTGGGAAGCTGCATAACTATGAGGGATTAAGAGAATATACTTATAACATACATATCTTTACACAGTACGGTAACAAAACACATTTCTTGAACAAATGAGATGAAAAATTAACCCTAGCATCTTGTGTATCTAACTCACCTTACTTATTCATTCATACAACCTGCTAGAGTATTTTAGAGATACATAAGAATGGATAAGGAGGATATCGATGTCCTGGCAAGCTAAATAAATGCATAAATCCAACAAAGAATAATAACACAACAAATTTCTTGAACATATGAACTAAACAATAACATTATCACCCTCTATACTTATCTCATCTTCCCCACTCATTCATACAACCTGCTAGAGTATGTTAGGGATACATAGGGATGGGTAAGGAGGATATCTATGTCCTGGCAAGCTAAATAAATGCATATATCCAACAGAAAAGTCATATGACGACACGGAATTTGACGTCATCGGTCCGAGCTATGACGTCACGCAGCAAAATGTCTTTCTTTGGGGGAAACGTCTTCGCCACGCCCGTTGGCCAGAAAATAGGTAAGTTTAACCCTTCCTACACCCTTAATTACACCTTGCATGGCACCAATATAACTATGAATATACTAGGGAGGGGTGTGTTAGGTTATAAATGAGGTAGAGTTGAGAGGATAGTTAAATAATGGATTAGAAAGTAATGCGTCAGTTGTCATGTCGTCTGCTTGTGTGTTATGTGTAAACTGTTGTCTTGTTTTCCTGTGTTTTCCTCCTCATGCTTAGGTTGTCATGTCATGTGGTTGTGTATGTGGTATGCTGTATGTGTCAATGGTTTTATATAAGTCAATGTGTGGTTGTATATGTGAGTTATTATCTCTGTCCGTGTGAAGAGATATAATATTTTTTTTTTGTCTGTTGCTTAAGTTATTGGTATTAGTTATATTTGTGGTTTAGTTTATGTGTATTTATGGTTTTAATGTGTAGAGTGTATTATATAAGTGTGTGTGAGGTTATATAAGAGTGTGTGGTAGGGCGTGGTGGTGATGGTGGTGGTGGTGGTGGTGGTCATGTGATGTTGACTGTCTCGTGATTATTATTATTATTTTTTTAAGTCTACCCTCAACGATTATTTATTAACTTATTTATTTTGCCTATATGACTGCATACGGTGTTTCATGTGCTTTCTTTCTTTTCTTGTGTTAGGGTATGTGAGGGCGTGGTGGTGATGGTGGTGGTCATGTGATGTTGAGTCTCGTGGTCATTATAATCATTTTTTTTATAAAGTCTACCCTCAACATTTATTTATTTTATTAATTATTTTAGTTTTGACTCCATACGCTGTTTCATGTGCTTTCTTTCTTTTCTTTTTGTAGTAGTTCTTTAATAAGGGTTACTATAGGACTTAAATAATGGGGCTATAATCCTATGGTGTGTTATATAATGATAGGCAACTCAGGGTAGATGTTAACCTTGCCTTATTACCACTATTTATTACATTAATTATTATAAGTATTGGAGGTTTAACATTATATACTTAATTGTTGTATGTGTCATTACTGTCATTTAATTATTTATTTATTTTTATTTTTACTTAACTTAACCTAACCTAACCTGACCTGACCAGACCAAATGTGTCCTAACCTAACCCTAACCTAAACCTTATCTAACCTAACGTGTCCTAATCTGACCTAACTTAACCTTACCTAACTTGACCTAACCTGACCTGACCTTACCTAACTTGACCTGACCTGACCTGACCTTACCTTACCTTTAATGTTATTATTATTAGTTTTTACCTTTTAAAGTGATCCTGGTTCGTATTTCTGTTCGTGTTCATCTATTTCCATTCATCTATACTAAGCAGAGTGGAAGCTTTAGAGTGTGATGTGGTATGGTGATGATTATGGTGAGTGGTGATGGTGGTGGTGGTGGTGGTGGTTGAGGCGTGACAGTGAGAGTTGCTCATTGTGTGTGTGTGTGTGTGTGTGTGTGTGTGTGTGTGTGTGTGTGTGTGTGTGTGTGTGTGTGTGTGTGTGCAGTAGTATGTGACAGGTTGGCGGCAAGAACTGTAAAAGGTGACAGTAAATTATCCTTGCCATTTTAACAGTTACATCACCTCTTTCTTGTTTTTATGAGTACCAGAGAGAGAGAGAGAGAGAGAGAGAGAGAGAGAGAGAGAGAGAGAGAGAGAGAGAGAGAGAGAGAGAGAGAGAGAGAGAGAACGTGTGAGTGGAAAAGAGAAAGTGGAAAATAGTGCAGAGAGAAAGTGGGTGGAATAAAGTAACGATTTACAAAGACAATTAGTGTAGCGTGAGAGTGTGTAGCTAAGTCAACCTTTGTGTTAAGAATGGTACAGAGAATAGAAAATGTTACAGAATAATGTCTCTGTCGACTAGAAGTGTTATTATTATTATTATTATTATTATTATTATTATTATTATTATTATTATTGTCATTATTATTAACTTTTTAATTTTTTATTTATTTATCGTTTGATCAGCTCATTTGCAGGAAGTGATCTTGTATTAAAACTTTAGATCTCTGGATATCTTATTTTTTCACCAGGTAGGAAATTAATGAGTGTGGATTTAGAGACAGGTGTGTGTGTGTGTGTGTGTGTGTGTGTGTGTGTGTGTGTGTGTGTGTGTGTGTGTGTGTGTGCTATTGAAGAGAGGAAAAGGAGGTACCAAAATCTACGCATGCTTGTGTGTGTGCGTGCAAATAAATATATGTGTCTACGCACATATACACTGATGTAGCCATGCATGAGCGATGATGTGTGAGCAAGGCGGAACAATTTTACACACTTGAAGGACACACACACACACACACACACACACACACACACACACACACACACACACACACACACACACACACACACAGGGGGAGGTGTCAGTCTGACTCACCAGTGCATCAGTGAATCATCTGGAGTAGAACCATCACCACCACCATCACTAACATTACCATGGCTCCCTCACATGTAACCCAGAAGACAGGTGGGTATCTTGGTGACTCTACAGGTGCTCAGAGACAGGTGAAGCAGACAGAGTGGCAATGGAGGGATGAATTTTGTCATCATTTTAAAACCATGGATTACTAAGTTTTGCAGATGAGAGGTTATTAAACGAATTAACATTTTGGGAATGTGTGGCTTCGATCTATGACAAAAAGTGAAACGAGACCAAAATTATCATGTTCTCGAGACCTTATTTGCTTCTTCGATCAGGAATCATGATATTCACCGCCCCTTCTTTACCCTCCAGAGCAGGCCACGTCGGAGACCCTTCCCTCGGAGGACTGGGGACTGAACCTTGAAGTGTGTGACCTGGTGAACGAGTCTGAGGATGGCCCACGCGATGCCATCAAGGCCATCAGGAAGCGGCTCACCACGCAGCCCAAGAACTACACTGTGGTTATGTACACACTCACTGTACGTACACTCGGGGGGTTGTTAGGTTAGGTTAGGATTCAGAGTGTTTGGTGACGAGGGACTGGGTGATGCAGGTCACGGAATAGTTATAGTGGCAGTGCAAAGCTTAGTTAAAGGTTCTCAAAGGTCTTGAAACATTGCAGGATTGTTCGGTTAATGTTTGTGTTGAATGTACTATTGTTCAAAGGTTAATCACACACAAAAATTATTATGCTACGGTTTTATTAATAATTTTCATCAAACCGTGTCTGGCATGCCATTCAATATTTTTTTTTGCCTTATGTGAAGTGTTTGCTTGATATATACTCACTTGTATTCAATATTATTTAGGGATTGAAAGGTTTGGTTATGACTAAAACAAGTACTAAAAGTCACTTGATCCCTTATTAAGAGAGAATTAGGCCAGAATAAGTTATGTAGGTAAGTGTAAAGTGTTTAGTTAAGGAAGTTAAACAGTTTCTTCCTTCTTCTTCCCCCTACAGGTGCTGGAGGCTTGTGTAAAGAACTGTGGCAAGAGATTCCACGTCCATGCCTGCAGCAAGGACTTTGTTCAGGATCTAGTCAAGCTGATTGGTACGTGACCTTCCATATGTAGGGTCAGGGCAGGTCATTGGTCAGGGTGGGTGGACAGTATTAAGGAAAGAAGTGGAAAGTTAATATATGAGGGTCATGGATGATATATTTTTATTCATAGCTGTAATATTCCTTTTTTTCCCATCTACTTTCCTACCTTGCAACTTGTATAATGCCAACCACCTCATCCTATTCTTTCACCTTTTCCACTCAACGTCTTCCTATAACCCTACCACACTGCACCTCCTCTCACCATACCTCTCTCCACCTCTCATCCCCTCGCCTCATGTCCACTGGCAGGTCCCAAGAATGAGCCACCAGCAGCCGTGCAGGAGAAGGTGTTGTCCCTTATCCAGTCATGGGCCGATGCTTTCAGACATCAACCAGAGCTGTCAGGTGTTAGCCAGGTGGGTGGATACTCTCTCTACCACTAAGTGGATGCTCTTGTTTTCCCTGTGATTTTGTTATGCTGTGAATGATTGATTGTAATGCTTGAGTTAGATTTTCTTTTTTAATGGAGTTATATTATAGGTTTATGTAAGGAGATGTTTAAGTGAATTGGATGTACTTGTTGATGATGGTATAAAAGTGTTGCAGTGTGTTGTTCAAGATGTTAAGAGGGTGTTTCAAGAGGTTGTAATTATGTTCATTGTATATATGTGTGTGTTGTGTGCAGATACAGGGCGAGTATAATGTTGTTTTAGATAGTTTGAAGGTGATATATGTATTACAGTGTGTATGGAGGTGTGTACAGGTGTGTAGGCAGTTGTGAGGCATGCAAGGAATATCCAAGTGTGTAGTGAGTAGTGAGTGTGGAGGATCATACTAATATTACAACCGTACGTATGTTTCAGGTGTATGCCGAGCTGAAGCATAAGGGTGTGGAGTTCCCAGTCACCAATCTGGACACCATGGCACCCATCATCACTCCTCAGAGGGTAAGTGGCACTGACCTCACACCACCTCCTGTCTGGTCATGGTGGAGGCAGTGATAGAAGAATGTTTTGATATCCAAGTGTGGTATTGAATTTGTAAGTGTTGATAACCTTAATTGTTGAGTTATTACCGCTGAGAATATGTTTGTTTTTTCTTCATGCATAGACTTCAGGAGCACCAGAACCTCGCCCCATCGCTCGTCCCCCACCTACTGTCCCTATCATGGCCACTTCACCCCGCCGCCATGCCCCGCACCACCCACTCCCACCTCCCCCTACTCCCCCCGCTGCCCCCACGGCTCTCACTGCACTCACCGCTGAGCAACGAGCCAAACTGCACAGCGAGTTGGATGTGGTGGAGTCCAATGGAAAGGTTCTGGCTGAGATGCTGACTGAACTGGGCCCGGGCAAGGAACACCAGGAAGACCTACAGCTGCTGCAGGTGTGTGTGTGTGTGTGTGTGTGTGTGTGTGTGTGTGTGTGTGTGTGTGTGTGTACAAATATATATAATGGTGTGCATGTGTGTGTGTGATTGGTGAGTAACAGATAGTAAATAAAAGTGTTTGTGTATTTCCAGGAGCTGCATGCTTCGTGCCGTGCCATGCAGCAGCGGGTGGTGGAGCTGGTGGGTCGGGTCAGTGATGACCTCCTCACTGCTGACCTTCTAAGGATAAACGACAACCTCAACAACCTCTTTATTAGGTGAGTCCCGCTTCATTACCTTACCTGTATGTCATCACTTTATTAATATTTGTTCTTTCCACTTTCCATGTGGTGGGTGTGCAGAGGTGTGTGTGGTATGAGAAGAGTGGGAGGTGAGGTGAGAAAGAGGAGTGACTGTTGGTGTGAAGATATATGTGTGGCTGTAGCAGGAAATGAATGCACATGAAGTACTGCTACAGAGGAAGGATGAGATGTCATTTTGAGAGATTCAGCTAAAAAGATAATTCAAGCTAAAAGGACTGTGTGTATGGTACAAAAGTGAGACCAGATGAAGAGGGGGGTAAGAAAATACTGAAAATTTCCATGAGAAAGTATGTTCTGGAAGGAGGTACAGAGGAGTGATGTGCAGGGTGCCCTTCTCTCCTCCTCTAGGGTATAAGTGGGTGGAGTGTATGTGTATGTATGTATAGGTGTGTGTATGCATGCGTTGACTACACCTCTTTAGGGGATGACAGCCTGATGTATAGATAGATAGAGACTAATTATCTGAGGTTATTCAAGTTCATGTGCACTTATGTGATTCTGTATTTGTATTTACCATTCCTTGTGTGCTATGATTAACTGACTCGTCCCATCTTGCCACAGATATGACCGGTACATGGGCAAGGTTAAGGGTGCTGGCAGCCCTAGCAAGACCCCTCCTCAGGCCCAGACCGACGCGGCTGCCCCTCCCACACAGCAGCAGGCCCCGGAAGTGTCCCTCATTGACCTGGCTGATGAAGCTCCCTCGGCACAGCTGGCATCACTCAGTATGACACCCGAACCTGTCTGGATCCTTGACGCACACACACACACACACCCAAACACCAGTATTTTACATTGATTATGTTTTTATGTTGATTAGCACCAAGCTAGTTGAGGTTAACTTAACACTGGGATAAGTCTACAGATATTGGAGAAGAGTGTGTTAAGGAAAGATATGAAGGAAGGATGGCAGAAAGCATAGACTGTGTGTATGGGAAGGTACATATGAGAAAATTAATGCTTCAGTCACCTCTTAGTAGACAGTTCTTGCAGAGAATTATATGTCAGAGATGTAGATACATAAGTAATATTGGTTTGGCTGGTTTTAAAGAGTTTGGGAAGGGGAAAGGTGGGAGAGAGAAGACTGGAGTGTGTACAGATGAGTTGTATGAACAGAAGTAAGTGGAGATTGCTTTGAGCACCCTCGAGGGAATAAATAAAAGACAAGCATTAGAATATAAAGATAGATAGAGAATGGAAAAGGCTGGCATCTATTCCCTCTCTCTGTGTTGCTCTACTAATTGTCCTCCTGGAAGCTTCATTGAGTTAAGTTGTATTACAGGAAACAGCCTTGAATTCTCATGTCATTATTTATTGATATCAAGTCTTTTCTTAACTACAGTATTGTGAGTGTTAGGCAGCATCAGGCCTGGCCAAGTGTGTTTTAAGGATGTCATTTAATGTGTAGCAAAATCTTAACACCACCTCTTATGTTTTTGGTTTATGGTGACTCCTTTAATTTCTTGACAGTCTTGAGTCCCCATCTTACTCCTTATTATTTAGATTGAGTTCACATTTTCACACCACCTCCATCCTCGTTTCTACATATTACATACATTGGTAAAGAAAGACCTGCATATTTTCATCACAGCTCAATGAATGTCTTTGCATCTAAACTTCTTTCCGTCCTTCCAGCTGTGGGCGCCTCTCCCCAGAAGACCAAGAAGAATGAAGATGCTGACTTTGATATGTTCGCCCAATCCCGGACAGCCACCTATGAAAACACCCGAACAAGGTGATGGCAGATTGACTAACATTCACGTGACCCATTTTAATTTTATTACCTGACTTACCACTTCTTTTGTGTCTGTTGTTTATGAGTATACAGTGTAATTCTGCAGCTTAGTTTTAAACAGGTTGTAAGAATCATGAGTCTAATTTACTGCATCATAAAGGTATGTGGCATTCTGACTCTTGAGATATACAGTTTCCTTTACCATATTCATAACATCCACATACAGCTATTCAACCTACAGTCACAAGTTGAAAAAAAGGATTATAGATAATTCTTCACTTCCATTTTTAAGTAATAGTGATGAAGGGTTGGTGTGTGTGGTGTTGGTAGCAGTAGCTGGTGTATTAAGATTTAGGTTATCTTAAGATCACTTAACATCCCTTAAAGATAGGTGGATAGAAATTTGTTTTGAGTCAAGTGGACATAGAGTTTGTGTGAGACGAGGTATTCATGGTGTGTAGTGTACGACTTTCAGGGTTGTGATGTAGCCGGAACTGTCTAATTTTGATCTTAGTTATTTCCTCTGTCTAACAAGGAGTGTACTTATCTATTGTCTGTATGACTTGATTAACACTTCCTGTCTTCCAACAGCGGCAGCACCTATCAGGACAACGCTGAACCAGACACTACCCCAGCCTCCCTGGGGCGTGTGGCTCAGGTGCGGAGCAATCCTGTAAGTGGCCGTCCTTTCTTCCTTGCCTGGCATCCTAAATGCCCCTCTCGTTTATGCAACTTAAACCACCTCCTGATTTATAGATGCAAATGAAACTCACCTACATGCTGGTATTGCTGCCAATGAGATCAGTTTAGGAAATTTCATAATTTGCTTTGTGCTTACTCTATGATTGGCATTTGGCTGTGAATGATTGTTGTGCTTTGGAATGTGACTTGATTTCTAAAGAATTGAACGAGAATATGCAACTTGGCTCCTCTTCAAACTTTCTTTTTTCCCATGGAGGAGTGGAATGGATTACCTAATTAATATGAACACAGATGCCGTTTCTTGTTGAGACTCATGTATATGTAATCATTACTTACCAGTTTTGTTGTAATTGAGGCAAGCTGGATATGATAGTACAAATGCGTCTGCCTCGTATATTTTTTGATGACTTGTTATGAAGATGCTCGAGTGTCTTATAAAAAGAATTCTGTCATTTTAACTGATAAATGTTTTTTTTTTATTCAGGAGTAAAACTTAGTTAATTAAACAGTCATATATCCTGTGATATGATAAGACTCGCTAGTTATTTGATGCGACTTTTAAGGTATTTAAAATTTCTTCACTAATTTGTTGATAAGGAAAACCGATGCAAGATTTACATCCCTTTATAAAAAGGTACAGAGTGTGTACTTACCGTAGTTAAAATCAGGAACTTATTAGCTTCTATGCTATGAAAGTTAAATTGAGAGAGACAGCAGCTTCAATACTATTAGTTAAGACGAAAAAATATGATAGTATTACTCGACTCATGAAAACCGGTCACAGAGAGAGAGAGAGAGAGAGAGTGAGAGTGTGTGTTTGTATCTGCAAAGGTTACCAGTATGTAATAAGGTGCATCATTTGCCATCTAAGGAGGTTGCATTACACCTGCACCATTGTTTGCACATGTGTATTTATGGTTGTTTTATTCCATTAGTAGTGCCTTCCCCCCGCCCCCCCCAACTCCTCACCAGTTTTATTTCAGTAACTTAGCTTATACTTTGTACTGCAGCATGAATCTATACAACCATCACCACTTCAACATTCTCTCTCTCTCTCTCTCTCTCTCTCTCTCTCTCTCTCTCTCTCTCTCTCTCTCTCTCTCTCTCTCTCTCTCTCTCTCTCTCTCTCTCTCTCTCTCTGTACACACATACATACACACACACCATCAGATAAAAAGAGATCAAGAATTCAACTGATTTCCTTTTCTTCCGTTGTTGTTATCTTGGCTGTGTTGGAGACTCAGGAAGTTCTGTGGGTAAGGAGAGAAGGAAAAAAAAAGTAGCGTTTTGTCGTCATTAACCCGATAGATGCCTGATTGGCTTCTAGGGTGGCTACTCACATCCTCCAAGTGACAAGTGCTTCTTACTGCTGCTGGAACCCTCAAGTTACGTTGCATCACCCACCTCACCGGGGAATTTTGTCCTCGAGAACTTTTACTATTCACTGGCGTTTAATGATCTATTTTCCTGTCGTGCAGGAAAATAGATCTTTAAAAAAAACCTCAAGGTTCGTCTTTTTTCTTCTTTTAGAATCAAAATACATCAGTTAAGGTATTCTTTCAGTTACCATTATGTGGCAGTTCTCAAGAATTGAACACAAAAAAAAGGTGAAGCAGCATAAATTGAGGGGATCCTGCACCTGCCAGGCATGATATGAAGGCATCCGTGCCTGTCAGCTAGTAATGTAATGCTCCCTTGCCGTGATGCAAGGGTTCAGTTGTGTACTTCATAGCTTCATAGCCTGTAACCACTGCCGAGGTAGAATTTTTTTTTTGTGCTCTTAGATCAATTAGCTTTGTGGAACTACCAAGTAGCAGTCTTGCAGGGATAGAGCCATTGCTTGTCTTCATAGCTGTAAAACCCTGAAACAACACATATTTAAGTGAGGCACCTTAGTGAGTCTGTATACCCATGCTTTCCAAGTTGAGGTATCCATATACATGTAATAGCTAGTATTTGGGTAACCTTGTGAATAGGTTCCCAAATCCAATGTGGTTGCCTCTTCTCTTATTGCTCATGAATTTCTCCCTAAAGGTGCGTCCACACGGTCAAACACTGTGCATCGGACAAACACTGTTACCATATCATACTGCACAGCAGGATGACGTCATAAACGTAGAATCAAGGAAAACTGATCTGGTGGCAATGTTTGTTGCCAAATCAGTTTTCCTCAACTTTACGTTTATGACGTCATACTGATATGCAGCATGATATGGTAACAGTGTATGTCTGATGAACAGTGTTCGACCGTGTGGATGCACTTTAATATGAAGTCGCTGAAAAATCAATGCACAGAAGGACAGGTTTTGATTCCTGCCCCAATGTTTGGATGCACACATTTGTGTGTTCCATGTGACAGCTTCAGCCTCACTGTTCCAAGTAGTGTGACTTTATCTCCACTGTCACTTGCTTGTTTGTTTTTGCTTATCATCATTATAAATATTGGGCATTTTCTTGATGCATTTTCACATATGAATTACGCATCCTGAGGAGTAATAAAAGATGTTTGACAAGTTACTTTGTAACACTTTATTCAATGATTCTTTAAGTAGCTTTGTCATTCAGGATTTTCTCGTTCCTTCTTCTTCATTCAGAATCTTCTCGTGCCTCTTAGTGTGCACACCCTCACAACCTAAGGGGCATTGGTGCCCCACTCAGCAGTGAATGGAAATGATTGATTGGTTTTGAATCACTTGGTCATGTACACTCACATAAACACTCAAGGTCAGTCCTGCGTACACACTTCATTGCGTTGTTTTGGGGTGTACTTTTAACGCATTGATAATTTAGCTAGATGATTTATTGCCTTTTGAGAAGTGAAATCTTAATACATTGACAATTTAGATGCAAGATGTGACGTTTGAAAAGAATCTTAGCTGGTAATCCTTGCCTGCGTGTGTAGTGTAAGTATGTAGACCCATGCATGCGTGTATACAGTGTAAATAACATGGACGACGGCAGTAGTAAGCAGTGTTGCCTCTAGTAAGTTAATACATCAGAAATTTGAACTTTAAATAGATGGAAATATACAATTTGATATTGCATCTCGAGTAGAATTACTGACATCAAAATAAAAACATTTTGCACAGATTAATAATTCCCTAGATTTTTTTCTAACCAAAGATTTGTTGCTGTCACTCACTGAGCAGCTGTTAGCACTGCAACCCCTTAACACTTTAAGGCCAAATGTTACTGTGGTGTTTTTTCAATCCCTCTGCTAATGTGGTGCTTTTGTGTGTGTATGTTTTTTCAGCAACAGAAAGACAGTGACTTTGAAGAGATGGAGGCCTGGCTGAATGAACAAGTAAGTACTTATGTCCTCACATTATTCCAGGTTCCCTTTACCATTACTTCCCCTCCTGTCCATTCTTTGGGAAGGCAGGAAGTGCTGGCCAGACATGAACTGCTATGCATGAGTTTATTGGTAGAGTAGTATATGTGCAGCATGACATGGCTTATTAGACAACATCTCTGTGCAATGGTGGTTTGGCTGATATTTCTGTTTATATTCCTTTTTATTCCCAGAAGCTAATGTCTTATGTTGAGTAGACTTTCACTCCTCGTCTTTGCTAACCGCATTGACTCGGATCACTTCACTCCTTGCCTTCAAAAGTATACTTGTATATGACTATATGTATTATTGATTGTTGTCATTTTAGGCTCATGATTGTGACTGAGCTGTGGCTGTAGGCTTGTGATGAGTAGTAGTTAGTAACGGCTAAGGTAATAGAGGATGTGGACTCGGCAACATGGTAATTGTTTTTGGGATGTCATCATAGCTAACAAAACTTTAATGCATACCGTAAAGCCTCTCCAAGGAACCCACTTATTGCTTTTTGGGGAAAATAGTGACAAATGTATGTATTCATTATAACTTTATTAACAGGTAGTTTGTTCTGGCTATGAACAAGGATGGTTTTTCATATATTCTTAAGTAATTTCCGAATATTCCAGGTTAACACTGCATTGGACTAGCTGCCAGTCAGTCACTTCTCATGAGGTGGACCAAAGGGGATATCTGTGGTAGAAAAAGAGTCAATTAGGGATGTATGCTGTAATGCAAATGTGTTGAGAGATGAAAGAGAAGGTTGAAAGTAATCCACACCAACAGGGTTAAAGAGAATGGGGAGTAGCTAGTGGATGTGTGTTGAGTTCGGGTTGTTTCTAGCAGAGTGAAGAGTGTGAAGAAAGTGTATGTGAGTGAAACTGAGGGTCCTAGGAGGAGAGGAAAGTCATTTGTTAGATGGAAGGATAGAGTTAAGGAGTACATGCATGAAAGAGTTGCTGGTAGAGGGGGAGTGATTGAATTAGCAAGAAGGGAGTGTATGGATAGGGAGAGTTGTTGGCTCTTCTGCCCCTTGGAGGGACGTTCCTGGAGGAACGAGGCGTCAGTAGATTGGAGATGATACATGGATAAGATGAGTGTAAGGGATTGATTTACTATCACCCCTTCGTTTCCAAGCTCATTGCCATTGTGGAGGGGCTTCAGAACCACAGATTGAGGCTTGATGCTGTGTTGCCTCGGACTTCAGTCTCTGGTCCAACCAATTTTCGCTTGGCCTTTTTCTAACTTTATTTCCCCTTGTTTCATTTGTCTTTTCTTCCTAACCTTCCACTATTCTCTTCTTTCCTAAAGTGTGAGAACCGTGCTGAGAGGATAAAAAGCTAACTTTGAAAAAGGGAGGGTATACTGTGCCCAGGGCACCCTCAGGCCATTCATCCTCTCAGCACAGCTCTCACGTTAGGATAAGAAGGGAATAGTGGAAGGTTAGGAAGAAAAGACAGATGAAACAAGGAGAAATAAAGCTAGAAAAAGAAAAAGGCCAAGCGAAGATTGGTTGGACCAGAAGTCTGAGGCAACACAGCATCAAGCCTCAATCTATGGTCCCGAAGCCCCTCCACAACGGCAATGAGCTTGGAAACAGAGGAAATGATAAGTGGCGGTGGGAGAGAACATGAATAAACAAACAAAAGGGAGAGAAAAATAATGAGATTTGAAATTTAAAGAATAGAAAGGCAACTGGAGTGGATAGGATTACGACCAAGATATATAATAGGTTTGTCATGTCAAGTAGATGTGAAGGAATAAAAGATAAAGTAGTTAAGGGGGTCAAACAGCATCCTAAGGTGGTTTAGCAATGTAGCAAGAATGGCAGTAATTGAAACTACTAAGAGTGTATGAGTATGATACATGTGGTGGGTGGAAGAGGACGACCATGAGTGATATGGGAGGACAGTGTGTTACAGTTTGTGAGAGAAAGAGAAGGAAGTGAATGCAAGGACAGGAATGAATGAGTGACTGTCATGGCCATCCCGTAGGTAGAGTTCTTGGTTTAAAGAGTGGGGTGGGTATAACCTGTTCAGCCAGACCCGGAATTAGTAAAAGTACGTGAGCCTACACGAGTCAGTACACCGAGTGCTGATTGGCTGCTGCTGTGTGTTCTTAACTGTGTGGTTTTCTATTTTATAACTGTTTTACATTGCTTTTACAAATATGGCATTTTATCATGTTTCATAAATAATCAAAGGCAATAACAATCACAACATTTAAACTCATCATGAAAAATATAATATTCTAATCAATTAATCGGTTAATGAAAGCACTGTTGATGCTGTCATTTGACATCAGAAGTGCATTCATTAACTTATTTATTAACTTGAATCTTTTACTTCTTATGATAGGTTCAATTTCTGTGATTATCATTGCCATTAAGTATTGATGAAATGTGGTGAAATGCTGTATTTGCAACAACAATGTAAAACAGTGAAAGAAAGAAAATCAGGGAGTTGTGAACATGCAACAGTAGCCTGTCAGCACTTGGTTTACAGACTCACTTAGACTCATGCATTTTACTAAGTTCAGGTTTAGATGAACAGATAACAGCAAGTCTTTTATGCCAGGGTAGGAGTGAGGGAAGGTTCACCAAACTAACTGTATCCTTTTTTCCACTAGCCGGTGCCAGCGCCACGGGAGGAGACCATCTCCTCTTCGGAATTTGATAGGTTCTTGGAGGAGCGTGCAGCAGCAGCAGATGCATTGCCCACCATCACTGCTGCCACTGGGTCGTCAGGTCCCCGGCAGCGCACTCTTGCCCGAGATGATAAGGACGCCAACCAGATGTTTGCTCTCTGAGATCCTGGACCTCCAGCTGGCCCCGCCCTGCCTTCGGGGATGGGCTCAACCTTGGGCGGCATGCACCTTCCTGCTGGAGTCTGGAGGGAATGATGTGTGGTGAGTCCAGCACAGTCATTCCAGGCTGCCAGGACCCCTTGGGCCCTGCAGTCACCTTGCACCTTGTATGGTGTGTTCTGTGATGCTGCCTCATCTGTTCCTCAAGTGCTACTCTGGTGGCCACCTTGGTGTATCCTACTGCTGGGATGTGTCCAGGTTGTGTCACAAGCAACTGATGGACTAGATTGAGGTTCACTGCTGCCCTGCCCTGGGGTTGTATAGCTGGCCATCCCCTGTCTCCTTAACATTCATCATTAAGTTTAATATCAAAGATATGCTGTTGAATTAGTTTCAATATTTTTTAACTTAATTCTTCCAAACATATAACAGTTGAGTTAGAAGTTTTTGTGCATACATTATATCTTTTCAATGTCTAATTTGAAAATAAATTTTTTATAATATGATTGAAGATATATAAATATAAATATATATATATATATATACACCATGTAGATTTATGCACACCTGTCTCTAGATATATAGATCTGTATAGATGGCTCCAATCACTATAGAGGTCTACATATCAAATATTTGTACTACGAATTTATATAACATAGAAATTTATGGGTATACTACATGTAACTAAGTGAAATGTAAGCTGTGTTTAATCAAAATTTTTTTTTTTAAAGTACTTAGCTGCAACAAAATGAACTTGTATTAATGCAACTGCTAATCCGTGAGCCACCATTGTTGTGCTGGTTTGCACCACTGGCCGTGAGCAAGGCTGCTGCTCTCGTCTTTGACCTGTGTACTCCCTTGTGCCTTCCCGACGCACCGCTGCCGCTGTCGCCACCTTCCTCTTCCTGTGGGTTTGTTAACAATGTTACGGTAAACACTGTGTTTCCCGTTGGCTGTTGGAAGACCTCAAGAATGTATTTTTATCTAGCTTATTGAACTTTCCTTTCCCAACCGAACATCACTTGTAGTTGACAAGAAACTAGGAATTTAACTCCATTTTTATTTATAAATGTAAAATATTAAACAAGAACATTTCCTCTTTCCTTAGGCTATCTTGACCACCCAGGTAAGCACACTCGCCTGGGGTCACGTAGTTGATGTAGATCTTTGGCAGCTTTAGGAAAGTCCATTTTAGAAGGCACAGGTGAGACACTGCTCCTGTCACATTCACCTTTCAAGGACTTTATCACAATGTCACTTAAGGCTACAATGAGCTGACTCAGACAACACCACTTTCACATCTGACTTAGCAGCAGGTATAACAATACAGGAAAGTATATTCTGCACACACCAAACAACACTATACAAACTGTTTGCTCCTGCCAGATCACTCAACTACAGTAACCGAAAATGTAAGAGTATTTGGCAGATACTTTAAAAAATAAAAGGGAAATCCATACACACATGTTTATATTTACAGTGGACACATAATAATTTTTCCTGATGTCAGGTGCTGCTGATGTAATGGTTGAATAACATTCACTCCGGCAATGGTAACACATGCCTACAGCTAAGTTCCACCTACACAATACATAAGTGGAATTGATGGGGTGAATATGGCTTATCTATCCATAAACTGTGTAGAAGATAACCTTGCAAAAGCTTCAGTAACATTCCTACACACTCGCAACACCATTTCTTCAAAGCTACATCAACTATTTTTGTATACAGATTTCAAATAATAACTTTACAGCCTTCAAGCTGTATTCAATGTGTTTACATTGGCTGTAGCTTATAAAAAATAAATAAAAAAAACCATTTAACACCAAACATCTAAGCAGGGCAAGCATCCCTTGCTTTGCAACATGTGCAAACAAAGCTTAGCCCCCAAGCCTTGGCAAACATTAATGTATCTAAACACTTAGATTGTCACCTCCAGTACACTGGTTAATCTCATAAATTGTGCCCAAAATTACTCTCAATGTCAGCATGAAGAATACCAGCAACAATTTTAAGTAAATATTAATTTGTCAATAAATTAAGTATCCTTAAGACAATGTCTTTGGCACACAATCATTCTTAAATAGTATTTGTGACTCGGAATCAATGGTGATGGTTTAACCAAGTTGTGCTTTCCTCAGATCAATGGCAGATACTCACAATAATGGTTTTCTGCAACAAGAAGTGTTGTAAATGGTATTTACCATAACCAATGAGAACTCGAACCCATCATTTATAAAACCGGTACTTGGCCTATCTTGTATCAGGCTTCCACCTCAGAAGTGTTTGCCAGTGATTAAGAAACTCCACTACAACCTTTGTGCTACACTGCATCTCTTATTGGGATTTACAACAAAAGTCCAGTAATCCGAAAGGCAGGGAACTGATGGTGCTTTTACCAGATTACTTTGCACTACTGGGTGTTAACTTTGAAAAGTGCATACAAGTACAACTTGTGTTTAGTCTGTCAGTCACAAATGGAGTTCAAAAATCATGTGAATTATCAGAGGAGTGGGAACAGTTGGTTTGTCAAATGAAAATGGCAGGATATGTGGAGGAACTGACCACTTCCCTCAAAAATTTTGCACCATTGTGATATTTTGAATTTGGCTTAATTTTTAAATTTTCAGACTTGGGATTTTTTAACTATGTATTTACACTATAGGACTTTTGCTGTATATATATATATATATATATATATATATATATATATATATATATATATATATATATATATATATATATATATACATATATATATATATATATATACATAATCCTGAGTAATCAATGCAGGAAATGTCATTACAAGTTGTGTACAGCAATAATTCCACTGGACACACCACGTTGGGGCAGCATCCAGTACCAGAGGAAGGATAGGATGGGTGTCTGTCATTACCACACTAAATGACGCTACTACACAGGCTGCACTACAACGAAGGGAATAGGGTGGATGTGTTCAATTGTCATTACCACAGTGAAAGATCTGTTTCCACTTTCCACTTGAGAGAATAAGAAGGCACTGGATGGCTAATATACATACATACATAGTTCATAATGCAATATGCTTATTTGTCAACTAATAATACTTAGAAATCCTATGCACCTAGCAATGGCAAGAGAAGGTAAGGAAAAATGTGTATCGAATGGAATTCAGACTGAAAAGATTTTGTAAATTGTGATGCCATGGAATCCATAAATTTACTTGTTAAGAGTTTTTTTTTAAAGTATATCTAAACATGAAAATTGGAGCCAACAGCACTGAGTTTTTTGTGTGGAATACTCGATTTAATTTGACTTATATGAAAATAAATCTTACAAATCATGATGAAACACACCAATCTTGTCAGTCTGATGCAGCTGAACTCAGCTTACATACAAGTGTTGATGAAAAACCCTGACACAACCATCAAGCTGAGTAACTGTCTGAAGGCCAATTTCACAACATTTCCTTACTGGTAATGGTCTATCTATATAGCAGACTGTTATCCCCTTAAAGGTGGGATAGCCAAGACAAGGCACACATATACACCCATGCACACATACATACACACTCCTCTCACTTAGCCCCTAGACCCCCAGAGGAGACGAGAAGTATACCCCGCCCAAACACGGTATATCAGGTCAGTCAACCAAATGAGGCGAGGTTGTGGGTCGTATCCACAACAGGGTCAAAGGGTTAACCCCTGTCACTTCATATTTAACTCGTACCCTCTCCCTCCGCACACCTGATATGATCCAAGGGTCACACCAAATGCACAGGGACCTCCTCCAAGGGTTGTCAAGGCTGTGTCATTACTCCTGCATTCACCGCTGCTCTCCATTCACTTCTATCACACACAATCATCCTTCCTTGCTCCACAGACATTACTCTTTCATTCAATGCTTGTTTAACACTGTCCGTCCATCCTGTTCGTGGCCTTCCTCCCAACCTCACACCTCTCACATTGGATAATACCATTCTCTTTTTCACTCGATCCATACGTGTTACTCCACACATACTTCTCAGACACCTCATCTCTATTACATCTAATCTCTTCTCTGCTCCTGCCATACTCCATGTTTCAGCCCCCTACAGAGCAGTTGGTACAGATACTCCTTCATACAACCTTCTCTTTACATTCAATCCCATTCCTCTACACATAAACACCTTCACCTCCTAACGTCTTTCCTACATCATTGATCCTACACACCACCTCTGTTTCTATTCCTCCATCGGACCCTAATTAATTAAAACTGGTGATGTTAAATA
Organism: Metacarcinus magister; assembly: GCA_029783475.1. Taxonomy (NCBI): domain Eukaryota; kingdom Metazoa; phylum Arthropoda; class Malacostraca; order Decapoda; family Cancridae; genus Metacarcinus; species Metacarcinus magister. Next base: position 3,500,153 of record JAPQNM010000014.1, on the reverse strand, counting down.
TGCTTAAAAAATTAAGTAAAAACTGCCTACTTTACATTGCAACCTGTTAGGATTGGCATGAGTTTTGACAGTACATATTTTTTCTGGTGCCTCATCCAAAAACAGCCTATTCAGTGTGGAAGGAAGTGTGTGGGAAAACAGCTGCATCAAGATTATGTACCTACAACCCACCAATCTGAACCCTAAATAAAGCTAATGCATTTCAGATTGATGTAATAACGGTAAGGAGTGATTATTATAGTCTACATGTACTGAGTTTACCTTACATGGAAGTGGTGACAAGCATGGCAGAAAGTTGAATCCGAGGGTAAAGGGTGAAGCTGCCTCTCAACACTGCATTTCTAATATGTTTTCACTGTTCACACTGCTGCCACCTTATATACTCGATGCTAACAGCTAACACACTTCCACACATTAAGTTTCTACTTGTGACACTAAACAGCAATCCATCTTTACAAAGTAATAAGCCATCTCAGACAGACCAATAATACTACTCTTCCCTCCATTGAATGATCTAACAAATGTACAAGTGCATTCGTAATCTTATAAATATATATAATGAAGTAGAAACACTTGATGGCTGCAGATATATAGCTTGAAATCATAATGGAAAAGGTTTAGGCACAGAACCTGAGAGGTGAGGCAGGCATGTGGGCCTGAAGGAAGCACTGGCTGGTCCTGAGGAAGCATGCAGCAAGGTGGAGGGTGGAGGGTAGGATGCAGCGGACACTGACTCAGCCCCATGATGTGTTGGCACCATTCCCTTCCAGCACCTGGGACTAACATGCATCATGTCATAAACGTTAAGCCAAAAGACATTGAAATATACAGTTGATCCTTGATTCAGTGGACTACTAATGTGTAATAACCAACTTCTTAATATTGTAATAGCAGCCTCTATCAGGATTCAAAGTTCTAGTGTTGGGATCACTCAGGACTAGGCAATGGTCTCATATTTGCAAAGATTTGTTAAGCTCTGGTCCATGAATCAAGGGTTAACCGTAAGACAATAAAGAGAATGATGCAGCAGAAAGGTCAATGTAGAGCAGAGACAATTGTGTAAACATAAAGAGCAACACTAATACAAGAACAGTATCCAAGTTATTATAAAAAGAGATTTCCACCAACAGTATTTGAGTGATAGGAGCAGGACACATTATAAAAAAAGGAGGTACAGAAAAAAGAATATTAGGAACTGAGACTGAAATCAGATCTTAACAGTGAATGGAAGTAATGAGGCATTGGAGGAATGGAGTGCTGGTAAGCATTAAATATATGTTCTGTGAAGACTATAATATGATATAAAAAGCTGATACTTGAAGGATTGTGCAGAGAAAATTATAACTAGAGGAAGAAATACAAAGCAGCAAATGCCGATTCCTTCATGGTGGGACAAGTGAAGCAGACAGTTATAATAAACTGCAACAACTAATAAGATCACAAGCCTTATATATGACCTCAGAATCCATATGGTTTTGACCTTGAAAACATACCTTGGCTTCAACTAAACATGTCTATCATTACTAACTGCCTGTGGGGTTTGGTGTCCCAGGAGGATCCCACGACAGAAGTGCCCACGGGTTTAACATGAAATCAACAGCCCGTCACCCCAGCAAACAAACTAGGACCACCACGTTTAGTCTACTACTTCTTAAACACACTGACTCAAACTTTAAATGAATGTAAAGGAAAAGAACTTGAGAGATTCTAGGGATCAGATATATATTCTACCACAAGGCAAAACATTGTATGAATTCTGAGACCACCGGCCACTCATTACGTTCAGCTGATGATGACTAATGTAATGTAATGTTATGAGCAATGAAAGAATTAAATTAACATAAAAAGAACATGCACCATTAAAGCATATCGATGAAGAAATAAATGATAAAAAATCTTGCACATGACACATTGGGTCATGAACTTGTCAGGCAGATGAATGAAAAATGAGGAAATTCACAAAGAGCAAGCAAGATAAAAGCTCTCTGGGACACAATACAATACAAAGTTGATGAATGAGAAGCATGATCAACTAAAATAGGAACCCAATGTCATCTCTATCCAAGAGGGACACAGGCACAGTGGTAGTAAGGGTGAAGGGTGGAGCCTCCGAACACTACAGCTCCTCAAAGAATGCCACCCGAGTCTTGGTGGTGCCGGAGCGAGTGCGGCGGAGGGTGGAGTATTTGGTCTCCCCAGAACGCAGCTGCTCGTGATAAACAGCATCAAGGACTGTCTGGTTCTCCTCCACCTTCAGTACCTGTAGTGAAAAGGGGGATGAGTACAAAAAAAGAGAGAAAGGGGAGAAGAAAAAAGGAGAGCATATTTGTCATGATTAAAAAAGACAGCAACCTTTATCTTACTTCAATCTCTGACTTGAGGTGTTGTAGCTGTTGCTGGAGGTGGCGGGAGCGTTCTAGGTATTCTCCCCTTTCCTTCTCAATCTCTAGGCTGAGCTGGTCAACGTCTGTGTCATTGAGGAGGTCCAGGGATGAGAGATCAGACGGCCTGGTGTAGGGGGGCCCCAGGGCATCAGTACTTCCTCCAAGAGTGAGATCAGGAAGGTCCCCTGTTGAGCCGATGGCCATGTGATGGTGACTGCCGCTCCCAGTCAGCCTGAAAGGAGATTAGGGAAAGGTGGGTAAAGTTGAGACTCGTGGGACGGTTTATATGAAACATGTATGCAAAATCATCATTATTATAATCATCAACAGTGAATTACATACTTTTTTCCTATGTTAGAGAAAATAGTGAAGTGTTGAAGAGGTTAAGAAATGTAAAATATCAATTTCCAGAAAGTGACACATAAGAAAAGGTATGGAAAGGGAAAAGAAAGCAACTCTTCTCAACTCACTAACTGTAAGTCTCACATTTCCATTATCCTTACTACACAAGACTTACTAGTACTCAAGTCTCATATTATTGTCCATCTTATTAATACAAGATAACCAATGCTAAATTTTCACCCCTCATGCAAGTGTACTCTGGAATACTAAATCTTTCTTTATTTTTCCACATTTCTATGACAGACTGTTTCAAGAGAAGAGAATTATAACAGCTAAATTTTTCTATATGTAGCTAGCTTTGACCTGCTTCTGTTTATACAAAATACAACAATAAAAAAACACTTACCCATGTGATATTGAAGCGCTGGAGGCTGGAAGGTGAGGTGTGGAGGAGTGGAGAAGAGATGAAGTTGCATTGAGGAGAGTGGAAGCATTGAGTGCAGTGGAGTTGGCAACAGAGTGACAGATAGAACCATTGAGAGTTGTGATGAAGCTGCCCAGTTTCTCCTTGGCTTGTTTCTCAGCGATGCGTGCACGGATAAGTTCTTGCTGCAGTCTCTCGGCTTCCGTTGCCCTTCGCTCCCCCTCCTCCACAAGGGTTGAAACTAGTATCTCTGCCTCCCTAACCTGTAATGGAAGTGGAAGGTAAATTAATATAACTCAAGGTTCAGGGGTCAACTGTATCTTCAAATCAAGTATGTTCTAGAGTTATATGAAGTTTTAGTGTAGATTCCAGATTGGTGGGAACGTGATTTTATTTTTCCTATGATCATTTATACAATCTGGACAGTGGGATTTATCTATTTGTATTACTTAAAAATTATTATACCATTACACACACACAGACACAGCATTATTATATCATTACACACACACACATTTGTTCACCCTTTCCAACCCTTCCTTCTCCACTTACCTTGTGCTCCATCACCACCTTCTCTTCCTGGGTCTTGGCAGAAATGATATGTGCTCGCTGACACTCCTGCTCAGCCTCTGATGCCTTCTGGGTCAGCAACATACTCTCCTCCTCAGCGATGCGGGACTTTTCCACCAGTAGCTCTGCCGTCTCCTCTGACCTGAAGGAAGGGAGAAAGATTTAGGGGAGGGTATGAAGATGTCGTAGGAAGGGAAAGAGTGTAATGGTGATAGTTGAGGTGAATATATGTTTATTATTTTATCTATTTACCTCCTGAGGGCATCGTTGGCAGCTCTCATCTCGTCCTGGTACTGAAAGAGGCGTTGCTCCAGCTCTGCCTTCTGCCGCTCTACTTCCTCCCGCAGGTGTTTCTCTCGTGCCAGCTTGTCCTTCTCAATCTGTGGGAAGGAGTCAGTGGATGAGGATGCAAGGAAGGGATTGAAGAAGAGAAGATAAAAAAGGGGGCAAAAAAATAGGTGTTTCATAATATAAACAAACATCAACCTTCCCCTTAATCTTGAAATGCCCTTAAAACACACTTTACACACACACACACACACACCTGTCTTCGTCTCTTCTCTTCCCTCGCTGCTGCCTTCATCTGCTGCACTTCTATCGTGTCTGGTTTCCTCCGCCTCTTGAACAGGTCATGGTTGCCGATACTCAGGTCTAGGATGAGCTTATTCATGCGTGAGTTCTTGGAGAAGAAGACAAAGTTGGGTGCGGTCTTGTCTGTCGGCCGAATGGTAAACTTACGGTCATCTACGCTAATGTTGCGGATTTCTGACCAAGGGAAGCTGATCTTTGGCTCCAGTTTATTCTCGCTCTCGTAAACGTTGAGGCCCAAAGCAGTCACTCCTGTGGGTGGAGGGTGGCGGGTGTTAAGGGGAAGAATAGAGGTTATAGTTAAAGAAATATTGACGGGAGAAGATTTTAAAGGGTTGAAATTTATGGATGAGGTTGTTAAGACATGAAAGAAGGGAGGGATGAGGGTTGAAAGGGGTGAGGAAGTGATGAAAGAATGAATGGAGGTAGAGGAGGAAAAGGACAAATGATCTAATATGCCAGAAAATGTATAAATCACCAGTCAATCTACTTCCCATATCATTCTAATTCCCTATTCCCTCATCAACACAACAGTTATTTCCCTCACCCAGCCACAGTTCAGTCTGCTTCTTGTTGGTGATGTTGAAGTAGTTGACGCCGTACATGCCAAGATCCTGTGCTATCTTGAGGTACTCCATCTCAGCCTCATCCCGCGTCATCCCTTGGTGATCAGCGTACCAGATCCTGATGCGTTCCTCCCACATCTCAGGAGTCATTTGATACTGGCTGGAAGGAGGAGAAGGAGGAGGAGGAGGAGGAGGAGGAGGAGGAGGAGGAGGAGGAGGAGGAGAATGGTTATCAGAGCTCACTTCCAAAGCAATATCATGTTACACTTTATATCTGGCTTAATGCTGATCAATGCCCAGGACAAGATATGTGCAAAATACCTCTAAAGTGAGAGAAATATGTTACTGTGAGAATTAGAAAGTGTTAATAAAGCCTAGAATACAAGACCAGATAGCCATATGATACACACTTTTGGTCAGGTCAGGACTGGTAATGTTACGCTGGTCACACACTACTAGACGTACCACTACAACCACACCACACCACACCACCACCACCACTACTCACTTGATGACACGCAGGGGCAGCAGTTCCTCCATGGCGAGTGCCCCGCTCTGGTAGGTGCCGGGGTCATAGTCACCAAACTTGGCTTGCACGGCATAGGAGGCGAGGAGGACGGACATTTCTGGTGGGCAGTAGATGTCCATGCTGAGGATGGATTGTTTCACCTGTGGGAGTAGGAAGGCCTCGGTTATTAAGGTGATTTGACATGTGGAAAAAAAGTCATTCAATACTTGCTCCTTTTTCAGTCACCTACTCTCTAGACCCATTTCTAGATCACCATTATTAACACAATGCCACACACCTGCAGGAAGAAGAGGTGTTGGGTCACCTCCTGCACCAGCTCCTCACTCACATCTTCAGGGTAAAACTTGGCCAGGAACACAAACGGCACCGGTGACCGCCTTGGGATGTCTTGGTCCTGAACCTACACGAGGAAGGAATTAAAATGAATAAATAATACATTCTTGTCACCAGCATGGAAAGAAAACATGACCAAATTCTATAAAGTAATTATTATTAATACTATCTCAATAGAGATACATCTAAAAAGTTTAAAAGTTTGTATTTAATTCAAATGATTCTTTAAAAAGAAAATATATATACTTTGTCAAACAAAATAAAACAGGAAATAGAAAGATGTCAAACATTAGTTGACAAAAAGTAAAATGTAAATAAAATATCATTAAACAAGATTATTATTACAAACAAATACTCCGGCCACACCTTCTTCTCCATCTTGAGCCAGGCAAAGTTATTCTTGGAGTCTTCATACTGGAGGCCAAAGTACCAGGTCTCACGGAGGCCAATAGTGCGGCTCACCAGCTCAAACAGTTCCCGGCCGGTGGCTCGCCAAGGTAAGCTGAACTCAAGCTCAGCATCCAATGTCACTATCTTCACCGGGAATGACTTGGAGCTGCGGCCCCAAAACAGCTTCCGCAGTGGCATGGTGGCTGGGGAAGGAGGAGACAGAGGTGACTTTAATATCTACTTCCCTCCCAACTTCACTTTAGTTTAACACAGTCCCTTGGGCAGGTGGGTGGCTTCTTCTAAGATTCAAAGGTTACTAAATAATCCCCCAAACTAGGTAACTCTAAATCATATAGTTCTGCTAGGGTTGACGAGTGCGCTGTCCCTCTCACCAAGAAGCTGCCATGAGCCAGGAATGAACTTGCAACCTTTAGGTCACAAGCCAAGCACTGTACCACAGAGCCACCTGACCCCCGAGACCCAAGACAAACCCTTTTCCGGGCATACGTAGGTGACAATAAAAATAAAGTGGAATATGCTACATTCACTCCCCTACATCCCCACTAGTTCCTAAGCTTGTTGGGAAGGGATGGGGGTGGTTGGTAGCGGCACAATCAAACACTTACGACAATATTCATGAAAATTTTCTTCAAATAATTAAAATACACCAGAAAAACCCTACATTTGACCATGGCATCCATTAATGGCAGAAAAATACCAATTTACCAAACCTACCAGTCTTATGTAACGAGACTCATTATTTTGAACAACTTCACTTCTAAATATTTGTCAGGAATAAATAATTTGAGATGCTGAGTCTTAAAAAATAATTAGTCAGTGACCTTGATACACACAATGAAACGTTACATTTGAAACACATTACTTCAAAAGTATGTATATTCATGCAGTATGGTTAATTTGAGATGCACTCAGTCTTTGCTACCATGTAAGTATAGGGTGGTGGGTTAGGAGGCAAGTATTGGGTGTAGCAAGTTAACACATGGAGTGGCACTTGAAGGCACGTATAAAATATTGAGTAACTTCCAACATATATGAAAGTAAAAATTGAATGAATCTCACCAAAAAACCTAAGAAACCCTAACATTTCAAGGGTGTAATATTAATAAGATATTACAGAAATGTGCCAGACTGAGAATAACGGTATTGAATAAACATTACATTTACGTTAAGGTAAATGCCAAACCTTAATGTAAGAATGCATGAATCACTGACAGGAAGCATTACAAATAAATATAACCTGTTGCTTCAAGTTCAACAATGTGGCAATCACTGGCAACCTTACCTTCTACACGCCAGTCCTGGGTAACAAGGGGACCGTTATAACAAACTCATGACAAAGAACATATTATCAACTACAAAACACATTACTTACACACCACAAAACACACTAGCAGGTAACATTACAACCTCACCTTCACAACACACTCTTGCAACACACACACACACACACACGTATTATAAATTACTCTACTTTCAATTAATCTCTTCACCTCAACTGTATCGTGTACTCATCAGTGTTAGTTAAGCTACACACACTAGCCATTACTAGACTCTCACCTGCAGGAGTTAGGTCATAGTGGATAGGAGGGGCGGGATAGGGGATAGGAACACAAGGGAGCACAGTAAACACACTAACACGCCCGCCCTCCGTCCTACCGTCCCTTCCACTACCTTCCCTCGCTTTGTTTACTATAATACAAGGATCACACGGCTAAGAAAAGGGAGTCATCAATGTGTTCTTTGTTATCTAATTATATATTTATACTGAATTATTGATGTGTGAAAAATCTAGTTTCTATGGATTGTTTTTGAATTATTAAGTGAGGTTTGATTTCTGACCCGTACAGATGAACTACCGGTAATTCAGTCGTTAGCCGTCGTTATGAGCTCCTTATCAGCAAGAGGAGGAGGGGAATTCATATAGCTGTAGGTAGTTCTAAGCTCTATCAGTACAGGAAACAACATATAACATGCCTACGATACTTGAAAGATAATAAAAAGAATAATAGTTATTTCATGGGAGTAACCTAACGACCAGAAATTACACCTCCATTTTGGTAGTAGCAGAACTATTTTACGACACTCCGAACAACGTACTTGCCTACAACCGTTATAAAGTTATATAATAAGGCAATTTCTCCTCTTAAATCAAGTCACACAAGGGAAAATTAAAATATTTGTCATTTAGCGTCAAAACTGTTGGTTGGATCGAAATAATTCCAATACATTAATAACAGAATAACGAGATTTACAACTATGGTCTTTTTCACCCTCTTCGTATCTATAAACCAAATGCAACTTTTCACGTGTTCCTTTGTCCATATGAATTTTGCTCTACATATTTACGGTAACATCCAAGATAAAATATATATGGAGATGAAGCCCTTTATATGATACGGGGAAACAGACGAGCGTCATCTGGCTTCCGTATCCTTAACCATTATGTTGAATAAAGATGGCTTTTAACGGCTCTAAGAAACCATTCCTCATGCAAGACAACTTCAATATATTGTTACGAACACTCTCTTTCACTCCACTCACTCCTGTGCTGTCATCAGCACGGCCTTACTGAGTGGCTGGAGCGGGAAGGGGTCGTAATGACTGTTCACTACTGACACCTTTCACTTACTTTTCCGGGCTCGGAACCACTGTGGCGAGCGTAGCTTACTCACGCTGGTCAGCCATCACAAACCGAGTCAGGTATGTCTCCCAGGCCACCTTGCCGTCGTACTCTGCCCTGTCCTCTTCTCTACAGGACGCCGCAGGGTTAGAGGCAGGAGGTGAGAGTGGAGGAGAGAGAAGTAGTGCTGTGGGAGAGACAAGGCACCGGGGCACCTGCGGACGAGCTGCACCCCGCTCAACAGTTCGCCTGTCACAGTTACCATCCTGTGTTGCAAGGCGTCCATCAACTGTTCAAACTGCCTGCTTAGGCCACGGGTGTAATCCTCTGTTTTACGTGTCTGCTCCACCAGCAATGCCTTAATTTCCTCTAGCATGTCTGGTTTCCTCTTGCCCCCACCACTCTGTAACTTGCCACTGCCTGCCGCCATCCTTAAACACAGGAAACAATCACTAGCATCACCGGCCACACAATCCCACACTTCTGATACCAGTGTTACGAACCCCCTCTTTCACTCCACTCTCACTCCTGTGCTGTCGTCAGCACGGCCTTACTGAGTGACTGGAGCGGGAAGGGGTCGTAATGACTGTTCACTTACTTTTCCGGGCTCGGAACCGCTGTGGCGAGCGTAGCTTAGTGATTGTTACCCCAAAACACTGGTGGCTAGGTGGTGACAAAAAACACTCGTTGACATTTCCTTTCCTTTATTAAACAACACTGGCAAGGTTACACAATTTACACACTTTAGAGCACAGAACACAATACAGTTTCAGCCCACAGCACAACAGAACAGTCTCAGCCTCAACACATAGCACAGTCTGCTTTTCTCTCTCCCTCCTGCTGGCTATCCTCTCCCTTAACACAGGGATCCAGTGAGTAAAGGCCCCACCACCTTGTCATTCTGCTTTGGCCCCAGTGTGGAGGCTGCAAAGGGCCAACTAAGTGCTTTTACCGACGTCAACACCACTGCCTTCCTCACCCAGCTGGCCTCCTCCGCCCCCTTTCCAAGACTGGCGGTGGCGGGAAACGCCAAGCGTTTTCTCCCTTCCCGCCTAAAAAAGCCCGCGAAATATTGCCGCGAAATATCCATGTTCGTAACAATATATTAACGTGAAATAAAAGTAATGACAGCAGTAGTTCATAATAAGTTTCTACCCTCCATAACTACAACTAAAATCTAATATACTACTACCACCACCACCACCACCATGCACTATATGTCTAAAAACACTATAGACACGCAAACAGCAAAGTACATTACACTACATTATCAAGTTACATTACCTGCTTGTACTTACATACCTTTGATCTTCGTTTACCTGGGAACATTCACCTACTGTAGACTGACCACAATATTATAGAAGGAAAAACAAAACAGTACGTATATCATATTTATGGGAAAATTAAAATACACGTTATATTTTTTCTTAAAGTCTCTTGATTTGCTTTGTATTCCATTCTTTGCCTTGTTCACGGATAGGTGCGTGGGGGAGGGATGATGGCAGCCTTTACTTCACCTACAACCGCCACGTCAAGACCAATCTGAAACATGAAAGCTGTATGTCGAGGCATTACCAATCACCTCATAAAACATAAACTAAACCAGCACTTGCTTCTCTACATTTTTCTTTCTATTACTTTCTCAGCGACGTTATGATCTCTCTTTGTCTCTTCAACCTTCATTAACAGCTTTGTCCCGTTTGAGTAAATAAAACTATATCTTTACTTTAATTTGTGACTACATGAAGGAGAAAACCATCAAACATTAATTAATAGTCTACTTCAAAAAGACCTTCGTGGCTGGCCGGACTGCCTTGTGCTTCGCCATGAAATTCTTGAACAAAACAACAGCGAAGAGTCCGGAGTAAACGAAGAACTCGAAGAAGGTGACGATGGAGCAGCCGAGGAAGAGGCCTGTGTACCCCCCCAGCGTGCCTGTACAGAGGGAGGATGCGTGAAACCTCAATAGTCAATAAAAAAGATGAATTAGCAACAGGAATCCAATATCCACAAAGCGATATTTAGCTGAAAATCGTCGTTATAGCTAAAACTCTACAATCTACAGTGTTTAAGCTTAATTAGTTCTGTAGATTAGTTATGCAAACGACTATTTTTCATTTGTTAAAACATGCTAGATTGTCTCAGTTTGTGCGTTGCTCATATGGACTTACAGAAGAAATGCAAGATGTTCCTGCGCCACATTTTGACTTCAGTGTAGCGGAGGTCAGGGTAGAAGGCAGTCAGGATGGCGATGTCACTCCTGTTATTGTTATTGTTACTATTATCATTATTGTTACTATTATTACTTCCATTTCTACTTTTCGTAATACTACTACTTTTACTACTACTACTATTACTATTTCTATTCATGTTGCTGCTACTACTACTACTACTACATTACTGTTACATTTTTGTTCACTGTGCAGCGGTAAAAGTCAGGTAATATTTACATTATACTACAAGGATGATAAAAAACACCTCCTTATAAGTTTGGATCATTGAAGTTGATGAAGTAGACGTAGTAGTACAGTGGCAGCTTATCAACCTTAGTATTATTGTGTTAGTATTTGTACAAACGACATATTTAACAGGAATAGCCTCTGACCCGTTGACGAGGGAGAACTTCTGGGCGAGGTGTTGGTAGAGTCTGGGCGGCACAGGCAGGTGGCTGGTGGAGGAGGTGAAGTCATGCCGCTCACACAGACGCCCACACGCACGCCAGGCTGCGAGACAGACAAGGGGTTTAGTTCACCGCGGCGGACAAACATTAAGACTCAAGTAGAGTTGGTATGAGAGGGATGCAGTGTAGTAGTGATACCAGTTTATTTCTTGGCAGATCATTGTATTTAACTCACCATTCCCTTTTCCCTCGCAGCAGTAAAACCGATTAATGTAGAAAAAAATGACTATGCAATAAAGATCACTGCAAACACGCTTCCTTAGTGTGGTGGCGTCACTGCCAGGTACACGTCCAATACAATCACTGCTGCCAGTCCCTTACCTTCTGTGAGGCACGTCTCGGCGGATGATCTTGGCTGCAGGGGAAGGCTGTCAGCATCCTGCGGGTTGTTTTGAAGCAGGCCACGACGGAGCAGTTCATGACAGGACATCTTTCCTGCCATCACACACAGAGGCACCTTGTCTGCCGGGCCAACACACAGGAGAGGGATACATTAGGACTGTAATATCATGGTGATAATGTACTTCCTGAATATTGTGTTTTATTCATGTGATTTATAATGACTGTGCCAAGATGCATCCTGGTGGTACAGTTCCCTCCCTGGGTGGTGTCTGGGCAGGGGTAAGGCAGTGGCACGTCCTGACACCAAGAGGCAAACAGGACCACAACATACCGCCAGGGGCACTCATGGAGTATAAGGTACAGTTGCATAGGCTACGGAGGCAGGAGCGTGTGGCGCCAAGGTTACAGTTGGGCTCAGAGTTCAGCAGGTTCTGGAGGCTTGGCAAGGGTTCCATCCCAGCCAGCGGCAGACAATGCGTCTCAGATATGTCCAGTATTGTCTTCATGCCTGTGTCCTTCACCTGGCAAAGGACAAGGCGACACGAGAGCAAGAAACAACCATTATTATCATTATCAGTGTTATTACATTTCTACAACTACTTATTTTGTGAGAAGGGACACAGAGAGTTGAAGGCTGACCACAGTAAGGGCGATGGTGGCCGAGGTGAGGACCCCAGGCTGCAGGATGGCACCATTACCCAGCACCAGGTGGGCGGGGTGGGTGTGGTTGCTGGTGAGGGTTGCCTGCAGCCCAATCTTCGCTATGTGGGAGATGTCCAGGATGCCAGGGTCCAGATCTATCACCACCACCACCATCATCATTATTAGCATTAGGTTTTCAAGACTTCTTATAATACTCTTTTATTGGATGTGTGCGGGGAGTCTTACCTGGCCAGTCATTCTCAGTAATATTGACGTAGAAGGTGAGTCCCATGTGCTCCCCTTCTATGGGCTGGGCATCAGTGGAGGAGGCGAGGTGGACGTGGCACAGCCCAGTCATGGTGCGGGCTGTGATGAAGCCTGAACAGCACTCCGCAGCGTTGAGGTGTCGTGGCCCGATAACACAATGCAGCACCATATCCTCGCACCTAAGGGCAGGGAAGGGTACTTGACGTTAATGGGGAAGGTAGGGGAGTGCTGTGATGGGCCTCTCCCCTTCACCTCCCCTTCAATAGACTGTCAACTAACAAGAATATCAAGTCAACCACGAAGAAAATCACTGAATAAGTACTAACACTACATTTTTTTTTCTTTCTCAGTAAAAAAAATACGTATCTTTTTGAAGAGTTACATTAAGAGTGACTAAGGTGAACTTGATGTCAGGTATTTCCTTGTACTTGTAAATATATAATGATACACATGAAATAGAAATATGAATGTTTGAGAGAGGGAGAGAGAGAAAAAAAACTAGTCTCACGTGTAAGAGAGGGCACGGATGAGCGCTGCAAAGTTCATGTTCCGGGCAGCCAAGTATCGCAGCAGCTCGGCGTGATCTTCCTGCCAGAACACTTCCCTCTCAGATCCGCTGGAGCCTTTCAACACGGAGGAGGCGCCGACGGAGGCTATGAGGTAGTGGGTGAGACGACTGCTGATATCCATTGCTGCAACACACACACACAAACACACATGTAACTCACACACTCTACTTGTAATCTCGATGGGTAGTCTATGTAAAGTTTCACCTACTTGCTATTACAAAATGAGGGAAATAATAGTGGTGTAGTGACAAGAAATCCATAATTGAGGTTCTACTGATGTTTGTCTAATGTTTACACGTCAATGAGGAGTTTAAATCATCTATTTATTACAATTTACTCCCGCGTTTGTCAAATGGATTAGTAAAGACTTATAAAAAGGTACTTATACAAAACAACAGTCCCAGTCACATTGTAATCCGTCCTCAGTCAGTTTAATACTCAGTCGTGAATACAAGATCTAATGTAAATCAAATGAGCCTCAAAGAAATACAAGTTTGCAGTACTTTCCCAGGCATAGTGTTACTGTATGTCCTTGAGGGTGTGGTGGCACGCGTGAACCTGTGTACGAATAAAACATTGGATCCTAACACGAAACCGATGGGGTGAATGGCAGCATTACGTGTTCTTCATGTATGCATAAGAATTTCAAGATTAGGGAAGGTAGTTTTTACACACTCCTGCTTTCCTGGTAAAGTTTCTTGTTTAATAGCAAAGAGAGTTTCGTGTCATCGATAAAATGACTTTCAGGGACATAAACTTTCGCCACAAAACTACATACTAAGAAGAAAAAAAAGTTATTCTTCATATTACTATTATATCCTTCATTATCACCTATTACATATTCATCTATTTAATATTTTCTAAGTTTTCCTTCTCCGGTACACACTTTCCTTTCCCTCTTCCCTGCCTCCTCCCCTTCCCCTGCCAGGTAAGTCCATACACTCACCTTGCAGCTTCCGGCGGGAGAAGAAGGCACGGTTACATAGCACGATGGAAGGCAGCTGAAGAGCCTCAGTACCCTTGAGCTTCACTGCAGTCTGGAAGGAAAACAACACGGGTTAACATTCTGGAGGAGGAGGAGGAACACATAGGAACACATAGGAAGAACAAACAGCAACAGGCCTGCTGGCCCTTACGAGGCTGTTTGTGAGTACACTATCTACTCTAGAGTGAAGGATACAGGATAGTAAGGGTGAAGGCTTCTCTCCCCAGCCATGGCTGGCAGGGAAAGGAAGGCCAACCAAGACCAGACTATCACTACTGTCACTACCACTACTGCTACCACTACTTCCTGGCAAGCGATGTCAGGCCACTAGCGACGTCTTTTGAATCGACATTTCGTAAGTTAGGTACATCAGGATGAACTTACTCAAAGTTTGCTACGTTAACGGATAGTATTTTAGTTGTGGATTGGCTTCTAAATATTTGTCAAGTCTATTTTTGAACGTAGTAATTGTTTTACTGTCGACGACATTGGCGGGCAGGGAGTTCCAAACGTTAACGATCCCATTGAAAAAGAAGTGCTTGGCTTTGTTTGATGTGAATCTTTTACCAGTAATCTTAAAAGAATGATGTCTTCTTGTTATATTTGATCAATCAAAAGTAATGTAATCTTCTGTATTGATATTATCGAATCCTTTGATTATCTTGAACATTTCAATGAAATCCCCTCGCATCCTTCGTTTCGGTGGTAATGGCAGGTTAAACATAACTTATTGCCAGTATTAACCCTTACACTGCCGAGGTCTTTTCTAAGTGTTCGATTTATAGATTTAAAAAAAAATTATGATTTTATTCAAAATTTTCTTATTAATGATAAAAATAAATGTTAATGATAAAAATAAATATTAATGATAAAAATAAATATAATGATAAAAATAAATATAATGATAAAAATAAATAATAATGATAAAAATAAATATTAATGATAAAAATAAATATTAATGATAAAAATAATATTAATGATGAAAATAATATTAATGATAAAAAATATATTAATGATAAAAAAAATAATAATGATAAAAAATAAATAATAATGATAAAAATAAATATTAATGATAAAAATAAATATTAATGATCAAAATAATATTAATGATCAAAATAAATGATAATGATACAAATAAATATAATGATACAAATAATATAATGATAAAAATAAATATTAATGATAAAAATAAATATTAATGATAAAAATATATATTAATGATAAAAATATATATTAATGATAAAAAATAAATATTAATGATAAAAATAAATATTAATGATAAAAATATATATTAATGATAAAAATATATATTAATGATAAAAATAAATATTAATGATAAAAATATATATTAATGATAAAAATATATATGAATGATAAAAATAAATATTAATGATAAAAATAAATATTAATGATAAAAATAAATAATAATGATAAAAATAAATATTAATGATAAAAATATATATTAATGATAAAAATATATATTAATGATAAAAATATATATTAATGATAAAAATAAATATTAAGGATATAAATAAATATTAATGATAAAAATATATATTAATGATAAAAATAAATATTAATGATAAAAATATATATTAATGATAAAAATATATATTAATGATAAAAATATATATTAATGATAAAAAATAAATATTAATGATAAAAATAAATATTAATGATAAATAAATATTAGTGATAAAAATAAATAATAATGATAAAAATAAATATTAATGATAAAAATAAATATTAATGATAAAAATAAATATTAATGATAAAAATAAATATTAATGATAAAAATAAATATTAATGATAAAAATAAATATTAATGATAAAAATAAATATTAATGATAAAAATAAATATTAGTGATAAAAATAAATAATCATGATAAAAATAATATTAATGATAAAAATAAATATTAATGATAAAAATAAATATTAATGATAAAAATAAATATTTATGATAAAAATAAATATTAATGATAAAAATAAATATTGGCGCTAATTGGTCCACTGAAGACTATTTAAGAAGGAAGACACAGAGGAGGAGGGGAGGAGGAGGAGGAGGAGGAGGAGGAGGAGGAGGGGGAGGGGGAGGAGGGGGAGGAGGGGGGGAGGAGGGGAGAGGAGGAGGGGAGAGATATTATGATTTTGCTGTAGGAGTTTGGAGAGAGGGAGAGAGAGAGAGCGCGATAGAGATAGAGAGATAAATAGAGAGAATAAATAGTTTTAGGCGTATCACACATGCGTATATAGTGTTTAATATTATAGTAATGATAAAACTGAGTCCAGATTCGTGTTCAGTTTGACTGAAAACCTTTAGGGACAAATTTTCATGAAATTCCGAGGTGTGGAAGTTTTTCACGAAATTTTCAAGGGTGTCACCTTAGATTTTTTTCATGAAATCATGTTTTTCAAAATAACTCGAAAAGTATGAGGTTTACGTAAAAAATATATGTAATAGCAAATATAGAGCAGGAGACGCCCGTTCCTTTGAGCTTTACTAGAATGTAATCGGAATGTAAGTAATGGAGATATTGAACTATTTGTATTTTACACTAAACTTCTATTTAATTACATTTTTCTCGTAAACCAAAAGAGTAATTTACAAACGGATGACACCATCTGATAGAACTTGTCAAGCTGAACAACTTTGTTTCTATACATCTTTGTTGTAGGACTAATACTTTACTTGTAAAATGACTAAACTATTTTAGACTCAAATTCTGGTGGAAATCTTCGGGACAAAAATTTCACGAATCCATTTTCATCACAAATCCACGAAAACTTATATTGAAGTTAAAAGTTTTGAAATTAATAATAATACATGTTAAGGAAGTGTTGCTGTTGGAGTAAATAAATATTAATAATTATAATAATAAATATTAATGATAAAAATAAATATTAATGATAAAAATAATATTAATGATAAAAATATATATTAATGATAAAAATAAATATTAATGATAAAAATATATATTAATGATAAAAATATATATTAATGATAAAAATATATATTAATGATAAAAATATATATTAATGATAAAAATATATATTAATGATAAAAATATATATTAATGATAAAAATAAATATTAATGATAAAAATATATATTAATGATAAAAATATATATTAATGATAAAAATATATATTAATGATAAAAATAAATATTAATGATAAAAATAAATATTAATGATAAAAATAAATATTAATGATAAAAATATATATTAATGATAAAAATATATATTAATGATAAAAATATATATTAATGATAAAAATAAATATTAATGATAAAAATATATATTAATGATAAAATATATATTAATGATAAAAATATATATTAATGATAAAAAATAAATATTAATGATAAAAATATATATTAATGATAAAAATATATATTAATGATAAAAATATATATTAATGATAAAAATAAATATTAATGATAAAAATATATATTAATGATAAAAATATATATGAATGATACAAATAAATATTAATGATAAAAATAAATATTAATGATAAAAATAAATAATAATGATAAAAATAAATATTAATGATAAAAATAAATAATAATGATAAAAATAAATATTAGTGATAAAAATATATATTAATGATAAAAATATATATTAATGATAAAAATATATATTAATGATAAAAATAAATATTAATGATAAAAATAAATATTAATGATAAAAATATATATTAATGATAAAAATATATATTAATGATAAAAATAAATATTAATGATAAAAATAAATATTAATGATAAAAATAAATATTAATGATAAAAATAAATATTAATGATAAAAAATAAATATTAATGATAAAAATAAATATTAATGATAAAAATAAATATTAATGATAAAAATAAATATTAATGATAAAAATTAAATATTGGCGCTAATTGGTCCACTGAAGACTATTTAAGAAGGAAGACACAGAGGAGGAGGAGGAGGAGGAGGAGGAGGAGGAGGAGGAGGAGGAGGAGGAGGAGGAGGAGGGGGGAGGGGGAGGAGGGGGAGAATATTATGATTTTGCTGTAGGAGTTTGAAGAGAGGGAGAGAGAGAGAGCGCGATAGAGATAGAGAGATAAATAGAGAATAAATAGTTTTAGGCGTATCACACATGCGTATATAGTGTTTAATATTATAGTAATGATAAAACTGAGTCCAGATTCGTGTTCAGTTTGACTGAAAACCTTTAGGGACAAATTTTCATGAAATTCCGAGGTGTGGAAGTTTTTCACGAAATTTTCAAGGGTGACACCTTAGATTTTTTTCATGAAATCATGTTTTTCAAAATAACTCGAAAAATATGAGGTTTACGTAAAAAATATATGTAATAGCAAATATAGAGCAGGAGACGCCCGTTCCTTTGAGCTTTACTAGAATGTAATCGGAATGTAAGTAATGGAGATATTGAACTATTTGTATTTTACACTAAACTTCTATTTAATTACATTTTTCTCGTAAACCAAATAAGTAATTTACAAACGGATGACACCATCTGATAGAACTTGTCAAGCTGAACAACTTTGTTTCTATACATCTTTGTTGTAGGACTAATACTTTACTTGTAAAATGACTAAACTATTTTAGACTCAAATTCTGGTGGAAATCTTCGGGCCAAAAATTTCACGAATCCATTTTCATCACAAATCCACGAAAACTTATATTGAAGTTAAAGGTTTTGAAATTAATAATAATACATGTTAAGGAAGTGTTGCTGTCTGAGTAAATAAATATTAATAATTATAATAATAAATATTAATGATCAAAATAAATATTAATGATAAAAATAAATATTAATGATAAAAATATATATTAATGATAAAAATAAATATAATGATAAAAATAAATATTAATGATAAAAATATATATTAATGATAAAAATATATATTAATGATAAAAATATATATTAATGATAAAAATAAATATTAATGATAAAAATAAATATTAATGATAAAAATATAATGATAAATATTAATGATAAAAATAAATATTAATGATAAAAATAAATATTGATGATAAAAATAAATATATGATAAAAATAAATATATGATAAAAATAAATATGATGATAAAAATAAATAATGATAAAAATAAATAATGATGATAAAAATAAATATATAATATGATAAAAATAAATATTATGATAAAAATAAATATTAATGATAAAAATAAATATTAATGATAAAAATAAATATTAATGATAAAAATAAATATTAATGATACAAAAAATAATAATGATCAAAAATAAATATTAATGATAAAAATAAATATTAATGATAAAAATAAATATTAATGATAAAATTAAATATTAATGTTGAGGAGGAGGAGGAGGAGGAGGAGGAGGAGGAGGAGGAGGAGGAGGAGGAGGAGGAGGACGTCTCTGCATCTTTTGATTGATACCATTAATTCTTCAGTCCATCTCTAGTTCAACAATTCATCAGTTACTCTTCCCTCTACATCCCCATCAGTCCCTTCCACTGCTCCTCTTCCATCCTCTACTCCCAAAAACATACGCAGCGACGAGAAAAAACTTCAATAAAACCTTTCAACATTTAGAACTCAGACCTGTGACTGGATCTCCCTCGTTAAGAAGTCTTGGCAGAGGTCGACAGCAACGTACAGGAGGAAACCGAAGAGGAAGAGAGTCACCAGTAACCAGAACACCCCTAGGCCGTTACGCCGGTTGTTCCACGTGTGTCCAACCCCGTGTGCTGTTGTCTCCTGGCACATAAGGTCTGTCATATCTACCATGGTGCGTTTCCTCACGATGTCCTGGTATGAGGAAGCACATGAGGTAAGGTAGAAAGGTAGAAGATTTTTTTTTCTATGTTTTTTAGTAACTTGTACATGTATTTTTGATTTCTATTCATTCACATGCAGGAAACCAAAGTGAAAAAAAATATGTTACTGGTCAAAAGAGAGAATAAAGCTAAAAACTAGTTAAAACAAAGGGAATTTGGGACGCTGGGAGATATTTTTTTCCTATAATTGGTAAAGACTTAATGGAAATTGTAATATAGACAAAAAATCTCAATTTGCAGGTTGAAAATAAAATAAATAAGGTGTTTAAACCCCTAATACTCCCTCCTGAAGGTGTCTGGACCTCTGATAATCACTCTAGAAGGTGCTTGTGTGCCTGATAATCCTCTTTGCTGGAGTGTGTCGTAGAAGAGGGAAGAGGGAGGAGGCGGGGACCTAACAAGACAGATGAGCCACCTATATAATACAGTGAAGGCTGTTGGACTAGTACGTAACCTACCTTGTCGACCTTAAAAGATCCTCCATTACCCGCTCCACCACCATTGCCGCCCGTAGCCTCCATTATACACTGTAATAGTGGCTATCATTAGTGTTGTTGGTTCTCTCATTAATCTATTTGTCGTGTTGTACTGTTAGGTTACACTCACTTTCATTCAGGCGTTCATTAAGGCGTTTTGTTGTGTTACATTACTCTTTATGTCCAGTTATTGATTATTCATTGTTAATAGAAGACAAATGGAAAGGGTAATGTAATGAATGGAAATAGACAAAAATGGATATAAGATCATAAGTTCCACCTAAGATAGCTTGCACGATCTCTCATTCACGTATTCATTAAGGTGTTTTGTAATGTTGTTTTACTCTTTATGTGATGTAATGATGCAGTTATTGATCATTCATTGTAAATAGTTGGAAAGGGTAATAAATGGAAAAAGACAGAAATAAACAGAAATGGATATAAATACAGAATAGACAGGTTAATAGATCTAAAAAGATAGGGTAATAAAACAGAAATATGGTA
Organism: Metacarcinus magister; assembly: GCA_029783475.1. Lineage (NCBI taxonomy): Eukaryota > Metazoa > Arthropoda > Malacostraca > Decapoda > Cancridae > Metacarcinus > Metacarcinus magister. The sequence continues at coordinate 3,479,114 of JAPQNM010000014.1, read as the reverse complement.
AAATAATGCTAAATGGACAGAACTATACAGGGTGATAAAAGGAAAGATAAAAAATAGAAAAGGCAATGGCATGAAATAAACAGAAATAGAAGAAAATACAAATAAATAGACAGTGTAATAGAATGAAATAGAGAAATAGATATAAATGGACAAAAAGTAGAAAGAAATATACAATATACGGAAATAAACAAAACTAGACAGGTTGATAGACGGAAATACAGAAATTGACGGGAATGCACTCTGTAATTAAGGTGATAATAATAAGTAAGAGGTGTAATCAGGAAGCAGGTTCGATAAAACACATTAAAAAGCCTTGAGTGGAATCGGGAACTACTCTCCTTTGTTAAGTGAGAATGTAATTATCTCCACCGACGAAATTAGCGAGAGGTTATAATTTCACTTTGTTAATTAGTTTGTTTATTTCTTTTTTTGTTTGTTTGCCGGTATGTTAGTAACTTCCTGACATCACAACTTCATTGACACTTCATCTAAACTTCATTAAATTTTGAAAAGCCAAAGGCAAATTAAGCTTAACATTCAATATAAACTAAACTAGAAAATTAAGACAAATAAAAAAAGTAACTCATTCATTAATTTATACAAACAGACAGAAAATGTAACACAGGTATTAACTTTCATCAATTTCAAGGAACAGAATATTTGAAAATTATACAAGAAGAGGCAATTGAGGGAAGGCAAACTTGACCTTTATAATACGTGGTAATCGACAAAAAGTGTGTGTATGTGTGTGTGTGTGTGGATGAGTGAGTGTACGTAATTCTGGAGAGTCACCTGGGCGTCGAGGAAAGTATCGACAGGTAATATGGGTCCCTTATTAATAACGTTACCTTCGTCCTTCACCTTTACATTAGCCTCACCCTAATTGATGGTACTGTTTATGTATCTACGTCCAGTCCCCTGCCTCGTTTTTCATCTTTTTACTTATTATCTGTTTTATTATTTTTTTTTGGCTTCATATATTTATGTCGAAATGCTTTTTTTTTATGTATTTTTTTCAATTTTATTATTTGTGGTTTGATTTTTTCATTATGATTCATTGTAGTTTTGTTTTTGTATGTCTCTCTCTCTCTCTCTCTCCTCTCTCTCTCTCTCTCTCTCTCTCCTCTCTCTCTCTCTCTCTCTCTCTCTCTCTCTCTCTCTCTCGAAACACTAATTACCACTGCTCAAATTAATACTGTTTTACTATATTGATTGTAAGTAACCCAACTACCACCACCACCACCACCACCACTACCACCACCACCGGCCTTCACCATCGCGTGTTTCAGCCTGACATTACAAGCTACGATACACAAACACCTTAAAAGTCGCTTATAGATCCTGGCACACTTACACGACACTTGGCCCGGCTGGCAATCGAATAATTTAGTCGGTAATAGCAACTCACTCCCTCAAACACGATAAGTCAGTAGGAGGAGGAGGAGGAGGAGGAGGATGATTCTAGGTATAAAACAAAGAGTATAAGAAATGCAAATACTATGAGGTGTAATATTAGTGTTGAAGTACCAATGACGTCTTTTCAAGTTCTTAGAATCAATTGTAAGACGCACAATACCCAGGAAGTTGTTTTGAGTAACATTACTTACACTTTTCCAGCCTGAAGGGACTTGAAAACACACCAAAGGATGCCAATAATACCTTAGCCTTCAGGGGACTTGGCTGTTTAGTAAGCGATGGTATGAAGTCGATGTTATGTTATTAAGTGAAAATAGTCGACGGTATGCCTCTCCCTTCACTCTGTCACCGGTAAACCTAAGGAAAGATGGATTTTAGGTGGTGGTGGTAACTTCCATGACGCCCACGAGAATTATATACGTGGGATCGTTTGTCATTTACCCGCACACGTAATAACTAGTCTACTTGCTACACGGTGTATTTTGTAAAGAGCTTAATACTATTTCATTCCTCGAGGAAGTGATATTATACTGCATAACTGGCTTCGTGTTTATATAACCTATAATCTAACTTATATATGCCTATCGTTACGTATTAGAATGTTGCGTGTCTTCCAATTCTCCCGCTGGCTATTAAGATAAACGAAGAATATATGTTAATAGTTTTTGTTGTTGTTGTTGTTGTTGATAAAGGTAAAAAAAAATGAACGGACAAATAAAAAAAAAAAAAAACGTTTCTGAAATATTAAAATGCAGTTATATTAATACAAAAGATATATATAAACCACACATTTAACATCATCTCAAAATAAAGTAAATAAATAATAATAATAAAAAAAAAAACGTAAAAAGATGCGATTCTAGTATTTCAAAAAACTTCGAATCAGTGACTTAATGTTGTTCAGGACCATCACACACACACACACACACACACACCACACACACACACACACACACACACATTCATTCCCAAGAGGCTGTTGAGGTGTTGACTTGGTTACTTAGCAGAACATAAAGTTGGTGACCCATGTAGTAAATAAACTTTATGATATCAATACAAGAAGTTTCAATGGCAACACAAACTATGGAATTTATTATCTCTCTCTCTCTCTCTCTCTCTCTAAATAGCTGCAGGCTGTTCGTTATGTTGCTTTTGTCTTTGTTTACTTTCAATTGTGTGGTTTGAGTTTCTATATAATTCTCTCTCTCTCTCTCTCTCTCTCTCTCTCTCTCTCTCTCTCTCTCTCTCTCTCTCTCTCTCTCTCACAATGGGAATCACCGGAGGAGCCTCACCCACCCGACAGCTTGTTTCCTCGTCTTTGCTATCTTCACCTCCGCGCGCCCAACGTGCTCCCAGGCCAGCCACGCACCAAATGCAGCCCCTCACTGCTACCACACACCACCCTCCTCCCTCTCCATGCACGCGCCGCTAACCTCCTCTTCTTCTTGCGACTTGTGACCTAATTTGTATTGTTTTATAGTACCTCATCCTCCCTCTGTTCCTCCTCCTCCTCCTCCTCCAGCAGCGGTCTATCTCTCTTTCTCTCCCTGACTGTATCTCTGCCGCTGCTCCGCCTCCTCCAGTTACCGATACAACCAGTAGCAGTTCAGCCAATACTTTCGAGAAAATGAGGAAGAAAGTCATGTTTTGGAAAAAATATTACAAGTCAATCGTGCGGCATAATTATTAGTCTTAGAACAAATATTCATAATGACAGTTTTAGAGTTTGATTAGGTCTATCAGTTTGCTAGTTGTAAATTAGTTAGTAGGTAGCTAGTTAGTTAAGTAGTAAATTAATTAGGTAAGTAATGAGTTAATTGGTAGTTAGGAGCAAGTAGTCACTCGTCTTTGTTTATGTATTAGGATTTAATAAGTATATTGATATAATACATGAAGAAAGAATTTATAACACAAGTAGACCAGGAAATATTCTCGTTTTCTAAGACAGAAACATACATTTTCTGTGAAGGTCTTGCATGGTTCACTAAAAAAAGAAAAAAAAGGACACATTTGTTAACACTATATAGATTACCCTAAAAAGAAGGTATCCATATTATTTCCTTTCATTTAGGGGGGAAATAGAGGTAAGGTAATTAGTAAATTTTCCCAACGTAATTCAATTTCCTCAGAAAGACCTTGAATCCACACTTCCAGATGACTCCATGACAAAATTGGAATTCTTAAAGGAAACACACACACACACACACACACACCACACAACACACATACAGTTATTAAGGAAACGAGAGGAGTAAGCATCTTATTCCATCGTCCAGCTAGCAACAAGAGTCTGGGAGTGGGACACCATGGGAGGAGGAAAGGAAGGTAGGGTGCGGAGGGGAGAAGTGATGGAAGTCTTGGAGGGAGAGGACTGGGGAAGGAAGGTGCAGGAAGGGGAGGTGAGTACGAGCACAGTTGGAAACAAGCTGAGTTGCTCATGGAGAGAGTTTGACGGTTAATCTTGAGAGTTTGGGCGAAACAATTAGCCTTGTGACGTCCACCCAGTGAGTCCATGAACCACAGAGGCTCCTGCAGAAGGCGCTGAAGGAGCAGTTATAGGTAGAAACAACAGGGAAGTGAAATAAATATATAACAAAAAATATTAATTACGAATCTATTCCTGAAATCATTGAATAAAAACAAAAAACCGTTTGGTACAAAATATATCATTGTGAAAATTGTATGATATCAAACCTGGAATTTCTTGTACGGAACCAGGATTAACGAAGGACAGATAAAAGTGAAGGAAAAAAGGTGATGGATGGCGGAACGGAAGAGGGAAGGAAAGAGGAAGAAGGGGTCGGAGAGGGAGACTGACAGAAGGAAGGAAAGAAGTGTAGGAGGGAGAGAGGAGGAAGAAAATGGAGGTAGAGTAGACGGATGGAAGGATAGAACGAAGGAAATAGAAAGAGATGAACACGTAGATGGAAAGGAGGGAGGAAGGGACAGTAGAATATGAATAAAAGGAGGAAGGAGGAGAGAAATAAGATATGATAGTGATATACACACACCAATAACCTTCACTCATTGTCCCTTCATAAATATATTCATCCCTCCTTCAACACAACCCACGTCCCACACCCTCTTCATATACAAGTTTCGTGCAAAGTGTCAACAAAGTATAAACACAAGTCTTCCTGAAGGCAAAAAAATCTTCATCTTCAGATCCAAGAGCAGCAAGAAATCAGTCTTTTTCAAGGGATAGTTGATTAGAAACGAGATTTTGTTGTATATTTTTTAAGGAATACTTTTTACTATTTCCTCGATATATAATTATGTTTTGTGGATATATAAATGTTGTCAGTCCCTGCATATCAAAACTAGCAACATAACGTCACCTACAATGATCATTAAGTCTATCATTACTTTATTTATTTACTTTATACAATACTTACAACCACTTTTGCTAATTAGTTTTACGTGAGGAGGAACAAAACACACAAACAAAAACATAAAACAGAAAAACTAGGAAAGGAAAACAGTCCATAACCCACTAAATATGAAGCAAAGATGATGATAACTACTGCAGTGTGTGTGTGTGTGTTCGTCATCAGGTGTGAACAGCTCTTTCGTTTTCTACAAGGAGATGATGGAGAGAGTAAGGAAAAAAAAAATGCAGCTTAAGAGAGAAACTGCCGCTTTTTGGACTTTTCTCGCTGCTAGGATCCTTTTATCCGGCAAAATATGGCTCAGGATCAAAGGATAACCGTTCTGCCTTCACTTATTTAATATGAATTGTGATTTACGATGAAGACGCCAAGAGAGTGTACGATAAATGTGTGTGTGTGTGTGTGTGTGTGTGTGTGTGTGTGTGTGTGTGTGTGTGTGTGTGTGTGTCTGTCTGTGTCGTGTGTCTCTCTCTCTCTCTCTCTCTCTCTCTCTCTCTCTCTCTCTCTCTCTCTCTCTCTCTCTCTCTCTCTCTCTCTCTCTCTCTCTCTCTCTCTCTCTTTCCAATTCCACGTTAGTTTCGCCAAAAAAGGAAAATAATTAAAGTTTGAATATTTCACATTTGTCTTTTTTCTTTTATATAGAATCGTAGACTTTACTTTTTTTTTTTTATATATATATTATCGTGTTTTCGTTATTTTTATTTTATTTTTATTTATCGTACGTCTTCAGGTAACGTTGTCGTACCTTTGATCTCGCGGTAAAGGTCTTTTTTTCCCCACCATTTTCAAAAGACTCAAGATAAACCCAAGAGACAGAGATGAGCGCTGTGGGAGAGCGCCACTAAGAGCAACGTCCCTCAACGCTAATAATTTTCTTTCAACTTTATAGATTGAAATTTTAAACGTCATAATAGGAAAATTACTTTAGAAATTCACGATGCCTTGATTTTTACTTTTTTCTTCTCTCTCTTTCTCTCTTTTCCCCTTTCTTTCCTCTTCTTAAACTTTCTTTCTTTTTACCTGCACAGTTTCCTCTCCATTTCCTCCCAGCTTGTTATTCTTTCCTCCACTTTTTTCCCTTCGTGTATAAGCTCATCTCCAGCTTTTCCTAAGAGTATTTTCCTTACCACTAGTAGCAATATTACCCTCCTCCTTCCTCCTGCTTGTCCTATATTTTCCTCCATCTTTCCCTCCCTCCCTCCCTCCCTTCTCCGTGATTAAGATACCTTTCCTTAATGTCTCTCACTGAGGCGGTAAAGAGAGTTGGGAAGGAAGGAAGGGAGGAAGAGAGGGAGGGAGGGAGGAAGGAAGGAAGGAAGGAAGGAAGGAAGGAAGGAAGGAAGGAAGGAAGGAAAGGAGAAAAACAAAGAGTGTGGAAAGAATAGTAGTAAACGACGATGTGAGGAAAAAGAGGAAGGGAAGAAAATACTTAATGATACAAGGGTACAGAAAGACATTAGTGGATTAATAAAGGAAGATGAAAAAATAGAAACAACGAAGAGGGTGAAGAAGAGACGGCAAATAATAGGGATAGGAACACGAAAACTAAACAAAAGAGAAACGACACAGAAACAAAACGAATTGCAAAGCGCATGAACAAAAATACAAAAATAGATAATATATAAATGAAGTCAATGAGGATACAAATAATAGACACTAGACATAAATGAACACACACATAAATAAAGATATAAAATAAGACATGGAAGGAATGGACATGGTAATAGGAGTGAAATTAGTATGATAGCATTTTGTTAGTGGTATTTAGTACGTGAACAAAGATACTAAGAACAAGGTGATAGCTAGAGTTGAGTATACAAAGCTAACAATGACCTTGAAAAACACACACACACACACACACACACACACACACACACACACACACACACACACACACACACACACACATAGAAGGCCTAATGTCTTACTAACACGTATCAACAACTAAGTGCCTTGCTGTTTCTCGCGATGGGAAAACTAAAGGGCGAAGGAGAATCTTGCCTCCCTCATCCATCTTGCTCACCGCCCACCCGAGTTTCAGACACAGAAGAGCAACGAGACGGCGAATGAAACTTTGTCTTTAGTCTCACACAAGTGGGTTCCAAGTATTCTGAGGCGACACGAGGTGGAATTCCATCCTTCCCCAACCAAGAAGGAATTGTGTACATTGTTGGAAGGTAAATAGGAATAGACGTAGATGCAAAACAAAGTAAAAGAAGTATAGAGTAATAAAGAGAGATCAGAAAACGGCCATTCTTTTAAGCTACAACATATGAACAATACGATGTAAGCAACCGAAAAAAAATAACTTTATTCTTTTCCAAAAAACATTACTTTCTTCCTCATTGTCTCGAAAGCTATAAGAGTTATTGGAAATATTATTGCATCACGTATGTATATATGGTATGTATGGCCAGGTATCTTTAGAAAAATCTCTTTGAAAACTAAAAACAATAAAGGTAGACGGGTGTTCAAAATTGAAGTGTTAGGTTAGAAAGGTAAGTTTTGAGTGCTTGAAGGTAAGATTTGGGCGCGTACAGGTAATTTTTAGGTGCGTGAGGGCAGGTAAGCCATTAACACATTTCAACACCAACACCTAATGAGCTCCTCACCACCACTAATAAGGCAAGGAAGGGGTGGAAGAGGGGAGAGATGGGGTGGAAGAGAGAGAGGAAAAGGTTGAGGAGTAACAAGTAGAGGTGAGTAGATAAAATGGTATGATAAATGAGAGAAAAAAGGGAAATATAGCATAAGGAAAGAAAATAGGAGAGAGGTGTAAAGAAGAAAGGAAACCAAAGAGTAAGAATAAACAGGAAACACATGAAAATAAAGATAAGATAAGAGTTAGAAAAGGAAAGAGAAGAGGAATGAACAGAAGAGAGGAAACGAAACAGGGAAAGAAGAGAAAAGGGGAAAGATAATGAAATGGAAAATTAGCAGAGGGGTGGAAAGTTGAGGAAAGGAGTTTAATTGATAAATGAGAAAAAAAAGAAAGCTAAAAAACATGAAACAGCTGAAAAAAACAACAACAAGCACTTTTTTTTTCTAATTTCCTCCCTTCCACTCCACTCTCCTCTTCCCTTCCTCCTCGTCTTCCACGTGAGGAAACGAAGAAGGATGGGAAGAAGTAGGGGAAAGGGTGGAGAGGAAAGAGGAGAAGAGAGGGAGCGGAAAATGAGGAAATGGGGGAGAGAGGAGAAGGGACAGAGAAAGGGAAGGAGAGGAAAGGGAAAAAAAAAGGAAATAACAGAGTGGGGTTGAAAAATGAAAACAGATAAAAAAAAATAAGAAAAAAAAGTAACATAAGAATAAAATAGGAGTAATAATTTTCAGATATCTTCGTTTTCTATAATATTGTTTTAAATTAAGGCATCACTAGTATATTTTCTTATTTATTTAAGATGCATTGTGGGAAGGGAAGCGAATATATAGCATGCATAACACGTGAGTGAGTGAGTGAGTGAGTGAGTGAGTGAGTGAGTGAGTGAGTGAGTGAGTGAGGAGTGCATCCAAAGCTTAATTACGAGCTCACAGATGTCAAAATCGAATCCAGATACATTATTCCCCTGATTAATACTTCCTACTCTGTATCGTATCACACACACACACACACACACACACACACACACACACACACACACACACACACACACACACACACACACACACACACACACACATGGACGTGATCTTTACCTTTTCTTTGGCTTTAATATCTCCCAAGAATCTGTGCAATTGCTTTTTATAGGGTACGTTCGGTGACCGCCTCCTCTTTACCTCTTTCTTCTCCTTCTCCTCCTGTCTTGCTGCCCCTCAGCCTCCTCCTCCTCCTCTCCTTTGTCTCTCTCCTTTTCAACAAATGCTCGTATTGTTTGGTTTCGTAACTCTTGTGTCATGTCTTTCTTCCTTTATTAATTTGATCGTGTTCTTCTTCTTCTTCTGTCACCTCCTCCTCCTCCTCCTCCTCCTCTCTCTATTGGGTATGGTCTTGCGAGTAACATTTGACTGCCTTTTATCGTTTCTCCGAGAAATTATTAAGAAGGACTGAATTAAATTAGATACTTATATACGAGAGAAAAAAAGAAAGAAAAAAAAAAGTAGTAGTAGTAGCAACACCAACAATGATAATAATAAAAATGATAATAATAATAATAATAATAATAATAATACCACAACCACCACCACCACCACCATCATTTAAATAAACAAAAAACAAAATAAACACACTAACCCACATCGACTTAAGGGTTTGCAGGTAAATTCAACAAAAGTCCATTAAGGCAACGTAATTTAAATGTCTATTGTAATGCAAATCAGCCCTAATACACCTCTACGGCACTAAAGGGACAAAGGGATTAGCTGTAGCATTTCCCTTTGTAGAGAGGAATTCGTAGCCTCAACACTACAAAGGTTGACGCTATTTATGTAAAGATCCGTTTTCTATTCAAATGTTTTTTTTTGTTTACCTGTGCAAAAGAAAGACAGGTAGGTAAGTTTTTTTTGTTCTCATTTAGTAATTTTTTTTGAGAGAAAGCGTTTGAGTCACCTACCATTAGCTAGAGAGAGAGAGAAAGAAAGAGATAGAGAGAGATTAACATTTTTTCCTCCTAATATTTTGCACCTGTAATAATGACGCTTGAAATTTATAACTAAAACTCATAATTTCTTTTCTTATCAATCTGTGGAGGGAGCCGCTACCTTTGCCCTTGGCCTGAGTACTACAAGTCTATATACAACGCAATACTTGACGCAGAAATATACCTTCCTCCCGCAGGCACTTTAAGAATCTCATGAAGAAGGTAGGATCGCTTATGGCTGGTGGGTCTTCGCTGGTTTTTGCATATGATGAAAACTTTCTTATTTATTTTACTACTGTATTTTTTTTCGGAGTCAGAGTAGAGGAGAAATTTTTTGTGGCTTAATTTTTTTCATGTTTTCTTTTTCATTTTTATATTAGTTTTGAGATAGTCATATTGTTTTGTTGTTTATGTTTTGTATTTATTTGTACTATTGCTATGTCCATTACTCTCTTTCTCTCTCCCTATCTTTCTTTCTATATATATCTCTCTCTCTCTCTTTTATCACACACTCTCCTTTCCTTTCTTCTAGAGTGAAACAAACAACGTATACCTCGCTTCTATCCTCCATCCTGTCTCTCTTTTCCCTTCCTTCCTCTCATCTCCTCCTCCCCTCCTTCGCCTCTTCCTCTTCCTTCCTCCTCTTGTCTATCACTACAGTCGAGCGTCCTGAACTTGATGAAAAATTAAATGGATGTTTATAAAGTTCGTCAGAGCATAACACGAATATGAGAGAGAGAAAAAAAAGAGAAAAAACAAAAGAGAGTAGAGGGAATAAACGGATACATGAGAAAAGGTTAAAACACAAAAGGAATACAAAGAAACACAAAGGAAAAACAAACAGCAGTATATATGTTGGCCCTTACGAGGTTTTTTTGAGATAAACTTCACTAACTGATCTGAAGTGAGATGCACAGGACAGAAAAGGCAAAGGTTCCTCCCCACCCTTGCAAAAAGAAGGAGGAGGAGGAGGAGAAAGAGGAGGAGGAGGAGGAGGAGGAGGAAGAGGAAGAGAAGAGAGTAAAAATGCATGAGTCGGAAAGCAAATACAAGAGGAAGGAACGAATTGAAAGTTGAAGAGGATAAAAAACAAATGAAGGCGAGGCAACACAAAAACAAAAGAGAGAAAAAAAAGGGAGATAAAAAGAAGATAAAAAAGAAAGCAGTGATAAAAACGGACGTGAGATAAGGTGGCTGATGAAAGAAGATGAATAAGGAACAAACGAGTAAAGAGAGTGCATGGACGAAGGGAAGGAAGGGAAGGAGGGAGGGAGGGAAGGAGGAAGGAAGGGAGGTCGGCTTTGCGCTGCACCATCTCGGTTCTCGATACACAATTAAGAGAAAAATACGAATATTTCATTATATCTTCATGTAAATTCTTTCATTCATTCACTTATCGTGTTATATATTATTATGTATTGCAGTTACATTATATATCATTATCTTGTACTTATAAAATTTAGTACAATCTTTTCCTAACACAAATACGATGTAGAAATTAATACATTAACTTAACTTCTCTTCATTTCGCTGTGTTAATGTATGTATATATATATTAATAATTTGGTGGAGTCATTCTACTTTTCATACATTTTGCCGCAGAATTGTAGCCTCTGAGAAAACATCGATCCAGCTACCCAGTCACCATAACAAACCCTTGACACTCATACCTACACGTGCACACACAAGTACACTTACACAACCCCCTCCTCCTCCTCCTCTTCCTCTTCCTCCTCTTAAAAAATACTCCTCACCCTCTTGGTTGTTAGCCTGTCTGTGTGATGACCTTCATAACAACTCTACTGCACTGTTTTGCCAATTATGAACGAGAGAGAGAGAACAAAAATTACTTCCTGTTTCTTAATGTCTTTCTTCTCAGTGTCTTTCCTTCCGTGGGTCAGTTAGTCTGTCTGTGTTGAGGTGATGGAGTGATGTGGTGTATTCCCTATAAATTGTCACTTTACTCCTCTGTATTTTTTCCTGAGAGACTGACTAAAGTTTATAATTTCTTAAACTTATTAGAGCCATGAGTAAAGATCATTATAATAATATTTTTTTTTAACTCCTCGTAAAGTTATCTCGTTGAAATACATAAATACCTAAAAAAATAATGCTTTTCAGGATTATGAATAGCGTTTTTTTGAATGAATTTACTAAAAATACCCCAAAAAGTCATCTATTTCAGAATTATAAAATGTTTTCGTCCACAAATCTTCTAAGTACCATTGAATCAGTTAAATATCGATCACAGGTGAGTTACAATTCACAGTAACGTAATATTTGGAATCTATACAAAAATAACAAGAGGTATGCACACAAACAGGACAAGATACTCACTAGCTATCACGTAGTTTAGTTTTAAGAGTGCAACAATCCTATTTTTACGAGAAGGACATGTGTGTGTGTGTGTGTGTGTGTGTGGTGTGTGTGTGTGTGTGTGTGTGTGTGTGTGTGTGTGTGTGGTGGTGTGTGTGATCTCTTCTATAAGGCTGTGAGGATCTAAGACGAGGCGGATCAGTGCTCTTATCGCGTCCCAGTGTTGACGAGGAGACGAGAAAGTCACGAGAAGGAGCAAGATTTATTGTGAGAGGAAACAAGATCAAGGTTAAACGTTTCAACTATTACGATTTAGTTGAACAGGAGAAAGAAGAAGAGGAGGAGGAGGAGGAGGAGAAGGAGGATGGAGAGAGGATAGAAGGAAAGAGGGAAGGAAGACATAATAACAAGGGGAATAAAAAGAGGTGGGGTAAAGAGGGAAGATAAAGAATGAGGGTAAAAAAGAGGAGGAGTAAGAGGAGGAAGGAATGAAAAAACTGATCGAGTGTAGATGGAAGCAGGAAGGAGTGAGGAAAAAAGAAGAGAAAGCAAATAAAAAAAGAAGAGAAAAAGAGAGAGAGAGAGAGGCACGGGAAGCAGTAGAATTGAGGAAAGGAGAAGGAGAGATGGAGGATGGAAAAGAGACAGATAGACACACACACACACACACACACACACACACACACACACACACACACACACACACACACACACACACACACACAGGATGATGATGTCTTGAAATACACCTTCGTCTTGGCTACACCATACTAAAGCACGACGAAGCAATTCAACAAAGAGGCAAACTTTTCACCTTCTTGAACCTAAGTTGAGGCGAATTCACGAACTTTGAGATTTTACCAGACACAGAGAGAGAGAGCGAGAGAGAGAGAGAGAGAGAGAGAGAGAGAGAGAGAGAGAGAGAGAGAGAGAGAGAGAGAGAGAGAGAGAGAGAGAGAGAGAGAGAGAGAGAGAGAGAGTAATGGAGGAGGGGGGAGAACAGGCTTCCCTCTGTTGTCTAAATCTTTCTTGGCTAAAAAAAAAAACGAAAAAAAAAGCAAAGAGAATATATGTTATTACACTGAAGAGAGTTTTGTATTTTATTCCCTGATGCTTCGAGTTTCATTTAACTTCCGAATAAAATAAACTTCAACTTCTAGCTATACTGACGACCTTTGTTTCGTGTTCCTGAAATATTTATAACATATTTCACAGCAGTGCAGCACATCCATACAGACACACACACACTCTCTCTCTGTCTCTCTCTTCTTTTTTTTCCCTCTCTCTCTTTCCCTCCTGTGACAGATGCGAAACAAGACTCAAATAAACGTTACATAAAGACAAGGAACGAATGACACACACACACACACACACACACACACACACACACACACACACACACACACACACACACACACACACACACACACACTACATCACCACAACAGAAAGGAAGGGAAAAAAAAATCACCTTAATTCAGACAGATTTTTCCCCTTACACACTGACAAGTTACGGCCGATAGTGAATGGTGAGGAAGACAAGTAATACGAAGACATTTAATCATTATACATGGCGATGAATAATCCTTCATTCTAATAGCGTCGTTTGTGTCCTAACTTTGTATATAACTCTTAGAACGTTGCAATCTTAACCTCACGAGACTGTGTGAATATTCTCCTTTCTTTATCATTAATCTCCTTAAACCAATGCAGTTCTAAGGTGGGATTAGGTAACGTGAGTGTCCTCCTTATCACCTTCTCCTCATCTCCTCCTCTTTCTCCTCCTCCTCCTCACTGTCTATAAGGTGGAGAGTTTAATCACCCCTCTCGTCACCCTTCGCTCGGGTCATAAAACTGGTGTAAGAAGACTTATTATAGCGGAAAAGTGTGGCTTGTTGAGTCGAGGTTTTCCTTTCTAGGTCAAGAGGGCGAGGAACGAGGAAGGGGAGAGGGAAAGCCAAGTGTAAAGAATGTGCATGCAGAGTTTATAGACAAGAGTGACATTCTTATATTATCTTTATTTATTTATTTTTTTAATCACCACCTTGTCCCCTCACACTTCTCGCCCTTGGTCACGGTGATAAAAGATAAAAATTATAACAAAACTTCGGTTAAACTTCACTAAATTTAACTTTCCATCACCGCCATGCCACGACCTCAACGAATGAGCCGAATAATGAAACTTCTCTTGGACCGAATAATCACAATCCTCTTCAACCGCTTTGTCGTCGAGTTCTCTTGATTAATTCGTGAGGAAGATGGAAGTAACGACAGACAATCATGAATTCCAGCCTTGAGTAATCGTTTCCAAGGTTCTCTCCCATTGCAAATCTCTCAGTGACGTTCTTCGGTTCTCAGGTGAATGCAAAGACCTGATGCAACCTCGAGGTGAGATTAATGCACTCTTTCATCTTAGAAATTCCAAGGTAGAAGTATTGTCAACATTATTAGCATGGCAATCGAAGTTCATTTACGATTTAGTGCAAGAAGGAATGCAACAGTAAAGAAGGAGGAAGAGGAGAAGAAGGAGGAGGAGAAAGGAGGAATAGGAGAGAAGAGAAGAGGAGAAAGGTATTGGGTTGAGTGACTTAGTGGACAGTGAGAGGGTCTTTCTGTTCTCTCTCTCTCTCTCTCTCTCTCTCTCTCTCTCTCTCTCTCTCTCTCTCTCTCTCTCTCTCTCTCTCTCTCTCTCTCTCTCTCTCTCAAGGGGGCAGTTGGTCCTTTTCTCTCAGGCACACTTTCACCATCTCGCTCGCAGAAGGTCTCACCACATCCCCTTTTTCCTCCTCTCTCCTACTTGTCTTTTCCTCCTCCTCCTCCTCCTCTTTCTTACTCCTCCCTTCTGGCCTCTCGTTTCCTCATAAAAAATTATATCCCTTTCGTGTGATGAATAAATAAATATGCATGAAACTGGCGTGGAAAATGTAAATAAAGTGTAAAAAATAATAATTATTACCAGAGGGCGAAGTGTAAGGTGACAAGTGAACAGCGAAACATGGAGGGTTGGTTGGTTGTCTATTGTGTCGCCATCTAGGGGGCATACGGGCTATTTAGAACCTGTCCAGCGCAACATAAATATAAACAGAGTAGTAATGAAAGAAAATGAAAGAAATAAAAGGGGTACACTTTAAAATAACAGAGGAACGAAAACGAATAAAAGGAGGAATGAATATATGAAAGACAATTGGATATGCGAATGAGTAAATAAGAGAGAATAGGATAAAAACAAACACGAGAGAAGACAACTCAAAACAAAACAATAAGAAAAACGAAAATATAAAGATAGATAAACAGCCACATTCAAATTTTTGTTTTTATACTGCGTAGTCTATTATTTTCTACACACAGATGCGATTATAACGAGTTTTTGGCACGAATAAACACACACACACACACACACACACACACACACACACACACACACACACACACACACACACACACACACACACACATATAAAGAGCAATCAACACGACCCTCTCTCACCTCCCTTTCAATAGTGACCAATAACAATTTTAATCAAAGAACACAATCGACAATCATGCACAAAAATCATGCATTCCCAATTTTATTAAAGATATGGATTCAGAAACCTTAGTTGTGTTTCTTAATCTCGTTCTTTCCCTTCTCCTGTTACGTTGTTTTCCTCCTCCTCCTCTTTCTCTCCTCCTCCTCTTCCTCCTCCTTCTCTTCGTTGCTATTTTCCTCCTTTCCTCCTTCACTTCTCGCTTCCGACGCTCTTAACACCTTATCTCCCTCTTCCTTCCCTTATTATGATAGTTTCTCTCTCTCTCTCTCTCTCTCTCTCTCTCTCTCTCTCTCTCTCTCTCTCTCTCTCTCTCTCTCTCTCTCTCTCTCTCTCTCTCTCTCTCTCTCTCTCTCTCTCTCTCTCTCTCTTTAGGCAATTTTCTTTTAACCAAAGTTATTTTTTTCTCGTGAAGTCTCTTTTATCTCTTTTCAATATTCCGTCATTTTATTTTTCCTGATAAGCGACCCCTTACTCTCTCGCTCTCTCGCTCTCTCGCTCTCTCTCTCTCTCTCTCTCTCTCTCTCTCTCTCTCTCTCTCTCTCTCTCTCTCTTCGTTCCCTAACTCTTTGTTTTCTGCCGCTCGTTGGTCTGTAGAAAGAAAACGTGAACCAATGTTTTAGACGAATCACCAACTACGTCAAAATAAATGCATATAATTATTAGGGTATAATCTATGCTAATTCACACTCTTCGCTGGAGGAACATGGCAAGAATTAATAAAATGGAGATGGTAGTATGAGATTATGAAGTGGAAGGGGGAAGGGGGGGACTAGGAGAGAAGAAAATGAGTGAGGTTTGAATGTTTTTGAGGAAGAGTGAATGTGAGGTGGTTATGAGGGGTGAGGAAGGGAAGAGAAAGGAAAGAGAGGGAAGGAGAGAAAAACAAGGGATTTTAGTCAACATTTCTATAATTTCTAAATCCTCGTATATATATTTTTCCTTGCATCTTTCTTTTTTAATCCACTCATAATATTTTCACATAATTCCTTCCTTCCTTTTGCAATCTTTTCCTCTTTCATTTCTGTACTCGCTGCATTTTTCCTCCTCGCTTCCTTTCCCTCCTCCTGTTTTTCTTCCTGTCCTCACTTTATTGACCCTATATTCCTCCTCTTCCTCTAGGTATGATAATCAATTCCTTTCTTCCCTTTCCTCCGTAGAATTTGACCCTCTTCTGAGTGGTTCATATTTCCCATCTTCCCTTCCTTTCCTTTCCTTTCCCTCTTCTTACTCTCTCTCTCTCAGGTTTCTTTAATTTTTCTTCCTTTGCATTTTCTATTCTATTATTATTTCTCGTATTTTCACGTTTGATTTATTTTTTCAAGTCGAGTTTGTTTGTTATTCTATATTCTTCTCTAGTCTGCTTATTCACCGTTTGCATTCTTTGTTTTCGGTTATTTTTCATATTAACGTTATTCCTCTCTTTCCCTCTCCCTCTCCCTCTCCCTCTCCTTCTCTCTCTATCTTTCTCTCTCTCTCGTACCCCCAAGACATTTGCAACTCCATCTTGTCCCTTCGCTCTCCCTACTCCATGTCTTCCTTCCACGTTTTCTTTCCCTCAGTTCCTCCAGCTGTTTCATCGTCCCAGCGCGACGGACGGGGCCTTTGGGAACCCCTCTCACCGTCCCTTCCCGTGGCGTCAGTAGGTCGTCGTCGCTGCCACACGTAAAAGACCGTGGGAAGGGACGTCAGCCCTCGGGAGACGTTCTAAAATGATTCGGTAATTACGTGTAGGCGGTGTATCGGACATGCTCACTCCCCCGCCCACGCCCACCCTGACATCCCCTCTTACCACAGCCTCGCCGGGAGAAGTTATAGTGTAAATTTGAGTTTTTGTTTTAGTTGGTGAAAGTTGTGATGTCCAGACTCTTCCGTGGCATGTTATTTTGCAAGTCATTACTTTCTTATTGTGAGTTAGACGATAGTTGGGCGTCAATATACACATGTAAATAAGAAAATAGAGCTGAAGTTAGACAAGGAGGGAGTGAGGAGAGTGTAAACAAAATTGCTTATATATATTTTCTTATTTCCCTTTTTTTTACGGCTAAGAGTATCTGTCCACGCATCAAATCGTCTAATTATCTATGAAAACACGAATAAATGTCACTTGCTTCTCTCCTCTCCCTCCTTCCCAGGGCCCAGTTTCTCCTCCATCCCTCCCTCTCTCTCTCTCTCCTCCATCCCTTCCTCTCCTCCTCCTCGTCCAGCCCAACCAGTAAGTCGATACATGGGAGGAACTAGAGCTGCCGTTAAATTAGATTGAGTGGTATTGTAAAGCAAAGTGGAATGACGTGACACAAACTCGCGATCAGATATACAACCACGAACGCTTCATTGAACAAAACACGAGTGGAGTTTGCAATGACAATGGTGTTAGAGGCAATCACGCGATAAAACACCAATCTAAACGTTATTCTCCCTCAATGCAGTGGTGTATTTTTTTTCTTTATACTTTTTCCTGATTTTGCTAAAGTTGCTGAGTTGGAGATTTTGTCTTTTTTTTTCCTTTTCCGCCAACGATTGTGAAAGCAATTTGCTCACTTTCAAAGGAAGTTTTAGAACATCTTCAACTTTTGTAAGCTAAGCTGCCAGTAGGTACAGAAGAAGAAGAAGAAGAAGAAGAAGAAGAAGATGAAGAAGAAGAAGAAGCAGAAGATTAAGAAAAAAGGAAAAACATATATATGCATTTAGTTATAGGTAAATAACATTTCCCTGAGCTCCCATTCCTCTATTTCCTTCCTCGTATACCACCTCCTCCTCCTCCTCTTCTTCTTCCTCCTCCTCCTCCCTCAAACCACGCATGCACTTCATCCCAAATCGAATATCAGCGAAGTGTTATCGGAGGATCGCGTCTAAACATGGGAAGGCGATAAGGGAGATAGATAGATGACGTCCACAGCGACTCCGCACGCGAGGAGAGAACAAAAACATAAACCTTGAGGAGGCGTGGCAGGAAATATTAAATGTATTCCACTCCGTCTTGAAAATATAATGCAAAGGTGTGAGGGAGTGTCTTAAAGGGTCAAGGAGAAAGAGGAAGAGAAGGATGAGGATAAGAGGAACTACAATGAAGGAGGAAATGGCTAGAGAGAAAGAGAAAAAGGAGGAGGAAGAGAGAGAGAAGTCAAGGAAATAAAATAAAATAAAACAGCGATAACAAGGGTTAAAAAATACACGAAATAAAGTAATAATGAAGAAAATGGGAGATGACATCATACAAATCCTCGTTTTCTACACAAGAAGCTACGTAAAAAGAAAGAAAGAAAGAAAAGTAAATTAAATCAGATCAAAAGTTGTGAAAATTATCGTGGATATTTTTCAAAGGCGGCGATGGAAGTTTTTGGTTGGCACAAGGAGAAAGAAGAGGAGGAAGAGGAGGAGGAGGAGGAATTTCGCTTTTAGAAGTGTATACAGCAGAAAAATCATCTTTGGCGATCCCTGCCGAAGGAGGAAAAGGAGGAGAAAGAGGAGGAGGAGGAGGAGGAATAGGAAAAGAGAGAGAGAGAGAGAGAGAGAGAGAGAGAGAGAGAGAGAGAGAGAGAGAGAGAGAGAGAGAGAGAGAGAGAGAGAGAGAGAGAGAGAGAGAGAGAGAAAAAAAAAGCAAAGGAGATAAGTCTAGACGTACGAAAGACGCAGAGAATAGTCTAGCTGTAACCTTTAAGAAGAGAGAGAGAAAAATAAGAAAAATAGGAAGGAAAAGATAAGAAAAGGAAGAAAAAGACGAAGAAAAACAAGGAAAAATACCAAAACAACTCCTTTTTATCCAACTTTTCAACTTTTTTCCTGTATTCCTCATTTTCCTTTTTCCAACCTATTCACTTATTTTTTTCTCTCTTTTCCTTCAACGCCTTTCCTCTGACGCATCATTTTTCAGCATCACCATCACGCTGTTTGGCTTTTGTCTCGCTGGCTGGAGTTCTTTCTGTTCCCTCCTCGTTAGCACTAGTTTCAAGGGTCACGTCATCGTTAATCTACCTTGATGCTCAACAACACGAATAATGCAAAAAAGAAGAACAAAACAAGAGGAAAAATTGAAGAAAAAAAACTCATTTATGTCGATTGAGGAAAATAAGATGAAAAATGAAATCCTGTTTTATGTTTTTTCTTGTTTTTGCTGTGTTTATGTGCGTTTTTATGTACGTGTGGAAAGTTTATGACACACACATACACACACACACATTTCTGCCTCCTACTAAGCGGTGCTCTCAACTTTAAGAGCCGCAGGTCAAGATGAGTCGTTCGTGTGATGTCTTGGTGGTCTCGCATCGCTATTCCGAGACCGTCTATTTAGGTAGTATTCTAAAACGATGGAGAGCAAGACATTTTTAGAAGTAACACTAAAATAATACGTTCTCTACTTTTTTTTATAATAATGAAAACACTGATTAAGGTATTTTTTTCTTGATAAATAAAGAAAATCGCTATAACTATAATTTTGTTTTTTTCCTCATAGCTTTTTTACAATTATTATTTTTCCCCTTTATCGTGTTCCCTTTCCTGATCGCATTAAAGGGTATTGAATTCCATCATTTTTAGCTTTCGTCTCAAGACTTTGATTTTCCTTTCATCCTCAACACTTTTATTTTCCATTCTTCCTTAATTGCCTGCCACTCTCTCCATTACCTCCATTCCTCCACCTTCTCTCTCTCTCTATCTCTCTTTCTCTATCTATCTATTTCTTTCTCTCATGTCCATCTCCGCTTTTCTTCTTCCTTCTCCTCCTCCTCCTACATTGGACGTCACTCACTAACAATTTTTTTCTCTTGAAGGTCGAGTTTCATTCCCTTTTCTGCCAAAATATTCTCTCTCTCTCTCTCTCTCTCTCTCTCTCTCTCTCTCTCTCTCTCTCTCTCTCTCTCTCTCTCTCTCTCTCTCTCTCTCTCTCTCTCTCTCTCTCTATCATAATCGGAATGAACGCAAATTTTGAACATATTTTTCAGACGCAGAACTGTCATCGAACTTTAAAATTATACCCTCGTTCATTTGGCTTCAGTATTTATCTATCAATATCTTTTATTTTTTATTTTTTTTTATGTACACAGACGTATTTACTTTAGCTGGCGGGTGATCCTTTGCGCTGTTTCATTACAGGTAACCGAGTGTGACATATTGAAACACACGACAGGATATTGTTCTCAGCGCTTGTGGCTGTAAGCTAAATCACTGTTCTATATTGATGCGATAAAACATGATTCTCCATGATTCTATATACTGAAGCTCCTCTGTGTGTGTGTGTGTGTGTGTGTGTGTGTGTGTGTGTGTGTGTGTGTGTGTGTGTGTGTGTGTGTGTGTGTGTGTGTGTGTGTGTGTGTGTGTGTGTGTGTGTATGTGCGTGTGCGTGAATAAATTAATAAGCAACACCTTGACTACATGAATCCACCAATGAGAAGAGTCTAACGAGGGGAGTGCTTAGCCAATCCAGAGCCAGGTTCAAGTGCCAAGGAGACGGTGCCATCTCGCTGAGGCAATTACGTCTAAATGAGGCTGATGTTGCGAGAGGGGAAAAGGGTTGAGTCGAGCTGTAATATTATAACAGAGCATCTCACTCTATGTCTCCCAGAAGCAGTGTGGAGCAGCAGGTGTGTCTGTTCAGTGTGAGTTTACGAGAATCTTAGGAGGGTGAGGGAGAGGGGCGATTAGCGTGGCTCGATATTGCCTCTGTGCCTGCCGCTGCTTCTGCCTGCGTGAGGTTGTGTGGTGATTAGGCAGTTAAAGAAGGATGAAGAGGCAGAAAGGGTGTTGGATCGTGAGGCTAATGGTGCAAGGGAAGGATATGATATGGATTAAGATATGAAGCTGGATAGACAGATATAGTTACATACACTATTTTCTATTATTCTCTCTCTCTCTCTCTCTCTCTCTCTCTCTCTCTCTCTCTCTCTCTCTCTCTCTCTCTCTCTCTCTCTCTCTCTCACT
>JAPQNM010000014.1:3427973-3455473 GCA_029783475.1 Metacarcinus magister | reverse complement strand
AGGAGGAAGAGGAGGATGAGGATGAGGATAAGGAGGAGGAGGCGAAGGTTTGAAGCCCCTAGCAAGGATACAGACACAGATCAAACAGTTCAGGTAATTGAAAGAGTGCAAAACAAAAAATGATGGACAAAAAACAAGGAGAACTCAAAGAAAAATATATATCTACCATTAGTATTCATAGAAATATATTAAAGAATGAAAGAAAATATAAAGCTTCTTATGTTTCACTATTTTCTGTTCCCTAAGACAACAACAAACTCTTTTTACTGCCGATAAAAAAAACTACACACACATAACCAAGACAACACATGAACGTAATACTCTTAATAACAACCACACGATCAGAACCTTCACTTACACAACACATAAAAGGATCCAATATCAACCAAAACAATCATAGGTAACGTCTTCCTCCACGCAGCCCGCGGCGAGATGGCTAATTCCTCAACATTACGACGGAAGAACAACAACGAAAAACCATGTGGGTGCTGTGCAAGGCCAATAAAGGGTCAGAGGGAGCCTTTCAACCTGGTCCTCGCTGCTCGGACAAGTTTATGACCTCCACCGCCTGTCCGCGTTTACTGGTCGAAGCAGGAAACTTTTAGAGCACCGTCAGGGAGGGTCTGGGCTGGTTAAGGGAGGGAAGCTTATTGACGTTGGTTCGTATAGCTGAGGATGGTTGCTTCTCTCTATCTTGATAACAGTAATTTTGAGGTTAGTGAGAAGCATAACACCTGGATCCTTGTAGTGTCCAGGTATGGATGCTTCACGTAGATGCATAATTTATGTATTTTCTTTAGTTAAGCATTAATATCCAAGTTTTATTTTGTTAATCTCGAAATGCGGTGTAATAATGAAGTAATCGAGTGATGTTCTAGTTTGGTATTTGTTTTCCCGGACGTTTTGAAAGATGTAAACCCTAATCGAAATTGAAAGCCTCGAGTCACATTAGATTACTGTTCCTTCCTTTATCGTGGGATTATCCTTGACCCTTCATGGCATTTTCACGTTTACAATGATTTTCTTTACGGTATAAACCTCTTTCAACTTTCATTAAACTTATAAAAACTCAAAATTCAATAACTTATCCTTTGTCACTGTAACTCAAAGGCAATCACTATTTTACTTCATGATAACTACTCTCTATCAATCACATTTCCTTTTAACTTTAAAAAAAAATTACGTTTCAGTTTATTGTCCTTACGTTCCGTCATCTTATCTTCCTCTCCCTCACATCACATCGCCTCTCCTCCTCTCCGTCCACCATCGCCTCGTTCACACACACCCAAACTACATCACTAACTTTCTCGCTTCGCCTTCGGGACACAAAATTTACACTTGACATTTTGCGAGGTTCGGGAAAGCAAGTTTTAAGTTTATGAAGTTTAGAGTTAATGGAGGCTTTAATTGGTCAATTATCTGGGTTCTGTCGCAGTGCTGGGAGCGTTGCCTTACTGCTTGCCTGACCTTTCTAAAAAGAGGGGATTTGTTTCGTCCTAATCACCACTCTAGGCAACAACTTCTCCCTTCCGTTGACAGTCTGTTGAGCGACACATTGGCTTCAGTTTCAGTTCAGGGAGTTTTGCACTTCGACAGAGAGCTGCTGCAATACATTTTTCTTTTTTTCGAATCATGTTTTGTAACGTTGTTTGATGATATTTCTTTTTGGTGTTTCAAAGTTTATACATTTACTATTTTCTTATTGGAGATATCTGACTTCCTTTTATCTTTTCTTTCTTTTAGTTGAGACATTGGTGGTGTCTTCCTCTCATGAGAGGTATCATCATTCTTGTCACTTGCTAAATACGTCTAGTTTTCGTTTCCTTTCAGTATTTCATTCACTTTCCTTTCCAGACCACTTGAATACAGTTGATAACTTCTTGTCGACTTTGTTTCTGAGCATCTTTGCAGATTTTTATTCTTTTTCTGATTGTATGTTTCACTTATCTTGCTGAGGTCATCTGATTTATTTTCATGATATAAAGTGAGAGACGTAGGATAGTAAAAGCAAAGAGTTCTCTCCACCACCTCTCTCTTCCTGTTATATTATTATTTCCATTGTCTTTCATGACTAATAATTAATATATCAATCTTTTTTCCTTTCATTTTAATACTGTATTCCTTCCCATATAGGTATTTCCTCTCCTTTTAGTACTGCATCACTTCCCATATACGTTTTTCTCCTCTTTTTAGTAATGCATTCCCTTCCCTTCCTGCTGTAGGTTTTAAGTGCACGCTCCAGCCAGGCGATCCAGTTTCATTTCTACAAAGGAAGGAGTTTTGGGTGAAGAGACCCTTTGCCTCCTCGTTGGGTACAAACTGACCCACTTTTGAAGTCAAGTTACCGACAAGCACCTCAGGAGACCATTAAAAGAGCTTCTCAAAGAATATTTCCGAAAAGAAGAATGTTTACCTGAAAGAGATTGAAAAATATATTGTACACTTTCAATTATCCTGTACAGAGAATGGTAAAATAATGACTCTGAAAGTAATATAAATAGAAATTACTTGAGTACTTTCTGCCTTCGTGGCCTAATATCTGTTTCCTGATTGGTTTACTTTTCCACGCAGGGGGAAGCACTTCACCCTTAGGAACGTCAACTACTTCATTGTGTTGGTAAAAGTCAGCGGCATTCTTCCCTCTTTTTCTCCAGCTGCTTTCCTTGCCTCAATTATTCATAAACAAGGCTATGGAGAGACTTGAATGGTCCTTCTTCCTTTTCTACCCTCACGCTTTCCTCTCCCTTTTCTCTTTTTTTCCTCCCTTTTAAGTTCTTTGAAAGTCTCCCCTTCTTACTAATTTATTTATTTTTCCATGTTACTTTTTTCCTCATTATGTCCTGGTTTCTATGAAGTTATGTTTAGATCTTGTTTTCTTTCTTCACATTTTGCTCTGATTTCCCATTAAGCTTCCAGTCCTTACCTCCTTCCTTCCTTCTCTCTTTCCTCCCTTCCTTCCTTCATTTTCTATCTTCTCAAGTTAGTCTCCCGTAACTTTGTCCTTCTCATTTTCTTTATCTTAATGCTTACTCTTGCTCCCTTCCCCTCTACGTCACTGCTCCTTGGCTCCTCATTTTCATAATTATCTCTCATCGTGAATGGCCCTTAGTCTCCCTCTCCCTTCATTGAGTCTCTCCCCTTCACCGTCGAGAGAGAGAGAGAGAGAGAGAGAGAGAGAGAGAGAGAGAGAGAGAGAGAGAGAGAGAGAGAGAGAGAGAGAGAGAGAGAGAGAGAGAGAGAGAGAGAGATGAGAGAGGAGAGAGAGAGAGAGAGAGAGAGAGAGAGAGAGATGAGAGAGAGAGAGAGAGAGAGAGAGAGAGAGAGAGAGAGAGAGAGAAAAGGAGAGAAGATTGGACTTGAGGATGAGAGGGAGTAGTTAATTGAAAATATAGGTGACAGGCTAAGGTTAGGTTAAGAAGGAGGAGGAGGAGGAGGAGGAGGAGGAGGAGGAGGAGGAGGAGGAGGAGGAGGAGGAGGAGGAGGAGGGTAATAAGACACACAAAGAGGTGCTGTCGCGGACTTTTATGGAAACAAGGCAGGAAATTAGGCATCAGGCCGGCAAAAAATCTGTGAGGACTCGGAAAGGAAATTGAAAACCTCAGAATGGAAAACCAAGTCACCGAAATGGAACAAAAAATGGAAGATGTTATCGCCTGACACCAACGAAGAGACTCACTTGGGATGCTGCTGGACTTTTCTGCTGCTCTATTCTTACCCTTCCTGTCCCTCTCCTCCTCCTCTTCCTTCTCTAATGTTCTATCGTTTAATTCCTCCTCCTCTTCTCTTACTTTCTTACTATCTTCACTAGTCTAATCACTACTACTACTACTACTACTACTACCACTACTACTACTACTACTACTACTACTACTACTACTTACATTACTTTCCCGCATCATTTACTCTTTATTTCGGCCTGATTAAACATTCTTTGACCTTGAACATAATTCTTTTTTATCCTCCTCCATTACGGTAATTGGGTGAGCTCCGCTGTTTTCGTTCCCCCTCGAAATAAATGCAAACAGAAAACGCAATAAAGAAAACGAGAAAAGATTATTAATCGACACCAAAAAATAGTAATAAGTTTGTAAATGAAAACTAGAAAGCAACTAACGTGTCATTATCGAAGTTATTTTTTTTGTTATTTTTACATTTATTTTATGTTCTCTCTTGTTATTCTATTTTCTCTTTCCTTTCTCTTCCCCTTGACACTTGCCTCTTAGATTCCGTCACTCTGTCTATCTCTCTCTCATAATATTCTTCCTCCTCTTCCTTCCTACTCATTCCACGTACAGATAGTAAGGGGAAGGGGAAGGGGAAGGGGAAGCAAAGGATAATGAGAGCAAGGGGAAAAAAAGGAAAGAATTAAGAGGACATTTTGAAAAGTAATTGAAAGTGAGTAAGGAAAAACATCGGCGATAAATGAGGAAGGCGATAAAAAAAAGTAACGAAAAAAAAACGATAAAAGAGAAAGAAACGAGGAAGGACAGATAATAATTAGAAAAAAATAATGATGAGAACAATGAGAGAGAAAAAAGAAGAAGAAATATTATCAGGTAGAACCACAAAAAAGATAAATAAAACCCAACCAATTATTTCAAAAACACGCTGGGAATAAATAAAACACAAATTATACAAGTTAAACGAAAATAAAAAATAAATTTCCAGCGAAGAAAATTGTCATGCAAATTTACAAAATAAGGAGGAAGGCAGAAGAAGGAATAAGAGACGATAAAGAGGAAAACAAATAGGAAAATATATCAAAAAATAAGTAAATAGAGGAGAGGAGAGAAGAGAGGCAAGGAGGAAAATTAAATAACGATAAGGAAATAAATGTAAATTATATGACAAGGAGGAAGAGGAAAATATTAGCTAAGAAAGGAGAGAAATGAAGGAAAAGAAATAGCAAGGAAGGTGGAAATAAGAAGGAGAAGGTCATAGGGAGAGAGGAGGGAAAGAGGGGAATATGAGAGCGAGAGAGCGAGAGAGAGAGAGAGAGAGAGAGAGAGAGAGGAGAGAGAGAGAGAGAGAGAGAGAGAGAGAGAGAGAGAAAGGTCCTCAACTTCAACGTCACCCACCATAACTACCTCGTGGTCTCCGCCTCAAACTTCCTCTGACGACTTTCTCGCCGTCAATATTCCATTCGAGGACAATGAGGCGACACACTCCCAGCCTGACGTGGAGTGGCAGTGGTGTGTTGTGGTGGAGTGATGTGGCAAAGGTGGTGGTGTGTGGTAGTGGTGAGGAGGTAGTGTGGTGATGGTGTAGAGGTTGTGTGGTGATGAGATGAAGTAGTATGGTTATAATGGTGCTCGATGCTATTTGTATATGATTAAATTCCTTTTTTCATGCTTCATGTCTATATGGTTTTCTTTAGTTAATTTCCTTCTCGTTTCCATTCACAAGTACAGTTTTATTTCCACCTTTCAGTCACAAATACGTTTTTTTCTCTCATTTTCAAGCACAAATACACTCACCAAGAACATTATTTTATTATTATATCTATCATAATTATTTCAAATCTTTATCGCTTCCATAATATAAGCTTTTCATTTTTGTTAGAAAGACGAAGAATAGATATTTTAATGCTCTTATGTTTCAATAAAGTTTTTAATTCCTTCGTATATATTCATCGTCTCATAAATATACAATGAACTAAAGAAACTTGTTATCATACAGCACATATGAACCTCCTTTATGTGCACGACTCTCAGTTCTACAAAGACTACAAACTTATCACCACATTCCCCCTTCCCTCTCCCCCTCATAAGATCTTTTCATCCTCTTACCAACCCTTAATGAGAAAATGAACATGTAATACTTTTTAATACTCATCTAATTAATTACTTAAGTCCTGTTTTTTCCCTTTCAAAAATACCAATCTACCATTTTTTCCTTTCTTTTTTTTTATATTCTCCTCCCTCGAGATAGGAAAGTCCAACGCATTTATCTTACACGTGAAAATAGTGCGGGACAATGAGAAGCCATTACGGGAGAATGGCTTGTGTCACCACCGCAGAAAAACTTCGATAACATCACCTGCACAAGAAAAGGACAATACTGGAATCGCATAAAGGAAGAGTTAAGGCAGCAGCAGCAGCAGCAGCAGCAGCAGCAGCAGCAGCAGCAGCAGCAGCAGACTTCACAAACCCAGCAAACCAGTAAAACTTCCGGCATTCTTTCGGGAATATGGACTCAACACAAAGTCTATTGGGTTTTCTCGGTGCCAAAATTGAACCAATCATTGTAAAACACAAAAACTGGAGAGTGTTGTCGATTCACTTACCTACCACAGACTTAGTAACGACAAGTAAACGGAAACAAAGCACTCACAAGTTGCAACCTTCTTAAAGTTCACCAAATGGAAAAAAAAAGAAAAAAAAAGAGAAAAGAAAGTTCTCAATAATATTTCCACGATCGTTCTTTCCATTTGTTTGTGTGGATAACAATAACTTCCTTTTAAAACCATAACACAACCTTCACTATCTATAATCAACACCAGAACACGCAACACAAACACCAAAAACAGGCCAGTACTACCATAACAAGGCGGTGATTTGAGAATAATACAAAACTAAATGTTCACACAATCTTACGCAACAAGTTAAGCACTAAAGTCACCTTCGCAAATCTAGTGCATTACTGGAGCAGAATTTTAAACGCTTACAGTACCGACGCAGACTAAAAAGTTATACTAAAGCTGTTGGCGGTCTGTAACGTGGACTAGCAGTGTGTCTTCAGCGTTGCGAGGGGTCGAGGGCAATGACCAGCGGCAAGTCTTTAGTGCTCCTGGCTTGCTGCTGAGATTCACGAGGTCCTTTAAGGCTGGGAGATAGACGACTCAAGGACAAAGAACTCTCACCACCTTATTTTGCTTTCAGTCGCGCCGTAAGTGCTGGCAGACAAAGCTGATGGTAAAGCTATTCAACTCCAAAACCTTCGTCAGTCACTGAAAACCACTTTACAGAGAGAAAGAAAAAGGAAATATATAGATCACTTGAAAATCGAAGAAAAGGAATTAGTTTTGATATATATAATTTGAATTCCTCGTCAGCTTATTACAGGATTTAATCAAGATTCGAACTCGTTGGTGGCGTTATCCGTGAGGAAGGAAGGACCTCGAGTCTTTTATAATTCTAAGACGCTAAACTTTCTTCTGCACGAGTTTTAAGGCAGAAATTTTATAACTTTTAAGTGTACATTAACATTTATGTACAATTCAACCAATAGGTGCAGATAAGAAGTTCATAAATTAATTTCCACTCGTGTGAGGGAAGGCAAGGAAAGGCTAACTTGAGCATTAAACTATAAATCAGAAGACTTATCAGATAGGAAAGGACACAAAGAAAGCAACAAAAAGTTTAGTCTTTGAAAAGGTTCTGAAAAATGTTGGAGTAAAAGTTTTATCAAAAGCATCAGGATATGCTAAGAAAAACAGCTTCAGATCTTTTCCTACAACTCTTTTTGGGATAGAAAAATCAAAATGTAAGGTTGCTTAACTTAGTGTCGAGATGAAGTTGTTCGCGTCACTAAGTTTTAACCCGCCAGCCAATGAGCAAAGGTTCGATCCCAGTGAATGACCCATAAACCCAAGCCTATTCAACTTATCCTTCCACGCCTGACTGATGGACGAAGCCTTTAACACCACCAGGGAACGAAACAACCCCAGCCTCAACGATGTAAGTGCCATGTATCTTGGAAGAATGAGCAGCAACACAAGAGAAACCCGAGGCAACGCAGATACGCACAGTAGTAAAGCACCTTTTGGCATATGTCCTGCACAACATCTTAACGTAACTCCGTCCAGGATGCAGCGAGACAAGCCATTCGATCCAGCAGCCTCCACGTTCCTGCCAGAGTACATGCGCGGCAGGGAGCTCAAGATTACTTCCGCTCCGTCTATCACCATCGTGGCTCTGGGCGACGAGGCGAATGCAGTGACAAGCAGCTGTCATGAGCGAGGCAAGACTGCAGCTGATATGAGACAGCACGCACAATACTTGCCCACACAAAGGACACGCTCTGTTATCCTCCACGCAGCTGAGGGTGAGGGAAAGTAGGTACATTTGGCGGGAATCAGGTGGTAGCAGAAATGAGTTGCTTATCGACTGTGGGATCAGACGTGGAGGAGAGGAGAGGAGAGAAGGAAGAGATGGAAGAAGAGGAGGAGGAGGAGGAGGAGGAGGAGCAGAGAGATAAAAAAGACGTTGAGAAGAGGGAAAAAGGGGGAGATAAAAGAGAAGGAAGAAGAGATCCTGCAGGTTATACTTAGCAACCCTGTGTATAACGAAGAGAGAGAGAGCGAGAGCGAGAGCGAGAGCGAGAGCGAGAGAGAGAGAGAGAGAGAGAGAGAGAGAGAGAGAGAGAGAGAGAGAGAGAGAGAGAGAGAGCATTAGAATCAAACCTGCTGACCCATAACACATATCTCATCCCCTTCTCTCCTGTACACTACCATCTTCACCCGATCCTCTACACCCTCTACCGTCTCTTGCATACATTCTCCGTCTCAGCTTCCCTGTCTCGCCTCCCTTCCTAGCGAGGCTCTCTGCTTACTGAAATGGCTTCTTAAGTAAGCTATTCCCATGGGCGGAGCGAGGGGCATGTGAACATAAGACCAGGAGCACTGCACATGACAACTCCCAAAGGCATTTCAAACCTATAAGTCTGCTCAGGTTAATACCATGGATTAGCCTTCGTCCATGCCCCCAGCTCCCTTCCAGCCTGCTACTGCTAATCAAATGTACTTTATCCCTTAAGGGGTCGTTTGTTAGATGCCTCAGACAAGAAGGGAAGAGACAAGAAGAAAAGGGACAAGAAGGGAAGGGACGAGAGGGAACATGACGGTGTTTTTCTCTTATCAATCTTGTATCGTTGTTTTTGGAAATATGATGCTTTTTGTTTTGCCTTTTGAAGCTCGCCTGACGTCCATGTGTTTTTGTCATGGATAAATTATGTTAATCCTTTCGTTGATATATTTAAGGAATCGTGTTGTGTAACTAATTGCTTTCAAACAACACGACTGGAACGGCGATGCGATTTATGAGTCGTTTAAGTTATCCGTCACTGGAGATTTATGAAGGAAGGGACTTAACGAATCTGAAATTTATCACAACACTTTATTACAACATATCTCTTTCACGGGATGAACTACATACAACCTTAACAACACACAGCGAACACAACTGTAATTAAAGGTACAGCAAATGGAAAAAACCCCCCCAAAAAAACTACATCATTACGACACAAACACCTGTCTAAGCTTTCCATTTACCACCTTTCGGGAGACTTGCGCTGAGCCACTAACCTACCCATTAAAGACATTGTACTGCAAAATTATTAGTCCTATAAAATTAATGCTTATATACCTATGAAGAAAAAAAAATTCCTTAACTTTGCTCTCGGGGAAGGTGTGGCGTCGAGTCAATGTTCCTGGACTTCACCTCCCGATGACTCCAACCCGGAAGGAAGGAAGGAGAGAAAACATTGCAAGGATACGATGAGGGAAGCCAGGACACACCGAAGGCAAGCCAATCTCCGGTGCATTCAGAAAGCGGCCAGTAAGAGTTGTATGACTTCACTTTCCCTTTATTTACGCAGCAAGATTCAGAGTGTTTGGAAGAAAACGTACAACTGCAAATCGCCAGTCCTTGAAGAATAGATATAGATGCTGCAGAAATAGAAGCGTCAATTTGCATGTCTGAGGCAGCTTGATAATTCGAAGCAGCAGAGGGACGAGAAGTGGCAAGGGAAGGGGTTGGTCTGCTGCAGAATTTACCAATAGAAGGGAGAAGGTTTATGGAAAAGAGTAAGCCAAGCGTCTGGAGAGCGATGCAAAGGGGTGACTTTCGATCTGACCAAACACCAACGACCAACTCCATCTAAGCTCAGGACACAAGAGGCAGCGAAGTGGCGTGAAGAGTGGCGCTGCTTTCCATCTCAACGCCTCGCAAGAGTCACCGTCACCCCACCTTGGTTCTCCTTCCCCCTTCAGTCTTCGCGAGGCGCCACACAATATCCAAAACCAAAGAGGATCCTTCGGGAATAATGGATTAGCTGCCACTCCTCTTGATGCCCTTCGTGAGTCCATCGTCACCTCCCGCCTTCACACTTACGTTATTGACAAGATGAAGCGTTGCACATTGCTACAACGCTCATTTCCGGGTCTTTCTTGCCTGCGGTTGCTCGATTGTGTGACGTTTACACTATCGGGGACTCGAACCCAGACCCAAAGTTCCGTGACATGATCTACTTCACCTCGGACCAAGAGTATTAAGGTGGATTGTAATCTTTACCATTCAAGTCCCCCGCTGATCTAGTTAAACAGATGGTGAGTTTAGCTTTGTGATGCCCTTGTAACACGCAGGTCATATTCGCCTTAAACTAACAGAAATATTTGATGTTCCTCACGATTAATATAATGATCCAATTAGCACGTACAATTAGCACGCTCCTCATTAGTGCTATTAGCCAATCCCGTCACCGGTAACGACTCACGTTCTAGCTATTAAAATATTCGGAACTAATTTCCTCGCCAATTATGCTGTAATTACCTGGAGCCGAATCATTTCAATACATTACCAGATTTCATGCAATCTCCGAGGCGCCTCTCAGCATAACGCCTTCAGGGTAAACTTGCAAGGTATTTAAGAAGCATCCTGAGGAGATAAAGGATGCTGATTGCAGATACTCAATGCTACGAGGTTATGTCAGGAAGACCCACAAGTATATGTTTACACTCG
Organism: Metacarcinus magister; assembly: GCA_029783475.1. Lineage (NCBI taxonomy): Eukaryota > Metazoa > Arthropoda > Malacostraca > Decapoda > Cancridae > Metacarcinus > Metacarcinus magister. The sequence goes on along the minus strand of JAPQNM010000014.1, from coordinate 3,444,734 downwards.
TTCTTGTATCCTTGAATGACGCGTTGTGGTGTCTTGCTAAACCTCATTCTGGCGGACCATCACCACCACCACCACCACCACCACCGCCGCCGCCCCTCATTATCACATCATCACCACAAAGCTCAATGAACACATCCCAGCACACGCAACACAATAATCCAACTTGCATTACCATCATAAAATCGTTAGTTCAAGCTCCATAAAAACAGATCACCTTTGCATGTAAGAATGGCACACACGCACGCACGCACGCTATCTGCCTACCTGTACCTGTCTGGCCCCACCTGCACGCCCTCTACAGGTGATTAGTTGGACTTCATTACAGGTTCCTCGCAGCCTTCTAATGAGGAACAAAGGTGGGAGGGGACGAAAGGGGGCTATGATGGATGTTGTTTTTGTATAGACAATCAGAATGTCAAAGTTAATGGATGTGTGGATACTGAGGGAGGAGTAGTGTTGTTGTTGTTGTTGGTGTTGATGGTGATGATGTTTTTGTTGTTGTTTTTGTTGTTGTTGATGGTGGTGGTGACAACAAGGATGGAAAAATACATACAAAGAAAAAAACATCAAAAGGTAGATACTTATATGCTTCAACTACGCTTTTAAAATTGATCAATTCAAGTCAATTCTTAACGTGTGTTCTGTTTCATGGAATAATATATTGACAGAATATCTCTTTTTTTTTCTCTCTCTAGCTGTTTCTGTCTTTTTCTTTCATCTTTATTTTTTTCCCTCTCTCTCTTTCATCTTTCTCTCTTCAAGGCACCAGCGGCGAAAAATAGCCTTTCTGGAGTTTTCAAAATGAGCTTTCATGAAAATTTAAATTCCTTAACCTCATGACTGCAAGATTTGTAAGTAAAATGCAGCATGAGAGACGTAAGGGAGGGAGTTTCCTTCACCCTGTTATTCCTCCCACACTTTATTCTTTCCTTCTGCTCACTCGCCGTCCATTCCTGCAGCTTCTTGTTTCAGTGTGTGTGTGTGTGTGTGTGTGTGTGTGTGTGTGTGTGTGTGTGTGTGTGTGTGTGTGTGTGTGTGTGTGTGTGTGTGTGTGTGTGTGTTCCTGTCTATATATCAGTCAGTCAGTCTCTCTCTCTCTCTCTCTCTCTCTCTCTCTCTCTCTCTCTCTCTCTCTCTCTCTCTCTCTCTCTCTCTCTCTCTCTCTCTCTCTCTCTCTCTCTCTCTCTCCACATCGGCAATAATCAGCTGTTATTTTACATTCTCTTGACTTGATGCCACGCCACCCAAGGGTAACAGAAGACACATGCTTTGGTCTGTGTTGCCGAACGTTCCTGGGATGGACACGATCTTCAGACGGAAACGATGAAAAGAGAAAGAACAGACCTCGGCGCGCAAGGCAAGATGTCAACACAGACTAGGAACACATAACACACAACGCTGGTCAGAACGAAGCTGTTTGTAGTTCAACACTAGAAGACAAGGAGGAGGAAGAGGAGGAGGAGGAGGAGGAGGAGGAGGAGGAGGAGGAGGAGGAGGAGGAGGAGGAGGAGGAGGAGGAGGAGGAGGAGGAGGAGGAGGAGGAGGAGGAGGAGGAGGAGGAGGAGGAGGAGGAGGAGGAGGAGGAGGAGGAGGAGGAGGAGGAGGAGGAGGAGGAGGAGGAAGAGAAGGAGATAGCAAACTCAAAAACATAAGAAACAGACTTTTGTTTTGAATCTGTCTACCTCGTGTGTCCGCCTGGTCGTCCCTCCGCCCCTCAGGCTGCCAACTTCCCTGCTGCCTGTCAAACGCCTTTACCCTCACCTGTCTCCGTCACTAGACAAACACCCCTTCTATCCATGCCTCCCCTGACACTAGCAGAGGAATCCCAGCTGAGTATCCTACATCACCCCCTTTACCTCCTCCCCTACGTTGTCTGTTGCACCTCCTCCTCCCCTTCAGAGTAATGGACAGACGTAATATTCCAGGGAGTGACATGGAAATATAAATCGCAGAAGACTAGAACAGAATATATATGTTTTTTTTCCCTCGTATGAAGTGAGATGAACTGAAAGGTAAGGAAATGATTACCAGCAGGTGTGAGGAACAGGTAACAGACGTCTAGTAGAGTAAAAAATAAAAAATAAAAAAGGAAGGAATCCACAGAATGAGAAAAGATATTTATAATCACAGACACAAAAATACATCGACTCGTACACTACCCACGGGACTTTTGTGGGTGTGGGTGTGGGTGTGATGGGGAGGGGAGGGAAAGCCTAGAGGAAAGGGGCGTTTGTCAAAGGAAACATGAATATACTATAGCTTACACTGAAAAAAAGTCTCCCTTTCTCTATCACACACACACAAAAAAGAGAAAAAAATACGTGTAACATATATTTATTTTTTCATTTCTCAACACCTTTGCACCTGATCAAATATTTTACCTTCCCAGAGGACATCCTGTTTTGATGTTACATGCGAATAATTAGTTTGTTAATTAACTGGGATAGATATTTTTTTTAGGTGTTTACTTATTTTTGGGGATGGAAGAGAGAAGAGAGGGAGAGAGGGAGAGAGGGAAAGAGAGGAGAGAGGGGAGAGGGAAATATGTGTATGTATGTGGAATATTAATGAATGACAAAGTTGACATTTATCGCATCATTAGGGGAGTGGCAATCAGGAAATAAAGTAATGAAGTTTTACATTAGATCTTCCATCAAATTTTACGTGAGGAAGGACAAGACAGAGTGTGACGCGACAGACTACATCTTATAATTAAAAAAGTGAATGAAGAAAAACATTATATATATATATATATATAAAAAAAAATTTATTGAATACAATTAAATACAATTAAATATTCTGTCCAACTAATACAAAACATTTTAAGCAAAGGAACATTTCACTTAATATTAACATCTGTTTTTTGTGGTTTGAATAAATGGATTACAGCGACACAACTTTATAAGCAGCGATACAGATGAAAATTAAAACTAAAATTCAAATAAATACAAAAAATAAGAATAAAAACAAAATTGAAAATGAAAAAGAAAAAAAGAAAAAGGAAAAAAAAATGATGCAAGTGTATATATGAAAACAAAAGTGTGTGTGTGTATGTGTGTGTGTGTGTGTGTGTGTGTGTGTGTGTGTGTGTGTGTGTGTGTGTGTGTGTCTGTGCGTGTGAATGTGTGTGTGTGTGTGTGTGTGTGTGTGTGTGTGTGTGCGTGTGTATGTGTGTAGTTTCTAATAGTTACCCTGAACGTGCCATAATCTTTCCCTCGTTCCCAAAATCCTACATCTAAACCTACACTCGCTCCCCCCACCCCACGCACACGTAAAAAATAAAACAATAAACATTACCCTCACATATTCCAAACCTTTTTCAACACCTCCCTTAACACCTCAACACTAAAAAACTCACAGCTTCTCTTATATAAACAAAATAACTTCCGTCTGAACCCTGGGAAGAATAAATTTTCAAAACGTAAATTCTAATACGATTTTTTCATTATAATATTACATGTATAATTTTTTTTTCTTTCGTCTGACTTATTAATTGTTATTGTTGTTGTTGTTATTATTATTATTATTATTATTATTATTATTATTATTATTATTATTATTATTATTATTATTATTATTATTATTATTATTATCTTTTCGTCCTCTTTGCTTTATCATCAAGGTGAGTATGTGACCTTTTGTACTTTTTTTTTCTTTTGTTTGCTTTTCCTTTTTTTTTTCCTCCGTGTTTATCTCGTGTAACTACAAAGACGTGCATCTTTAAATGAAATCTCCACGTTGTTGTTCTCTCTCTCTCTCTCTCTCTCTCTCTCTCTCTCTCTCTCTCTCTCTCTCTCTCTCTCTCTCTCTCTCTCTCTCTCTCTCTCTCTCTCATATATATATACACTAGTTTCAACGCCTATAAATATATATTTTTTAAATTTCTCACAACAAACATGTATATTTCAAAACACTATATGAGAAAGATTGTTACTTTAAAATTTATAACAAAAAAACAGCAACAACGAAACCATAACAAAACCAACTAAAATTCAACTACAATTCCACAAAATCATGAGTTTCCAAAATAACAACAAAAAAAAGAAGACATGTAATCCAATACTTTAGATCAACCAAAAAGAAAACAGGATTACAGCGATTAACAATAACTTTCTCATTTTATTAATCTCTCTTTCTTTCCTTAGTACTGGGAGTTGTTTTCTTTTTAATGGAAAACTAACATATTGCACGTTATTTCCTCCTTTTTATAAAATATTTCCCATGATGAACCGTAACTTTCTCATTTTATTAATACATTTCCTCTCCTTCATGCTGGGATTCGTTTTCTTTTTAAATGGGAGACTCGGATATTGCACGGTATTTCCTCTATTTTATCATACATTTTCCAGACTTGCTAATCAGTGAGGTGAATGGCGGGGCAGCTAACATCAACTGGACTGAAGGATTGGCGTTGAAAAGTCCTCTTACTAATCAGCAATCTATTACTGTTCCTCCTAGTTTATGCTAATATTTACTAATGATAAGAAGACAATATTTACAATGTTGATGGAAAAGATATCAGATATTCCTTATGAGATTACCAACTAATAAACAAAGCACTTTGTTCAATTGGTATCTTAGCTTAGAAGCTAATATTGTTTGTTTAATGATATCATTATTTTAGTAGATAACTATTTTTCATGAGATAGATACAGATCAAATATAACAAAGAGTTATATTGTGAAATTATAAATATTTTTCTCCTCTTTTTAAACCCTATCCCATTCCAATCCTGCGTCTAGTTTCTTTTTTCATTATTTATAATCTACGTAATTTACGTGAGGACGTAATATATATTTTCTTAATATTGTGTTTATCAGTACTTGTTACATACCATAAGGATCAGAAAAGGTGCAGATTTTGAAGCATTGCTTGTAAATTGAATACGAGTAAAACGAAAGGAGTTACAACTAGTTTAAGTAGAACATATGATGAAAACAAGTTTTTATACACTATTTCAGGATGGCAGAGTCTGTTTAATTACTCCTGTAGTGTACATAGCCTTTCTTTGACCTTCTTAAATGCTGCTGCATCAAGATAAGGTTCACTTGAATTAGGTATATAGAGGCAGAAAACAATTCAATTCCCACTGCTCGCTCGGTCATGACCGGCCGATCAAAATCTTCACTACTGACTCTGTCACCGGTGCCATTGGCTATGGAAGTTATTTATTTTAATTCTTAAATGCTGCTGCATCAAGATAAGGCTCACTAGAATTAGGTATATAGAGGCAGAAAACAATTCAATTCCCACCGCTCGCTCGGTCATGACCGGCCGATCAAAATCTTCACTACTGACTCTGTCACCGGTGCCAATGGCTATGGAAGTTATTTATTTTCATTCTTAAATGCTGCTGCATCAAGATAAGGCTCACTAGAATTAGGTATATAGAGGCAGAAAACAATTCAATTCCCACCGCTCGCTCGGTCATGACCGGCCGATCAAAATCTTCACTACTGACTCTGTCAACGGTGCCAATGGCTATGGAAGTTATTTATTTTAATTCTTAAATGCTGCTGCATCAATATAAGGCTCACTAGAATTAGGTATATAGAGGCAGAAAACAATTCAATTCCCACCGCTCGCTCGGTCATGACCGGCCGATCAAAATCTTCACTACTGACTCTGTCACCGGTGCCAATGGCTATGGAAGTTATTTATTTTAATTCTTAAATGCTGCTGCATCAAGATAAGGCTCACTTGAATTAGGTATATAGAGGCAGAAAACAATTCAATTCCCACCGCTCCCTCGGTCATGACCGGCCGATCAAAATCTTCACTACTGACTCTGTCACCGGTGCCAATGGCTATGGAAGTTATTAATTTTAATTCTTAAATGCTGCTGCATCAAGATAAGGCTCACTAGAATTAGGTATATAGAGGCAGAAAACAATTCAATTCCCACCGCTCGCTCGGTCATGACCGACCGATCAAAATCTTCACTACTGACTCTGTCACCGGTGCCAATGGCTATGGAAGTGATTTATTTTCATTAAAAAATGTAATGCAGTACTTTTATTGCAGTGTCAAGCTCCATCGAGAGGATATGATAGCCATCAGTAACCCGCGTATACTCCTACACACGACACATTAACCCGTAGGGAACATATATTGTCTTAACGTCCACGAATATTCTTGTAATGACTGTTACAGCTCAAAGCAGTTCATAACTAAGCCTTACGACACGTTTAACCATCTTACAGACCCTCGTGGATGTCTAGAATTGACCTCAACATATGGTGTATTTCTGTCATTTTTTCTACTCAGGGAAATTTTTTGCAAAATTTCCTCTTCGATTTTGTTTTTTTTAAAACTATGTTGTACATGGGAATAATGTAAGACTTTCAGCATAGTTTCAGTTAATTTCACCAGAAACTTTTATTGCTATAAATGAATTTATTTGGGTTAAAACAGATGATAAAATCAGTATGGTGGATCTAATACTTTACCAATGTTGATGGAAAAGATATCAGATATTCCTTATGAAATTACCAACTAATAAACAAAGCACTTTGTTCAATTGGTATCTTAGCTTAGAAGCTAATATTGTTTGTTTAATTATATCATTATTTTAGTAGATAATTATTTTTCATGAGATAGATACCGATCAAATATAACAAAGAGTTATATTGTGAAATCATAAATATTTTTCTCCTCTTTTTAAACCCTATCCCATTCCAATCCTGCGTCTAGTTTCTTTTTTCATTATTTATAATCTAAGTAATTTACGTGAGGACGTAATATATATTTTCTTAATATTGTGTTTATCAGTACTTGTTACATACCATAAGGATCAGAAAAAGGTGCAGATTTTGAAGCATTGCTTGTAAATTCAATACGAGTAAAACGAAAGGAGTTACAACTAGTTTAAGTAGAACATATGATGAAAACAAGTTTTTATACACTATTTCAGGATGGCAGAGTCTGTTTGATTACTCCTGTAGTGTACATAGCCTTTCTTTGACCTTCTTAAATGCTGCTGCATCAAGATAAGGTTCACTTGAATTAGGTATATAGAGGCAGAAAACAATTCAATTCCCACTGCTCGCTCGGTCATGACCGGCCGATCAAAATCTTCACTACTGACTCTGTCACCGGTGCCAATGGCTATGGAAGTTATTTATTTTAATTCTTAAATGCTGCTGCATCAAGATAAGACGCACTAGAATTAGGTATATGGAGGCAGAAAACAATTCAATTCCCACCGCTCGCTCGGTCATGACCGGCCGATCAAAATCTTCACTACTGACTCTGTCACCGGTGCCAATGGCTATGGAAGTTATTTATTTTCATTCTTAAATGCTGCTGCATCAAGATAAGGCTCACTAGAATTAGGTATATAGAGGCAGAAAACAATTCAATTCCCACCGCTCGCTTGGTCATGACCGGCCGATCAAAATCTTCACTACTGATTCTGTCACCGGTGCCAATGGCTATGGAAGTTATTTATTTTAATTCTTAAATGCTGCTGCATCAAGATAAGGCTCACTTGAATTAGGTATATAGAGGCAGAAAACAATTCAATTCCCACCGCTCGCTCGGTCATGACCGGCCGATCAAAATCTTCACTACTGACTCTGTCACCGGTGCCAATGGCTATGGAAGTTATTTATTTTCATTCTTAAATGCTGCTGCATCAAGATAAGGCTCACTAGAATTAGGTATATAGAGGCAGAAAACAATTCAATTCCCACCGCTCGTTCGGACATGACCGACCGATCAAAATTTTCACTACTGACTCTGTCACCGGTGCCAATGGCTATGGAAGTGATTTATTTTCATTAAAAAATGTAATGCAGTACTTTTATTGCAGTGTCAAGCTCCATCGAGAGGATATGATAGCCATCAGTAACCCGCGTATACTCCTACACACGACACATTAACCCGTAGGGAACATATATTGTCTTAACGTCCACGAATATTCTTGTAATGACTGTTACAGCTCAAAGCAGTTCATAACTAAGCCTTACGACACGTTTAACCATCTTACAGACCCTCGTGGATGTCTAGAATTGACCTCAACATATGGTGTATTTCTGTCATTTTTTCTACTCCGGGAAATTTTTTGCAAAATTTCCTCTTCGATTTTGTTTTTTTAAAACTATGTTGTACATGGGAATAATGTAAGACTTTCAGCATAGTTTCAGTTAATTTCACCAGAAACTTTTATTGCTATAAATGAATTTATTTGGGTTAAAACAGATGATAAAATCAGTATGGTGGATCTAATACTTTACCAATGTTGATGGAAAAGATATCAGATATTCCTTATGAAATTACCAACTAATAAACAAAGCACTTTGTTCAATTGGTATCTTAGCTTAGAAGCTAATATTGTTTGTTTAATTATATCATTATTTTAGTAGATAATTATTTTTCATGAGATAGATACCGATCAAATATAACAAAGAGTTATATTGTGAAATCATAAATATTTTTCTCCTCTTTTTAAACCCTATCCCATTCCAATCCTGCGTCTAGTTTCTTTTTTCATTATTTATAATCTAAGTAATTTACGTGAGGACGTAATATATATTTTCTTAATATTGTGTTTATCAGTACTTGTTACATACCATAAGGATCAGAAAAAGGTGCAGATTTTGAAGCATTGCTTGTAAATTCAATACGAGTAAAACGATAGGAGTTACAACTAGTTTAAGTAGAACATATGATGAAAACAAGTTTTTATACACTATTTCAGGATGGCAGAGTCTGTTTGATTACTCCTGTAGTGTACATAGCCTTTCTTTGACCTTCTTAAATGCTGCTGCATCAAGATAAGGTTCACTTGAATTAGGTATATAGAGGCAGAAAACAATTCAATTCCCACTGCTCGCTCGGTCATGACCGGCCGATCAAAATCTTCACTACTGACTCTGTCACCGGTGCCATTGGCTATGGAAGTTATTTATTTTAATTCTTAAATGCTGCTGTATCAAGATAAGGCTCACTAGAATTAGGTATATAGAGGCAGAAAACTATTCAATTCCCACCGCTCGCTCGGTCATGACCGGCCGATCAAAATCTTCACTACTGACTCTGTCACCGGTGCCAATGGCTATGGAAGTTATTTATTTTCATTCTTAAATGCTGCTGCATCAAGATAAGGCTCACTAGAATTAGGTATATAGAGGCAGAAAACAATTCAATTCCCACCGCTCGTTCGGACATGACCGACCGATCAAAATTTTCACTACTGACTCTGTCACCGGTGCCAATGGCTATGGAAGTGATTTATTTTCATTAAAAAATGTAATGCAGTACTTTTATTGCAGTGTCAAGCTCCATCGAGAGGATATGATAGCCATCAGTAACCCGCGTATACTCCTACACACGACACATTAACCCGTAGGGAACATATATTGTCTTAACGTCCACGAATATTCTTGTAATGACTGTTACAGCTCAAAGCAGTTCATAACTAAGCCTTACGACACGTTTAACCATCTTACAGACCCTCGTGGATGTCTAGAATTGACCTCAACATATGGTGTATTTCTGTCATTTTTTCTACTCCGGGAAATTTTTTGCAAAATTTCCTCTTCGATTTTGTTTTTTTTAAACTATGTTGTACATGGGAATAATGTAAGACTTTCACCATAGTTTCAGTTAATTTCACCAGAAACTTTTATTGCTATAAATGAATTTATTTGGGTTAAAACAGATGATAAAATCAGTATGGTGGATCTAATACTTTACCAATGTTGATGGAAAAGATATCAGATATTCCTTATGAAATTACCAACTAATAAACAAAGCACTTTGTTCAATTGGTATCTTAGCTTAGAAGCTAATATTGTTTGTTTAATTATATCATTATTTTAGTAGATAATTATTTTTCATGAGATAGATACCGATCAAATATAACAAAGAGTTATATTGTGAAATTATAAATATTTTTCTCCTCTTTTTAAACCCTATCCCATTCCAATCCTGTGTCTAGTTTCTTTTTTCATTATTTATAATCTAAGTAATTTACGTGAGGACGTAATATATATTTTCTTAATATTGTGTTTATCAGTACTTGTTACATACCATAGGGATCAGAAAAAGGTGCAGATTTTGAAGCATTGCTTGTAAATTCAATACGAGTAAAACGAAAGGAGTTACAACTAGTTTAAGTAGAACATATGATGAAAACAAGTTTTTATACACTATTTCAGGATGGCAGAGTCTGTTTGATTACTCCTGTAGTGTACATAGCCTTTCTTTGACCTTCTTAAATGCTGCTGCATCAAGATAAGGTTCACTTGAATTAGGTATATAGAGGCAGAAAACAATTCAATTCCCACCGCTCGCTCGGTCATGACCGGCCGATCAAAATCTTCACTACTGACTCTGTCACCGGTGCCAATGGCTATGGAAGTTATTTATTTTCATTCTTAAATGCTGCTGCATCAAGATAAGGCTCACTAGAATTAGGTATATAGAGGCAGAAAACAATTCAATTCCCACCGCTCGCTCGGTCATGACCGGCCGATCAAAATCTTCACTACTGACTCTGTCACCGGTGCCAATGGCTATGGAAGTTATTTATTTTCATTCTTAAATGCTGCTGCATCAAGATAAGGCTCACTAGAATTAGGTATATAGAGGCAGAAAACAATTCAATTCCCACCGCTCGTTCGGACATGACCGACCGATCAAAATTTTCACTACTGACTCTGTCACCGGTGCCAATGGCTATGGAAGTGATTTGTTTTCATTAAAAAATGTAATGCAGTACTTTTATTGCAGTGTCAAGCTCCATCGAGAGGATATGATAGCCATCAGTAACCCGCGTATACTCCTACACACGACACATTAACCCGTAGGGAACATATATTGTCTTAACGTCCACGAATATTCTTGTAATGACTGTTACAGCTCAAAGCAGTTCATAACTAAGCCTTACGACACGTTTAACCATCTTACAGACCCTCGTGGATGTCTAGAATTGACCTCAACATATGGTGTATTTCTGTCATTTTTTCTACTCCGGGAAATTTTTTGCAAAATTTCCTCTTCGATTTTGTTTTTTTTAAACTATGTTGTACATGGGAATAATGTAAGACTTTCACCATAGTTTCAGTTAATTTCACCAGAAACTTTTATTGCTATAAATGAATTTATTTGGGTTAAAACAGATGATAAAATCAGTATGGTGGATCTAATACTTTACCAATGTTGATGGAAAAGATATCAGATATTCCTTATGAAATTACCAACTAATAAACAAAGCACTTTGTTCAATTGGTATCTTAGCTTAGAAGCTAATATTGTTTGTTTAATTATATCATTATTTTAGTAGATAATTATTTTTCATGAGATAGATACCGATCAAATATAACAAAGAGTTATATTGTGAAATCATAAATATTTTTCTCCTCTTTTTAAACCCTATCCCATTCCAATCCTGCGTCTAGTTTCTTTTTTCATTATTTATAATCTAAGTAATTTACGTGAGGACGTAATATATATTTTCTTAATATTGTGTTTATCAGTACTTGTTACATACCATAAGGATCAGAAAAAGGTGCAGATTTTGAAGCATTGCTTGTAAATTCAATACGAGTAAAACGAAAGGAGTTACAACTAGTTTAAGTAGAACATATGATGAAAACAAGTTTTTATACACTATTTCAGGATGGCAGAGTCTGTTTGATTACTCCTGTAGTGTACATAGCCTTTCTTTGACCTTCTTAAATGCTGCTGCATCAAGATAAGGCTCACTTGAATTAGGTATATAGAGAAGAAAACAATTCAATTCCCACCGCTCGCTGGGTCATGACCGGCCGATCAAAATCTTCACTACTGATTCTGTCACCGGTGCCAATGGCTATGGAAGTTATTTATTTTCATTCTTAAATGCTGCTGCATCAAGATAAGGCTCACTAGAATTAGGTATATAGAGGCAGAAAACAATTCAATTCCCACCGCTCGCTCGGTCATGACCGGCCGATCAAAATCTTCACTACTGACTCTGTCACCGGTGCCAATGGCTATGGAAGTTATTTATTTTCATTCTTAAATGCTGCTGCATCAAGATAAGGCTCACTAGAATTAGGTATATAGAGGCAGAAAACAATTCAATTCCCACCGCTCGTTCGGACATGACCGACCGATCAAAATTTTCACTACTGACTCTGTCACCGGTGCCAATGGCTATGGAAGTGATTTATTTTCATTAAAAAATGTAATGCAGTACTTTTATTGCAGTGTCAAGCTCCATCGAGAGGATATGATAGCCATCAGTAACCCGCGTATACTCCTACACACGACACATTAACCCGTAGGGAACATATATTGTCTTAACGTCCACGAATATTCTTGTAATGACTGTTACAGCTCAAAGCAGTTCATAACTAAGCCTTACGACACGTTTAACCATCTTACAGACCCTCGTGGATGTCTAGAATTGACCTCAACATATGGTGTATTTCTGTCATTTTTTCTACTCCGGGAAATTTTTTGCAAAATTTCCTCTTCGATTTTGTTTTTTTTAAACTATGTTGTACATGGGAATAATGTAAGACTTTCAGCATAGTTTCAGTTAATTTCACCAGAAAACTTTTATTGCTATAAATGAATTTATTTGGGTTAAAACAGATGATAAAATCAGTATGGTGGATCTAATACTTTACCAATGTTGATGGAAAAGATATCAGATATTCCTTATGAAATTACCAACTAATAAACAAAGCACTTTGTTCAATTGGTATCTTAGCTTAGAAGCTAATATTGTTTGTTTAATTATATCATTATTTTAGTAGATAATTATTTTTCATGAGATAGATACCGATCAAATATAACAAAGAGTTATATTGTGAAATCATAAATATTTTTCTCCTCTTTTTAAACCCTATCCCATTCCAATCCTGCGTCTAGTTTCTTTTTTCATTATTTATAATCTAAGTAATTTACGTGAGGACGTAATATATATTTTCTTAATATTGTGTTTATCAGTACTTGTTACATACCATAAGGATCAGAAAAAGGTGCAGATTTTGAAGCATTGCTTGTAAATTCAATACGAGTAAAACGAAAGGAGTTACAACTAGTTTAAGTAGAACATATGATGAAAACAAGTTTTTATACACTATTTCAGGATGGCAGAGTCTGTTTGATTACTCCTGTAGTGTACATAGCCTTTCTTTGACCTTCTTAAATGCTGCTGCATCAAGATAAGGTTCACTTGAATTAGGTATATAGAGGCAGAAAACAATTCAATTCCCACTGCTCGCTCGGTCATGACCGGCCGATCAAAATCTTCACTACTGACTCTGTCACCGGTGCCAATGGCTATGGAAGTTATTTATTTTCATTCTTAAATGCTGCTGCATCAAGATAAGGCTCACTAGAATTAGGTATATAGAGGCAGAAAACAATTCAATTCCCACCGCTCGCTCGGTCATGACCGGCCGATCAAAATCTTCACTACTGACTCTGTCACCGGTGCCAATGGCTATGGAAGTTATTTATTTTCATTCTTAAATGCTGCTGCATCAAGATAAGGCTCACTAGAATTAGGTATATAGAGGCAGAAAACAATTCAATTCCCACCGCTCGCTCGGTCATGACCGGCCGATCAAAATCTTCACTACTGACTCTGTCACCGGTGCCAATGGCTATGGAAGTTATTTATTTTAATTCTTAAATGCTGCTGCATCAATATAAGGCTCACTAGAATTAGGTATATAGAGGCAGAAAACAATTCAATTCCCACCGCTCGCTCGGTCATGACCGGCCGATCAAAATCTTCACTACTGATTCTGTCACCGGTGCCAATGGCTATGGAAGTTATTTATTTTAATTCTTAAATGCTGCTGCATCAAGATAAGGCTCACTTGAATTAGGTATATAGAGGCAGAAAACAATTCAATTCCCACCGCTCGCTCGGTCATGACCGGCCGATCAAAATCTTCACTACTGACTCTGTCACCGGTGCCAATGGCTATGGAAGTTATTTATTTTCATTCTTAAATGCTGCTGCATCAAGATAAGGCTCACTAGAATTAGGTATATAGAGGCAGAAAACAATTCAATTCCCACCGCTCGCTCGGTCATGACCGGCCGATCAAAATCTTCACTACTGATTCTGTCACCGGTGCCAATGGCTATGGAAGTTATTTATTTTCATTCTTAAATGCTGCTGCATCAAGATAAGGCTCACTAGAATTAGGTATATAGAGGCAGAAAACAATTCAATTCCCACCGCTCGTTCGGACATGACCGACCGATCAAAATTTTCACTACTGACTCTGTCACCGGTGCCAATGGCTATGGAAGTGATTTATTTTCATTAAAAAATGTAATGCAGTACTTTTATTGCAGTGTCAAGCTCCATCGAGAGGATATGATAGCCATCAGTAACCCGCGTATACTCCTACACACGACACATTATCCCGTAGGGAACATATATTGTCTTAACGTCCACGAATATTCTTGTAATGACTGTTACAGCTCAAAGCAGTTCATAACTAAGCCTTACGACACGTTTAACCATCTTACAGACCCTCGTGGATGTCTAGAATTGACCTCAACATATGGTGTATTTCTGTCATTTTTTCTACTCCGGGAAATTTTTTGCAAAATTTCCTCTTCGATTTTGTTTTTTTTAAACTATGTTGTACATGGGAATAATGTAAGACTTTCAGCATAGTTTCAGTTAATTTCACCAGAAACTTTTATTGCTATAAATGAATTTATTTGGGTTAAAACAGATGATAAAATCAGTATGGTGGATCTAATACTTTACCAATGTTGATGGAAAAGATATCAGATATTCCTTATGAAATTACCAACTAATAAACAAAGCACTTTGTTCAATTGGTATCTTAGCTTAGAAGCTAATATTGTTTGTTTAATTATATCATTATTTTAGTAGATAATTATTTTTCATGAGATAGATACCGATCAAATATAACAAAGAGTTATATTGTGATATCATAAATATTTTTCTCCTCTTTTTAAACCGTATCCCATTCCAATCCTGCGTCTAGTTTCTTTTTTCATTATTTATAATCTAAGTAATTTACGTGAGGACGTAATATATATTTTCTTAATATTGTGTTTATCAGTACTTGTTACATACCATAAGGATCAGAAAAAGGTGCAGATTTTGAAGCATTGCTTGTAAATTCAATACGAGTAAAACGAAAGGAGTTACAACTAGTTTAAGTAGAACATATGATGAAAACAAGTTTTTATACACTATTTCAGGATGGCAGAGTCTGTTTGATTACTCCTGTAGTGTACATAGCCTTTCTTTGACCTTCTTAAATGCTGCTGCATCAATATAAGGCTCACTAGAATTAGGTATATAGAGGCAGAAAACAATTCAATTCCCACCGCTCGCTCGGTCATGACCGGCCGATCAAAATCTTCACTACTGATTCTGTCACCGGTGCCAATGGCTATGGAAGTTATTTATTTTAATTCTTAAATGCTGCTGCATCAAGATAAGGCTCACTAGAATTAGGTATATAGAGGCAGAAAACAATTCAATTCCCACCGCTCGCTCGGTTATGACCGGCCGATCAAAATCTTCACTACTGACTCTGTCACCGGTGCCAATGGCTATGGAAGTTATTTATTTTCATTCTTAAATGCTGCTGCATCAAGATAAGTCTTACTAGAATTAGGTATATAGAGGCAGAAAACAATTCAATTCCCACCGCCTTGGGAAGGAAGCTGTCTTGGGTAATTGTAATTAAGACGCTGCAGGTGAGGTGAGGGAGTATCTGACGCTGTTCTTAAGTTATAGTGAAAAAAAGGGATGTACATGTCGCTAATTCACGGTAGATTTTTGTTAATGTTAATGCTTTGTGAGAGTGTAATAGGGATTTAATTTTAAACTACCACCACTACTGCTACTATGTTTACTACTACAGCCATTATCATTATTATTATTATTATTTAAGTATATACACCTTTAAATCTGTTTCTCGTGGGATCAACGCGTGTTTTTGTCATCCCGGCAAGAGTGAGGCGAGACGTGAATGCTCCCGGACACTCCAAAGACACAAAGAATACAAAGACGTTGAAAAAGAACCTCACAAGTAAAACCAAGAACAAATTTTATATGAGTATTTTCTTTTTTTACCCCCCCTCCTCTTCCTTCCTCTCTCACACTCTCTCTTTCTCTACGGTTCGCTATTTTCACTCCTTCCTTCCTTCCTTCCTTCCTTCTGTCATGTGAGTTTAGTAGAGACGAGGTTAGCAGAAGAGACAATCTGGATTATTTTTGTGGTCCAGAATTTTAAGTTGAAGTAGGTTTTAAGGCGCGACCCGTTAGCGTTAAGCCGTGGCGTCGCGTTAGTTAAAGCAGAGAGAAGGATAGGATAGGATAGGATAGGATAGGATAGGATAGGATAGGATAGGATAGGAAGGAGGGAGGGAGGAGGATGAGATAGGGACACGGGAGAAGGTGAGACATTAATGGGCGTGAGGAGTAAACGGAGAGAGGGAGAGAAAGAGGAAAGGGCAATAGGGATGAAACAAAGAGGTGGAGGAGTAAGGTAAAAGTAGATTCTGGGAGCGCGAACCTTCAGTGAGATGGACAAGTGTGGAGTGAGGTGGACAGGTGAGAGTGAAGCGAGGAATGGAAAGGGTTGTTACGGGGAAAGAACACGGGATGTGATATTAAAGCAAGCGAGAGAGAGAGAGAGAGAGAGAGAGAGAGAGAGAGAGAGAGAGAGAGAGAGAGAGAGAGAGAGAGAGAGAGAGAGAGAGAGAGAGAGAGAGAGGAGAGAGAGAGAGAGAGAGAGAGAGAGAGAGAGA
>JAPQNM010000014.1:3417973-3425473 GCA_029783475.1 Metacarcinus magister | reverse complement strand
AGAGAGAGAGAGAGAGAGAGAGAGAGAGAGAGAGAGAGAGAGAGAGAGAGAGATGGTAATGACTCAAAATGTCATCGTCTTCACCGCCACCAGGTGTCTCTTCAAGCGTAGTTAAGACACTTTTCTCACCTCTGTAAAAACCTGGAATTGAATGTCTTCCTTTTTCTCTCTCTTTCTTTCATATCCAACCCTGCTACGCCACCTGATGTCTCTCTCCCTCTCTCTCTCTCTCTCTCTTTCTTTTATTTCTTCCTCCAGACTCTCTCCTTCATGATGTCTCTCTGTTTCTCTCTCTCCAGTCAAGATTTTCTCCCCCTTTCCAGTCTCGCTGTCAGGATACTGAAAGGCTTCGTCAGATTCATTAACAGAACGTCTCTTTCCAAGCCCAGCATCACGCCGCGTGTAGATTTACGATATGCAAATTGTTTTTTTTATATTGTTTCGTGTCCTGCCCGTGTGGGGATTTTCATACGAGGCAATACTGTGCAGGAACATAGATTTTACATTTACGTTGTTTCTCTCACTTCCTACTGTCTCACTATTTTTGTCTCTTGGTCTGTATAGTCTTTTTTTCTGTCTGTCGGGTTCCTTTCTCTTTTCCTTCGTCCCCTTCTCTCTCTCTTCCTCTCTGTTTCTAAAAGCATTGCAATACGTGAATGTACGTGTTATAAATTGTAAAGCTAATTAGATTAACTTGTGTTTCATTATCCTGAAGGTGAATTAACGGCAAGGTGCAGTAAATGTTCGAGAAACGTCAGGAGCAGGAACCTGGGGGAGGAAGGGCAAGAGTAAGGGGTAAGGGTGTTTTTTAAGTTCACAGAATAGCAACGCGTTTTAGGTTGTCACTGCAAAACACGACACAAACAGCTGAAGCCAGAGAATAATGTTGCAAAACCCTTTTTTTATATATAAATCTGGTTTTCTCCCAAACAAGTGGAGTGACACACAAGAAAAAACAGAATGCGTGAATATATTCAAACTTTTACACATTTGTTTTCTTTTTTACACAACTTTTTTTTTTGGACTAAACTTAAAATTTTGCACAATTCAGACTTTATCCCAATACTCTATAAATATTTCTACGCTTACACTTCCCTTTAGCACAGATTCACCCTTTATGGCATTTTGAATTTTCCATTTATCTTTAAATTCTCAGAATATTCATTTCTGGCATTTTCAAACTTTTTTGTTCGGATTGCAATATCATTTTCTGGAAGCTGTGAACGAAAAAAATAAGACATTTCAAAAAAGTTAAATTTATTCTTTCTCCTTTGCAATATGTAGATGTTGATGCAAATAATACAACAGTGAAATAAAACTTATTTCCTCCTATTAATGAAATACTATATTAGAAAATATTGCACATCTTTCTATCGCTGTGACGCGTCTGGGAGGAAAAGGAGACCATGCTTATAATTTTGTTTTCTCTCTCTTTCTAACTCTCTCTCACTCCTGCTCTCTCATATCACCTGTTTCTCATCTTGTCACAGAGTCGTGGAGTCGAAATAGAATAACAGAAAATCATAATTCAAAACCTTATGCTCAGTTCACCTAAATCCGTCTTTCTTTTCGTTCCTGGAAATTAGCAACACCTTGACTGTCACTCACTGGAGAATTTAGCCCAAAACTCAACAAATCCTGTACAAGTGTAATTTAAACCCATTACTAACCTTTTTTTACAATGACTCAACAAGTTCCATTAATTCTCTGCGAGTGAGCTGTCAACACAACACAATGAGAAGAGTTAGAGGTGCATTTTGCTGACACTTTACTATGTTACATAAGGATTTCTTTTTAATTTTATTTTTTTTAGTTGTAATTAGGAAAAGTGTTGTAAATGAGGTGAGTCTCACGGTGTTTTTGAGCTCCTGAGATAAAAGCTATTATTTACCTGTCATGGTTTACCTGTTGGTGGTGTGTGTTGTGTTTTCTGTATTCTAGTTAAATAATAAAAACTGTATCTTGTGTACTTGTAAAAATGGGTTGAAGGTATTAAAATAATTTTCTGCTAAAGGTACATAAGTTCTCTCTCTCTCTCTTTCTTTTTTCTTTCTCTCTCTCTAAGTTTTCGCGAGAGATAAAAAAAAGGGAGAAAATGATAGGTTTAAATCATGATAAAAATTGAAACACACCAACAACAATAACAATAATAATAATAACTTCAATTACACACCTTTCAAGACAGGTAACACGCAATATCCTCGTCAAAATTGCCGCTGAAACACTCTCCACTCCGCCAAATGGAAAACCAAACACTCAATCCAATCACAAAACGATACCAAAAAGATAATTCATTCATAGCTTGGAGAAGAAGAAGAAAAAAATCACAATAAACAGACAACGACAAGACGACTTCAAGAACAACAAAAACGACGATAACGACAACAACGACGACAACAGAACCTTAAGTATAGCACGGCTGGTTGATTGCTATGAAAGTGTGACAAACTATGGTGATAAATGGTTCGCTGCGGCTCATTTCCCTTAGTTGGTGTTCATATGGCATGTTATAATGTGCTTAGCGGTTGGTGAGTAGATCATCTTTATGTCTGGTAAAGGAGATGTGAGTGTGTGTCTGTGTGTGTGTGCGTCTGTCTTTTTCTTTCTGTCTGTTACTGTCTGTTTAGTGGTAGGTATGTTTTTTTGTGTCAAGTAAGATGTGTCTGTCTGTCTGTCTGTCTGTTTGTTTGTCTGTCTCCCCTATCTCTCTTTCTTTCTGCTCAGTTGACGGTAAAGTACATACTCGTACATTATCATAAAGGTGTATGGATATAAATGCGCTCGCTCTCTCTCTCTCTCTCTCTCTCTCTCTCTCTCTCTCTCTCTCTCTCTCTCTCTCTCTCTCTCTCTCTCTCTCTCTCTCTCTCTCTCTCTCGCTCGCTCGCTCTCTCTCTCTCTCTCTCTCTCTCTCTCTCTCTCTCTCTCTCTCTCTCTCTCTCTCTCTCTCTCTCTCTCTCTCTCTCTCTCTCTCTCTCTCTCTCTCTCTCTCTCTCTCGAGGTGTAGAAACCTGGCTCTGAAAAATTGTAGTTACGAATTCATTGCAACATCAGCTCAGCGCGGAACGTGGCTTTGAGACTGGCTTTTATGACGCAAATTTATACTTTTCTTTGGGTAATGGAAGAATATCAGTGGGAGGGATTGACCGTCGACGCCCACTGGCAGAAGGAGAGGAGAGAGAGAGAGAGTATGCGCGCACTCACCAACCACTGCGGGTCATAGGCTTTTTCATAACCTTTTTACAGCTGTCACGTGGTATGGTAGTTAATCTTTTTTTTATTTTATATATATGCGTTCATCTTTATGTATTAGGAATCGATGGTTTTATTACTGTAGGAGATATACTTTTTTTTTTTTTTAAGGAGTATTTTTAGTTATGTATTAGAGCTTAGGTGCACAAGAATTTACTCTCTTCCTATCTTTATGTAATTTCATCCACTTATCTTTGTCTCAGAAATCGACGGTTTTATTGTAGGAAGTAAATTTTTTTCTTAATATTTTTAGTTATGTATTATAACTTAAGTGCACAAGAATCCACTGTAGAAAAAGAAGAATTTTTATATTTTTTGTAGCTGTCATTACGTCACTATGAATTAATTAGATCTTCTGTGTGTTGAGTTTGTCTTCTTTTTGATCTTCTTAGTTCGTCTCTGTTTGAAGATGCTTTTTATAAGTATCTTTCTTAATAATTAAAATGATCTTAGTTTCTCTTAAAGATGAGTTTTGAATTTTTTTCGTTACCACGCGTTCTTGGTTCGTTTCAGCTCGTTAAGATAGAAATAAAGTCAAATTTAAGGAACATTATAGTCTCCCTCTCAGCCTTCATATGATTTACACCTCCGACCTCTGATTGCTAAACTTACATCACCTAACTTAACATAATCCAAATTTATGCTCATCCCACGTAGAAAAAATACTCTTTTAACCGCTTCTTTCTCTTTTATCCACGCTGGCTGCCTCCCACCGCCATCACAGTCCCACCGGTATAACACACAGCAGAATCAAGTGTGTGGAAACCTGACGGTGAGTGGCAGCTTGACGAAGGCGCAGAAGAAGGGCTACAAAGTTAATGAAGGTCGAGTGCATCCTACATTTTCCAGCTTCTCATCAATCTTTGGGGGTTTGTTTCTGAAACCTTAGAATAGCTCCGGGCCAAGTGCATCTTCCTCCTTCTCTGCCTCTTCTTTACTTTTTTTCTTTTCTATTTTATTCTTTTTTATTTGAGTTTCTCCTTCTATTTCATCATCACTACCTACTCCTCTTCCATCTCCTTCTTCTTCTCCTGCTCCGCCTTCTCCTTTTTGTCGTCGTCTTAACCCTTACACTGCCGAGGTCTTTTCTAAGTGTTCGATTTATAGATTTTAAAAAAAATTATGATTTTATTCAAAAATTTTCTTTATCAACTCACAACGATCTGAAGAATAGAGGAAAAATATTTTTCTTTCTATACACAATATATCTTGGATGCAAATATTCTGTAAAAATGTGCCATTGACAACTTGACGCAGCTCATCGGATAGGCTAGCGTCGTTATCCACACTGAACACAGCACCAGCATTTTGAATGTACAGCCTGCCTGCCATCCATCATTCATTCATCCACCCACCTATACATCCACCCACCCATCCATCCATCCATCCATCCACCCACGGCAGTGTAAGGGTTAAGGAATCATTGAGCTAAGACAAATGAGGGTCAATCTTACTGCATTGCCTCACGCCACCTCAAGGGATGTTGGCAATACGATATAATGTCTGTATTTCCTCGTTGGTGATAGAACACTCTTGACAGGACGCGGGATAATAGTGATGCTAGTAATGATAGTAATTCAAGATAGCGATTGTTAGACAGCACAATACCAACACTACAAAGAGGAAATATAATAACACACACAGCTGCACCACTCGTCTTGAAGTCCCACAAAGCCTCGATTTCATTTTTACGTAAGGCACCAACAATGTTTACTGCCAATTACAAAGGAGTGGGCAGGCGATCGCGAACTCTTATTGAAGGGAGCGAGAGAGGGGTGGAGGAGGCCGGGGGAAGGAGAGTCAAGCTAAATTGCCACGTAAGTATCGGATGCCGTTCAAAGTTTGATTGGGAAGCGTGTTGTGGGAAGTTGTGAAGATGGCATGTCAGGTGAAGGATGCTGGTATTGCAGAGTGTGTGTGTGTGTGTGTGTGTGTGTGTGTGTGTGTGTGTGTGTGTGTGTGTGTGTGTGTGTGTGTGTGTGTGTGTGTGTGTGTGTGTGTGTGTGTGTGTGTGTGTGTGTGTGTGTGTGTGTTCTAGGAGTTTACGGTACACATTTTCAGGGTTTCATCGCTTTCCCCTAGAGAGAGAGAGGAAAAAAACCCCGAAACCAAATGTATAAAAATATACATAATTTTTCTCCCCTTGTTATTTACGATGTTTCTGCTGCTCATGTTTTGCCGACAGGAAATGAGGGTAGCGGAGCATGCAGGGCGATGTGGTGGGTGGTGGTGGTGGTGGTGGTGGTGGTGGTGGTGGTGGTGGTGGTGGTGGTGGTGGTGGTGGTGGTGGTGAGATAGGTTAGTGTAGTGAAGTTTTGGTTAGAGGATGTTCATGTCATCTATATTTTCTATTAAGTCGCCTAATGAGTTTTATACATTAATTACTTTTTCATAAAACTCATCAACATAAAACTAAAAATACACCAGATAAATCACAATATTCGAAAACAAAACTGAGTAAACAGAAAACAAAAAAAAGAAAAAAAAGGAAAAAATCATCCCATTTCTTCATCTCTAAGGGCATAAAACATCAAACGCAATTAATATTTGTTTCTCTCACTTTTAGGATCCTTCTCTTTACTCTTCATTCAACAGGAGACAAAAACTAGGCCTGAGTGTTACCTTTCATTACAGTTTTGCTTCATCACCTGCACTTCAAGCCAACAATTCCACGCGTCTTGGGTCTGGCCAGGCGCCGCTCAGACCCACCCAGCTGTTCAAACTCCCTCGTGGTTTGGTTGTAATAGCTACCTACCTACCTGGCTGTCTCGGGGGAAATTAAGCTGTGGTAAGCCGGGTGTCTGTGTGAGCCTCGTGCAGCGGGTGAAGGGTCCTTAGCCGCGATATTCTCACAGGAAAGGTATAGGCATGAACGACGTGACAGGGTAAGATATACAGTCAAATTGAAGGAACATTGCTAATATATGAATGATTTTCTTTAACTTATCTTTACTATGACCAATGTTTTTTTTAGATCTTCGCTTTTCATAAATGACTCGGGTAGATTTTTTGTATTTACCTGCTTTTTTATCATTACGACACACATATATAAGTAGGTATTCAGGACAAGCAGCCTCACTCACTTTCCATTCATCAGGCAAAGCTTTAAAATCACATTCGTTGATGGAATTTTCTTCTTTTCGTCGTCTTAAACTTTTGACATTTTTACGGTTATGATTCGGTATGAAGGGTGGCAAGGGAATTTTAGGAGACGTGGAAGCTTGGTGTTGTGACGTCGATGTGGCGCGGCAAAGGTATGTTTAGGTGATGATAAGGGTGGCAGGCGCGGTGCTTCTAAGTCTGAAGATGGATGAAGATTACAATGACTACCAGCTTCATTATAATACAGGTTTAAAGCTGAATTTATACACATTTTCAAAGTTTACATAGGTACCCGGTAATGTCTTTTATATTTATACTGCACATCCTTGCCAGCGGTGTTTTTGGTGATCATACAAACGTTGGACAAGAGTTGAAACGTTTGCTGCCTCAAGGTTTGTGTTGGGACGTTTGTTATTGAGGTCAGGCACGTTATTATGGAGACGTCATGAATTTGTGGCCGTAGTTTCTGAGGTTTATTGTGGAAAACATTTAAATGTCACGGAGTTGTTCATGATTTTACAGCTAGAAGAAGAAGGACGAAATAGAGGGATAGATAGTAATAGGAAATAATGATAATGCTACCACTAATAATAACAATGATAACTATAATGACAATAACAATAATACTAACAACAACAAACCTAACAACAATTAATACACACACACACCCTTCCTTTGGCGGAGTTTCAGGGTTACAATGCAGGTGACGTGGCTGCAGGTGCTCAAAGTGACTTCCTCGAGACAGGTGTTACAAAGGCGACAGTGACCGTGAGTTCAAATGAGGTCAGGTCGCTGCAAATCAACTCACCTCAGTCAGTCTGCACCACCTCCTTGCCCTTATAAGCAGGACACGTGACATGAAACTCGTGCTACCTCTTCCTAATCCTCTACTTGGAATACATTTTTTTCTCTTCCTGTGAATTCTAACAATGAAGTCACATTTACAGATTTTCTTCGCCTCTATTTTAAGATATATTTATACTTTTTTTTTTATAAGCAGTGATAAACCAGTGCTTTTCTCAGTTTTTCACTTCATTTTTACTCTACGTGAAACTTGTTTGGGCGTCTTTCAGGCAGTGACTTTATACTCTTTCAATCTAAATTAACAGGTAATCTTTGTAACGTGATATGATGATAAGAAAATATGTG
>JAPQNM010000014.1:3397973-3415473 GCA_029783475.1 Metacarcinus magister | reverse complement strand
GAAATACAAAACCTTAAGACTAAAACAAAAGAGCATCACGGTCTATACATAACTTAGGAACTCTAGAAAGACAGCGGATCCTAAAATAAACATAACAGCGAAAATTCCTGGAAGAGCGTCATTTAAGAGAGTCAAGGCTGCTTCATTCTTTCAAACAGGAGCTCTGCGAAACTTTACCCTGAATATGCAAACAGTTTTTACCACATGCACACCAATAACCCGGGTAATAATGACTCCCTCCTGCTGTTATTAAGCGGCTCATGCATTCAGGAGTAGCAGAGTAGAAAAAAATGCAAAGAATATTGATATCTTGCCTTTATATCGTCACCTAACCTAACCTAACCTAACCTAACCTAACCTTATCCTAACCTAACCTAACCTCATCCTAACCTAAGCTAAACTATCCTAACCTAACCTAACCTATCCTAACCTAACCAAACCAAACCTAACCTATGTTTTTTTTTATATCATGAATCATCTTCTTTGTTACGTATTCCTAATAATTTTTGGATCGCTCTGTGCTTTGATTTTTTATTATTTTTATTTATCTCGTGGTTTATTTTCAGTACCAGGGGGAAGTTAAAGCTTAAAATATATCAAAATGTAAAGGGAAAAATATAAGACGTCTGCTTTTCCTTGGTTTTTAGGAGGAGTATCAGCAGGAAAGAGAAAAAGTTGTACGCGATAGAAATTTTAGAAGTGAAGTGACGTTTTCAGTATCGCAGAGCTTGAATCGAACACACATTTTCTTTTGTATCTCTTCTTTACAGTGACGGTGGTAATGGCGGCGGCGGCGGTAGGTAGTAGTGGTGGTGGTGGTGGTGGTGGTGGTAGTAGGTAGTGGTGGTGGTGGTTGAGAGTGTCCTTGCGGGTGAGGAAAACGAGGATCCGCACCAAACGAGGACGTTGACACAGGGGAGACTGTTCCTTAAAGGCGCACACTCGTTAACTACTATAATGCTCCGAGCCTCTAAGTTATCACCTCCTTTGGTCGCTACTCCAGTGCATTACATCGTGCGTGTGGACCGTATTGCTGGGGACGTACATACATAGAGGTGGAAATCTTACTAACATACCCCTTCGTAACGTCCCTACAGGCTTCCTCCGCCGGTACCTGGATGAGGATGTAAGATAGATAATTTAATTTGAAACCTCCGAGAAGCGAGATTGTTTTGTACTTTAGTGAGGTCAAGTTACAGTACGTGTGTCTGGTCCCGTCTCGAGCCTGGCACTAACTTGATCTTATTACCCGAAATGAACAAAATTTTCCTCCTCTTAACATTATTATCGAGATGTAAAGTTGGTAAGGAGACTCAGGCTAAAACATGAGTACTATTATATTTCTTTAACGTCAAAACACTGTCACTTAGCTAATGCCATTACTGTTAATTTCTCCGCGTGTCATAGGCGACTTAACCACCTTGACAGACCAACAGGCGGGCAGGTCCAATAGCCAGTCACCAGTGGAATGTAATCGTCCTGCCTTGCCTGTAACCCTCCCTCACGTCGCTCTACTCCAATAAGTGTCAACAGGATTGGTACGAATCGACTACAGGACCTCAACACACCTACACGGACTCAGTTACCTACGTCAAGTGCACCAACGACCCACTCTAGACGCCCTTTCAAGGAACATTCGCTACACCCGGCCAGCAGCAGTAGTAGCGGCACTAAGGGAACTGATACTACCCACTGCTGTTGCTGTTTCATTACTGATGATACACATTTATGATCCAGCAGAGAACGCGTACGTAAATAGTGGATCTGGAAGGTGAGTGGCGTGCACACTAGGGTGGAGGAGGAGCTTATATATATACACACACACACACACACACACACACACACACACACACACACACACACACACACACACACACACACACACACCCTTTGTCTGTATGCCTTCACCCCACGTTGCATCTTCTATCACATCACTGACAATGGATTGGTAGCACGCGACAGTCAGGGATTCAATCATTTTATTTAATTTATTATTCTTTTAGTGTCTGTATTCTTAAATAATAGAAGGATTCAAAGCGCAGTTCACCAGACAACAATTCAAATCAATAACTCACAAAGTTGATATCTACATTCAGGAAATATAACGAGTAAAACATAATATATCCTTCCACAGTTATGCTACAATTGACGCAACGCATTTCTGTCACCAGCTAGTATTCCTTCCTTTTAATCTCCTCCTGAGTCTGAACTGTTCCTCTCCGCTGATTGCCAGGCGTGGGACGGATCAAGACAAGGGTGACGGCAAGGCAATCATCCACGACGCAAGGTAATTGGTGAGTGGAATATTAAACCAAGAATGGAATGGAAGTGAAGCCAAAGAATATGATGAAGTTTAGTACTACATGGGATAGATTTTTACTTTAGTTGTTAATGGAAGTTCTTATATTCATTACCACATTGTAATCGTTGTTATTATTTTAAAAAATGTCAGAATCACGGTTGTCAAATTAGAAGGTAAATAACAAAGAAAAAATATATCGAAATTACGTTCCGATACGATCTGAACAAAAAAAAAAACTATTAATTTTAAGTAAAAGAAAAAAATAACTTAAATCAAAACTTATAAGTAAGGTACTGCATTTCTATTCACTGTTGTCCTTCCATCGTAATGTAGACAAGAGATAAGAGATAAGAGGAGACATAGAGAACATAAAACAATATAATTTACACAATATACAAACAATGCTAAATCATAGTAATATTTGACCTGACCCGCATCCTCCTACCCTCGCCTACACAGGTTATGGAAGGGTTAACGGAAAAAAAAGGGATGAAAAAAAAAAGGTCACATTTTTAAAGCAAAAGTACGAAGCCTTGCAACGAAATGTTAAACTCAGCCCAGGACGAAAAAATGAGAAAATCCTAATTAGGACTTCAAAAAGAACATAATTGTCGCGACCTGTTTGTGACGAATGTGTTCCCATAAAACATTTGAATGCGTAAAAAGAGGACGACAAACAGTTAGGTAAATGTGGGTAGTGAGACACCTGAATAAACACAACTGATTGAACTAGAAAAAAAAGGTAATTAATGTGAGCATATATGTGTGTGTTTGTGTGTTTATATTTACTTATCACGTGATTTATGCATAACATTATCTTATTTACTTTTTTTCCTTCTGTTTTCTGTTAGGAACACACACGTTAGGAACACAGTTAGGAGCATGGTCCCCTTTGCACCTTTTTAAAACAGTCTCCCTTCCCGTGCACACTAAACAAGGCAACACAAGCACATGTTAGTGAGGCTTAACAATAGTTCGTCAACAGAGAATGAACCCATCTCTCTCTCCATCTCTCCATCTCTCCATCTCTCTCTCTCTCTCTCTCTCTCTCTCTCTCTCTCTCTCTCTCTCTCTCTCTCTCTCTCTCTCTCTCTTTCAAGTAGCGTCAAATCAAGGTAGTTTGATTAATATAACATTTTTTCTCCTTTACTTTTCTTTATTTCTATTTCATCCTCCTCTCCTTTCGTCCTACAGCCAAAAATCTGTTATCTCCTTTGTGTTCTTGATTCTTTTGTTAATATTTCAGTTCGTAATCTGAGGATACAAACTTCGTCCCTTGGGTAATGATAAACTCGGGAGAAAACTGCTTTACTATATTTTCCTTCCTTTATTTTCTATTCCACATCTTTTTTCGCGTCAGTCACAGTCTCAGAAATCTTATATGAAGTTTTCTATTAAACTCCTACAATAATAATAATAATAATAATAATAATAATAATAATAATAATAATAATAATAATAATAATGATAACAACACGAGTAGGAAAGGTCAAGTGTTATGTTGATATTGCTTCCTGGAGCGTCTAATACTACTTACTCTCTCTCTCTCTCTCTCTCTCTCTCTCTCTCTCTCTCTCTCTCTCTCTCTCTCTCTCTCTCTCTCTCTCTCTCTCTCTCTCTCTCTCTCTCTCTCTCACTGTCCCACATTCGAGGTTTTTCCGGTTTATAATATCTCTCTCAACACTTCTCTCTTCATATTTGTTCTTCCTCCAGTGGCTGTGAGTTGCCGTTATCAGCCTCATGACCTCCCAGGGTAGCCTCGCGACCCGACAGATGGCGTGGCTCTTACATGCAATCATCTCCTTGTGCTCGCCTCGGTAAATTCTTATGGGTGCGTTAAGAATGTTTATTTGTGATCCTTGAGGACTTAAGTTTGGCGTCGAGGAGATTGTTGGGTAAATGTGAGTATTTTATTTTCTTCTTTTCTTCTTTTTTCTTCTTTTTCTGTCATTCATCACGTCAAGTAACCATCCACACACCTTCCTCTGATTCTTTATGACACGTAGCGAGTCATTATTAGGGAAGGTGAGGGAGGAAGAGGTAGGGTAAGAAAGGAGGTGTTAGGTAAGGTGGTATGGGAAGGGAAGAAGGGAAAGAGAGTAAGAATAGGAGTAGGTGGTGAACGGGAGGTAGGAAGAGTGGAGAAGAGGAAGGGAGTGAGTGAGGAGTGAGGGAAAGGGTAGGTAGAGTTGAGGTTATTATTAGATATATTGATTGTGTTTCATAAGATGTGTGTGTGTGTGTGTGTGTGTGTGTGTGTGTGTGTGTGTGTGTGTGTGTGTGTGTGTGTGTGTGTGTGTGTGTGTGTGTGTGTGTGTGTGTGTGTGTTGTAAAGGTGTGAGGCTCTATGTCATTCTTACTCTGTGTTTACTGTTGCTGTAGTCTTTCATATTCCCTTTTTACTTAATCATCTCTCTCTCTCTCTCTCTCTCTCTCTCTCTCTCTCTCTCTCTCTCTCTCTCTCTCTCTCTCTCTTCTTTTATAGTAAGGGAGACATAAGAAAGGTGACCTATTTCTTTTATCCTCTTATCCTCATCTTCTGCTACCACTCATCCTTTCCTCTCATTCCTGGTCTCGGCATCCATCAGCCTCCTACCTCTCCCTCTCTCCTTCCTTCCCTTCCTCCCGCGCCACACCATCCCAGTCTCCTTCCTTTCGCCTTCGGGACGTATAACATGGAAAGTTTTGTCTTTATGGAGGGACTTTCTGATACTATGACTGACTCCCACGTCTAGCTTGGTAAATGACTCTAGTTTGACTGTGTATGATCCGCAATGTCAAGGAGATCTCTAGACGTGGAAGAATGTGCGGCTCACTCGGCACAGACAAGAACATAAAAAGGATGGAAAAGAAGATGAATATGCGTGTGGATGATGCAAGTAATAAGTGATTGGAAACGATGTGAAATTGGTACACATTTTTAACGAGGAAACACGAATAATTTCCACATGGTAAATCAGGACGTTATGAAAAAAACGTTATATGAAAAAAACTAATTAATATTCTTGTGGCACGAGTGAATATAAATTAATATTCCACGATAAACAAAGACAATATAATCGAAGAAAAGAAAAAAATTGATTCAGATTTAAACACAATGGAAAAGAAGCCAAAAATCAAGCCTTACACACCTCCACACAGCACATAAAGTCACACAGAAGCACATAACACCCACACAAGAGCCGAGCACAGCCAGCAAAGTGAGCAAAACCTAATACAATCAACACACATTATCCCTGAGGTGTACAGGACTCCACCCTTCAACACCTCCACTGCAATACCTTCCACCACCATCCACGAAAACAAACAACATTAACCACGAGAGGAAATAGAAACCTGAAGGGAACTCTCAACCGGTCAATGCATCCAGATTACATTAGCGCCGCAAGATTAGACACACGTGAGATTTAGGTTATGTCTAGACCCAAACACATGACTCACTCCATGGCTTCAGAGCGTTCAGTGAGGGTGTGAAGGTAAGTTATGGTGTGATCTGAGTGGCCAGGATCCTTGCGGTCAATGGTAGTGTGGTTTATACGACTACAGTTCCAAGTTCAAGTGTTTTCCTGGTCATGTATAAAAATAATCATTGGATATTCTAGTAATTATAGTGAATAGTAAATGATAAGCTTATTTACGTAATATTTCTCAACCTTGAACGATACTTGAAACCTAAATTCAGTGTAATACGATTATAAAAATACATTGCCTAGAAAAAATGTAAAAAAAAATATGTAGTTACCAATTAAGCAAAACATAATGCAGATAACATTTACATATCACTACAATCCCTTCATTCTTCGTAATATAAACATAATAATGGAATCTCTTACTTATCTTAACATCTGGGTGTCCTATAACAAGTATCCAAGGGCCTTCAAGTGATTCCCTAGCGTCGACCCATCTTCAGGGAGTGTAAGTCTTGCCTTGTAGGTGTGCAAGGGGC
The DNA here is from genome assembly GCA_029783475.1 of Metacarcinus magister. NCBI lineage: Eukaryota > Metazoa > Arthropoda > Malacostraca > Decapoda > Cancridae > Metacarcinus > Metacarcinus magister. Next base: position 3,409,225 of record JAPQNM010000014.1, on the reverse strand, counting down.
GAGGTGAGAGCAGCAGCCGGTGAGGAGAGACGAGGCAAGGCCGAGAAGTAAAAACACGTAATATTAGTAAAGTAGAATGAGGATAAGAACAAGATATATATAAAAAACGGGGAAATATATGAAACTTTATACTATACACACACACATACACACACAAGCGCACTACACTACACTACAGTACTTTCGAATTTAGTTAAACCAGCGGCACTTTGATTCACGGCATTGCAAACAGATCTGAATTATTACCGGGACTAACACGGGATTATTTTCTTAACGTCTGCCAAAAAAAAAACACACATCAATTGGTGGCCGCGGTGAATGCTTTTAATCCGTCGTTGTGGTGAACCAGTAACACAACAACGACACAGTGAACCTGAAACAGAACCAAGAACCGGAAATATTAACCAAAACTGAAGAAAATTTAGTAAAGAAGGAAATTTTACAACTTTATATAACTTTTCAGCCTAATATTCATGGATTTTTTTAGTGTGTTTATGTATGAATGTATTTATTGTTTTTATCGCCATCTGTGTATATCATGGAGGTAAAAAAAAGTTTGTAGCCTAAATAGCGGGGTGAAAAAACAGGTCACCAACATGAATCCCTCTGCAATCTCTTACTAATTGATGAAAGAGTCACACAACGATAACAGATGATTAACGACACAAACAAACAGGGGAAAAATAACGTATTAAAAACAATTTGTATAACGTAATTTATTTTCTGTTCCCTTTTTTTATTATTATGATTCTCTCTCTCTCTCTCTCTCTCTCTCTCTCTCTCTCTCTCTCTCTCTCTCTCTCTCTCTCTCTCTCTCTCTCTCTCTCTGATGCATGTTTTCGTAACGCATACAAACAAAATACATATATAATTAAACTTTTTTTTCTCTTTTTTTTCCACATGTGAATTTGTTTAAAAATAAAAAAAAATTATATCCTGTCACGCAATAACATCAAAAGTTCACGTGAAAAGAATATATAAAAAAACATGAAAATCGTAAGATATAATTACAAAAAAAACAATAACAACTTTACATCGGTTGTTGGTTCTATAGAGAGAGAGAGAAAAAAATATTGGTAATGTAATCCTATTCTTTTACTTTCCTCTTTTCTTATTCTTTTATTTCGTCGACTAACAAACAAACTGACCCGGCAGACAATTTTCGGCTTCAAACATGCGACTCAGGATTACGAGGAGCATTTCAACGCATATAAAAGCACGAGAACACACACACACACACACACACACACACACACACACACACACACACACACACACACACACACACACACCCACACACACACACACACACACACACACACTGGCCGGCCCGCAGCATGTCTACAGGATAGGCAGCTGTGAAAAGTGTTCCCACCCAAGCCTTGAAAAAATCCCTTTAATGAAATTCCCAGCATCAGTCTCTTTGGGGTGGAGGGAGGGAGGGAGTGGGAGGCAGTGGGAGGCTGGGGGAGGTTGAAGGATAGTGGAAACCTGAACACATCCACTACCTTACCCATAGTACTCTCCTCTCCTCCACCCATTGCATAGCCTCCCCCACCCATTCACTCGACCGCTGCGTCCCCTGCGGTAGCCTATCTCGGCCAGCATCCCATCTCTACACTCCTCTCCTGCTCCCATTTCTCACCGCTGTCCTCCACTTCTTGATGCCTTTCCATTTTCGTGTGTGACGGTGCTGTGTGTGTGTGTGTGTGTGTGTGTGTGTGTGTGTGTGTGTGTGTGTGTGTGTGTGTGTGTGTGTGTGTGTGTGTGTGTGTGTGTGTGTGTGTGTGTGTGTTGTAATGTTGATATTGTGGTGGAAGTTTTGTTGATATCGCTAATGTGTTTTGTGTTTCCAGTGTTTGGGGACGAGAAAGTAAATTGGTGATTCTGTAAATGGTGTTTGTTGTAAGTGGATTATAACAGTGAATACGTGTAATTAAATCTCCCTTTTATATTCAACCCTAGCGTCTATAGTGGTCAAGTAATTATAAGGTGGTAGATAATTGATGCTTTTTTGTTTCCTATCTTCATAAACACACGTAAGAACAACAATTATGTACCAATCTTCTTGTATTGTTCCTTTGCAATAGCAGGAGGAGGAAGAGATGTGAAAGTACTGTGTGTGTGTGTGTGTGTGTGTGTGTGTGTGTGTGTGTGTGTGTGTGTGTGTGTGTGTGTGTGTGTTGAAGGGGAATGTTGGTGAGGCGTTGGTGGTGGGTGTAACATTATTATTATTGTCATGTGGTGTGCTCTTTCTCTCTCTCTCTCTCTCTCTCTCTCTCTCTCTCTCTCTCTCTCTCTCTCTCTCTCTCTCTCTCTCTCTCTCTCTCTCTCTCTCTCTCTCTCTCTCTGATGTGTCTAAGCTTCAGGAGAGCCTCTCTCTACCGTACGATCCAAGGGGAGAGGAGATTGTATGTTTATTGAGTCATAAAGCGGGGGATCTCTCTCTCTCTCTCTCTCTCTCTCTCTCTCTCTCTCTCTCTCTCTCTCTCTCTCTCTCTCTCTCTCTCTCTCTCTCTCTCTCTCTCTCTCTCTCTCTCTCTTCTACACACACACACAAACACATTTCAGATAACCACACCATTTTTTTTACCAAAGAAGGAAAAGCAAAACTGCATCTTTTTTCTTTGTTTCTTACCCAAATATACACAACTATTAACCTTACTTTAATCCTTCCACGCCCACTGTTCCCCTGCGTGGCCTAGGTACGAGTAACATTTAATTAAAGAGAGGAAGGAGATGAGACTTATAAAACAAATATCAATCTTGTAATTTGAAGAAAACCCGCAAGCGATGTTGTGTGGACGAAACGGAAACACAACGTTGGAAAAGTATAAGAGGAAAGATTTTTAAAGTTCTTTCTTAGATATGACATGGCCAGATTGTGTGTGTGTGTGTGTGTGTGTGTGTGTGTGTGTGTGTGTGTGTGTGTGTGTGTGTGTGTGTGTGTGTGTGTGTGGGTGTGTAATCTCAACGGGGACCTGCGGACAATACACACAGACAGACAAACAAACAGACAGACAGACAGACAGACAGCCACGACATCCTTCCAACAAAGCAACTCTTGCTGTAAGAGACCTGAGGGTCTCGGTCTCTCTCTCTCTCTCTCTCTCTCTCTCTCTCTCTCTCTCTCTCTCTCTCTCTCTCTCTCTCTCTCTCTCTCTCTCTCTCTCTCTCTCTCTCGCTCTCTCTGTCTTTATGAAAATCCAACCTCAAGAACCAAACAAGACACGAGTTATTTTGCACAACAAATATTGGTAGTCAGTAACTAATAACAAGTTACTGTTTGTTGTAAAATAAGTTTCCAGTGTACCTGAGACAAAGGTGGTCCTCTTTTATTTGAATTTCTGAAATACTTTTACGATCTACAAGGTTGTGAGGCAAGAGGAGGTGCAGCTAAGGTCTCGTAAGCCCAAAACAGTCCTGGACAGACCTCATGCTTGCCTGAGGGAGGTGTACAACGCAGCCTTCTCCTCTTTCTCTTCTTATACGTGAAGGAAAGATAAGTTTTTACGACATGGAATTCAAAACTAAATATTTCCTTGACATACACGAGGCGGCGTCTTATGTTTTGACTTATAGTATAACAAATGTACTGTTTTTTATTTTTTTTAAAGTTTGTGTTTATTGACGTAAACAATCAACAACAACAACACACACACACAAAAAAGATAAATAAATAAATAAATAAATAAATAAATAAATAAATAAATAAATACAAAAAATCCGTCTTCCTTCCTTGAAAATCAATCAATATATGTTTGTACGTAGTTCGTGTTAATTCTACGGCATCTTATCTGTAATTCTAATCACGTAGCCTGATGGAATGGAATATAGTCTAATATAATTGAATAGAAGTATGACAGTATGAATTAGAAGGAGACATTATAAACTGTCGACATGAATCTTGAATTAGAATATCAATACTATCATCATCATCATTACCACCTACCTCCTCCTCTTTCTCACCATCATCATCATCATAATATATAATTGAATGTGTCTTTATGGATATACACACACATACACACACACACACACACACACACACACACACACACACACACACACACCCACACCCACACACACAGAAAATAATCTTCAGAAATATCGGCAAAGTCGTCTTTTTCGAGGAAACAAAACACCATTGGAATACTTCACCCTTGGCACCTATAACAATACCTTTGGAACACAACATAAAAACAAAAAAAATCACGAACAAAACTACTTGAAATAAAAAAAACTTAATAAATTCACATATATAAACAATCACATGAACACAATCAATAACAATCACAATACCTCATCACATTATCTAGTCTCCTTCACGTGTTACCCTACAATTTACTTCCCGGCACCACATCAGTGAAGGCGAGGGAGCTGCAAACAGGACGAAGAAAATTTCACAAACTTCCCTAAACCGGCACTGCAATTTGCGGACCACGGGTATTTCCTTTCCATATGACTTCACGTTGCTGTTTTCTTTCTTTACGCTCAGCCACTTACTGCAGCAGCGAGAGAAGGGGAGAGGAAACCTTACACCCATTATGGTTAGACGTTCCTTGGTGCCACGTGACGCTAGACAAGCCTGGAGGCGGAGCAGGAGGCTTGAGGGTCGCTGAGGACTCTACATCGCACCTTTAGTGTTTATGAGTGGTGTCTCCTGGGCCTGAGGGTGACAATAGGAAATGTTATGTGGCTGCGCGGTGAGGTGACACGTGCCAAATGAGAAGGATTTCGTCTGAGTGGATATGTCTCTTCTTGACGGCCGGAGACTATCTTTTTGTGGAGGTGGTGTAGTGGTGGTGGTGGTGGTGGTGGTGGTGGTGGTGGTGGTGGTGGTGGTGGTGGTGGTGGTGTATCTGTTTTCTATACATGACCCGTCCCATGAAGGTTCCACAAGTGATTCATGTCTCTCTCTCTTGCGGTGACCTCATTCTTCTTCTTCTTTCTTTCTCTTTCTCTCTCTCTCTCTCTCTCTCTCTCTCTCTCTTTCGCTATATATATCTCTCTGTTACACCTCGCTATGCTCAGGTATCGCCCCCTCCCCCTTCCCCCCTTGGTCCCCTGCTGTTTCTTCAGACTGAGAACCTAATAAACCTAAGGGCGGCTTTCCTCTGAGGGACATCCTACGAGGAACACAAAGAATGGCCACCACACTCCCTGCCAACCCCGGCACTTGCATGGAAGAAAAAAGCAAGAGAGAGAGAGAGAGAGAGAGAGAAATGAAACTCTTGAAATAGAACGAGTAAGAGTGTTTTTTTTGTGTGTGCATAATTACCAACAAAATATCTGTCAAGCACTGGAGATGAGTTTTCAAATACATCTCCTCAGCGGCAAGACATAATAGCACTCTAGAAATTTACGGCTTCATTGAAATTAATATCGAGATCGGCACCAGAAGCCAGAGACACCTCCATCACCATCCGTCTCTGGTAATGGAAAAATTTCTATAATGGCCTTCAGAGCACCGTCGTTTATGTTCCTGCTTTAGTGCCTCGGCGGTGCAGTCTCCGGGGTGTTTCAGGACCTATCGATAACCTAATCCTTATGTCACCTCAAGGACTTGCTTACGTCGCGTCCTGGGTATATAGTGTACCTACGTAGGATGTATGTCATGTGTCTTGTGCATGGGAGTGAAAAGGTGTTCCTATGCATCACTTTACTAGCTGTGGTAAGTCTATGCAACGTGGTCCACTCTCCTCCCGGTGTCACTGATGTATTGGCTTCGTGGATATATTTCGTGAGGGATAGATTGCAATTTCGTGCGTGCTAGTCACAAGGATAGATTATTCAATTTATCTTCCCATCTAATTACAGGGTTTTGTTCGGGTTGTAAGAAGGATAGTGTTAGTTTTATACGTGTTGGACATTGCGGTGTGATTTTGTTTATTTTCATTCTTGTGTTTCACGTAAAGAGGTACTTGTTCTCAATGGTATAGGAGGTTAGTTTTATTGATGGTTTGATAGATATATTTTTCATTGAGTTTCCCTTTCTTGCTTTGACCGTGTGCCTTGGTTGGTGTGTAGACTTGCCAACCTAGACCATTATTGCCTTCGTAGGTTTGCACTCCACACTCTGTCAACACACACACACACACACACACACACACACACACACACACACACACACACACACACACACACACACACACACACACAATATAACTGACACAAGCCTTACTTAACCCACTCAAACCCTTCAATTGTATAAGGAATAGGAATAGAAACGACGACAGCAATAAGTCAGTCTCCCTTTAACCTTCACCTTTCGTTGACAGCAATCTTGAGTAACTGAGCCACACCCTCCCTCCCTCCCACCCTCCTTCCTAATCCCAAATCGTTACCACCAAGGGAAGGAATAAAGGGTAGGGGAGCAAGGGTTCCTACAAGCAGCCTTCCCTGTGGACCCAATTTCTGTTTCAACTACTCGTGAGAAATATAATCTTACACGTCATGACCAAGAGCTTGTTGACGTTCTTTAGCTACTCTCACTATGCGATTCTGATTAAACCATTCATATAACACACCACACACACACACACACACCACACACACACACACACACACACACACACGCACACACACTCTGTCTCTATCTATTCATCTACCTAACCAACCAAACCTAACCTATCTAACCTATCTATCTGTCTATCAATCCATCTATCTATCTATCTGTTTCTCTCTCTCTATACACTTCCTCCTCCAGTCTGCTATAATGCATTCAAGTGTCAACGTTGTGTAATGATCCGATTCACCTCTGTCGTGTCCACTTGTGTTTGCATTGGCTTCACACAACGACAGGGAGGCAGGCAAACAGACAAGGAAACACACCCACCCACCCACCCACCTACCCACCCACTCACATCCACACACACACACACACACACACACACACACACACACACAATACCTTGATACTACTAGGAATAATAAAAAACCGTTGTCTATATTCTGACAATAGCAAACACAATATACATAGAGATCACCCACACTTGTACCTTCAATAAAGTGTCAATGAGGGAAGGAAACAAAAAACTGTAGTAGTAGTAGTAGTAGTAGTAGTAGTAGTAGTAGTAGTAGTAGTAGTAGTAGTGGCGATTTATCCAAAAAAGTAGAAGTAATAGCAGCAATACAATACAAAAACATCATTTCAGCAAGTTTCCCCTACAAATGTGAGTCCCCGCGGCCTTCCATCCTTCCTGTCACCTAGCACTATCTCGCTCTCGTCATTTATTTAACTCAGAGGGGGCAGGAGGCGATGGGCAGGAGGCGGCAAGGGATTATCTGGATCATAACAACTGAGAGCCAAACGCTGGGCTCTCTCACCTTGCTGCCGGGGGAGGTCGACGCCACAACACTGCCAGACGCACGAAACACATCACAATACCTTCAATCTATGTAGTCCTGTTTACGTCTTTCCAAGTTTCCATGTTCTTTCTCAGTTACCCAAGAGAGAAGAAGTCCTCCCAACGCGACTATGGCTATGAAAGGGCCTTCTAGTCGATGTATTTACGGAGTATATGGTGTACATATACTAATGGTTGTATATTATATGGTTTCTGGCTTCCTTTCACCCTTTTTCCTTCCCCTTAGAGAGCTGGGCTAGAGGAGGAGGCGGAGTTGGTTAAGGGAATCCATTAAGGTGGGCCGTGTACCCCTGGAAGCCTGTTAAGGAAGTCTCGCACGTATACAGTGATGGTGATTCTTTCTCATTCCTCGATGTGGCTGCTTTTCTCACCCTTTTCCTAACCTTTAACCTTTTCCTCGTGTACCTTAATAATGGTGGTAATGGTACTTTTTTTCTTTTCTTATATTTTCCGTTGGTTTTCGTGTCGTTGAGTTAGGTTGTATCTTTAATCAACATGGTGGTTCGTCGTGCTATTGTTAACAGGATTCGATTGACTTAGGTTGTAACACGTTTGGCCTGAAGGGAAGTACTCCAGGTGGTAGTGAAAAATGGTTTTGCAATTTGTTTTCCCGTCATGTGAAGGTATATATTTTCCCCTCCCTTCACCCCTTTACCCATTGCATTTGTTCTACCATATGTCTCTACTGTATGTATATTTTTTTCTATATTTTCGCAAACCACCTTCCGTCTGTACCCTTCATCTTGTATGTATTATATGCCATATCTTGTTCCAAACCCTATTCTTCCCCTACATTTACATTTCAGTACACAATATCCTTTACCCATGTTTTCACAAGCTAACTCTCCCTCACACTCTCTCTGTGCCGTATATCTGAACTCTATAACGTACATCTGGTTTCTGTATTTTCATAAGCCATTCACCTCCTATTCACTGGCTTCACTCCCCTTAAACATAAATACATCAATCAGATATCTATATTTTTGCAACCTATCTTCACTCCTCTTATGCTGTGAGTACCAAAAGAAAAAGTAAATTTTCCGTAATTCTATAGTCCTCCTTCCACGCAGCTGTTTCTCCCGCGGTCGGTGCTGCATCACTACTCAGCTATGCAAATTTTCCCACCTCGCCTTGCCTTCCCCCGAGCCTTGTGTTCTAGCATGCCGGCAGGAGGATGTTTCAACTCCCACCCGCATCATCATTCTGCTTTGGGGTTGACGCTGGGGAGGGAAAGCAGCAGGAATAGGAGCAGTTTAAATGGGTTTGGGAAGAGGGTGAAAAGGTGTGTGTTTACCTGACCACAACCAATTCTCGGGGATATAATAGAAAGGAATTGGTCGTATTGGAAGCGATTTTCGGTGTAAGACTTTGTGTTGAGGACTTAAGATTGTGTTCCGCTGTTTGCTGAATCACAGAGAGGGAGGGAAGGAGGGAGGGAAGGAGGGAAGGAGGGAGGGAGGAAGGAGGGAAGGAGGGAGGGAGGGAGGAAGGAGGGAGGAGGGAGGGAAGGAGGCTGGAAGAGTATTAAGGCTGAAAATACAACATAAAAGAAGGGAAAAAGTGCAAAACAAAACGTAGTTGGAAAATACTGAAATATTAGTGCTACGCCATTTGTCTTACTATTATTAGACTGAAGTATTGTTCAGTCAAACCTTCGCTAGGCTGGTGATGAGAAAAAAAGAAAGAGAAAGAAAGAGAAGAAAAGAGATGACGTACTCTATAAGCTCTTACTCGATAACAGGAAATGAAAGTAACGTAAAGGAAGGTAACAGGAGCTAAAGGTAACATATTACTCCTTCCTGAAAGTAATTTAAATGTTATGGTTGTAGGTAAGTTAGAAATAATTACCAAATGATGTTTTAATTCGTAAGTTATGTAACGATTGTTAGTGGAAACGTTCTCTACCTCTATGTTCAATGATTACGATACAAATTCTGATTAAACAAGGTCCCCCTCCCCGACACCTTATAGGAGAGGATCACTGAAATGTATTATAGTTTTGCATTCCTTAAGTAATCTTCATGATGCATTTTAGTAATTAATATCCTCAACGTTTGTAAATATTAAATACTAAATATGAAATTCGTTTTAATTAAAATGACGGTTTAATTAATATCACAAGACAAAAAACACTGGGAAATAAAAATAAATGTTAGCCAAGGTCGCATTAATGTAGAGACGATTTCATTACATTTATGATTACTTTCAATTATTTATTCATAGAAAACACTTAATTTCGTATGACAATAATACTCTTGCGTGCAATTCCCGCTATGCATTTATGTACACCATTAACAATTCTATATTAAAAAACACACAACATTTACACACGAGTACAACATGTATTCCACAACACACACACACACACACACACACACACTAACCTAATACTCTGTCACCTTGGCAACGATAATAATTCCACTGTCACTGTTTCTGTCCATCGCCTCTATAGAAATCACACGCCAGAACACACTATAAGGGCACCACCGAGCACCTCAAACTATATATCTTCCTTCAGTTACGATTTTCATTCCTCTTTGCAAACCAGAGAGTGACACACGAGAAATAGACGTGATAAGTTTCAATCTTGAGCTACAACTGAAGTGATTTAATTTTCCACTAGTCTCTCCTTCTCCTCCTCCTCTTCATCCTCCTTCCGATATCTCGTCGTTTCCGGCCCGACTGTGGCTTCTGTAGCGTTAACGAAGGGTTGGGTCTCGAGGAGGTTACAAGGCAGCGTTTCTCTGATGAGGATCAAAGGGGAAGGCGACCGTCTATACACAACGTTGAAGGAAACACATGTATGATAGTTAAATTCATGGATTCTCGTAATAGTAGTAGTAGTAGTAGTAGTAGTAGTAGTAATAGAAGGAGGAGAGGGAGAAACAGCGCTAAGGTCACTCTAACTGTCTCTAAAACGCGTCAAGTTCTTCTCACTCTCTCTCATGCACTGGCGTCGTCCCCTTAGCAGCCTTTGTACCTGAATTCATTAAGTGGCTCTAAGCACATTCATACAGCGTCTGGGGGAGCGCGCGGCTTGAAGACGTGACGGACTAATGCAGGAAATTAACTAATATCCTGCGGGGTACAGCCTCCTCTCTACCTAGGAAGGGAGAGAGGCTGAACGGACCCAAGACGAAGCTGATTCTTCCGTTCATGTCACTAATGAATTGAATCTAGACTGAAGAAGGACGGTGTAATTCTATCTATACCTTCCTATTCACCTCACGAATACTAAAAGCTTCCTATTGCAGTAGTGTATCTATATGAAGTCATTTTTACAATATCTACGTTGTATATCATGGTATAATTGTGTCTCCGTGGTGAGTGTGCCTTGTTGCAAACCCAGAGGCAGGAAATCGGGGCACAACTCATCCAGATGTTCGTCCTCCTTCGCCGATTGGTCGATAAGTGTGTACCTGAAGACACCTGGTGGAGGTAGACTATGGCAACGCAGATGTCATACTCGGTCCCTTGTTCCGGGGTGCGGGAAGCTTATCCATATAAGGTGTACAGAACGGAGGAAGAGTTTAGCGAACACAGCTTCATATATGGGGTTTAATAGTTTGTTTTTTAGGGACGATTGCTGGATTGGTGTTCCTTGGTGCTTATTCATTGAAGTAGTAAAGCGATGGTGATATATGATTAAGATGCTGTTCCCTCCACACATCGCTAACAACTATAGAAAGGAAAATAACAAGAAAACAGGTAGGGTTCATTTTGCCTTCCCAATTCACTTCTCACAAGCAAGACGAGTGTGACTTTTACAAAGAAAATATTGACTGATCAAACATCTCCATGGAATAAAACACTAATACACATAAGTCTTTAGGAAATATTGTAGAGAAAGCTTCGTAGAATAAAATAAACAATGTAAGAATG
>JAPQNM010000014.1:3270473-3395473 GCA_029783475.1 Metacarcinus magister | reverse complement strand
GTGTTGAACCAATATAAATAGTCATTGATTTACATTCTCTCCTCAAACTCACCTTACCACACACCAAACTTCTTTTTTTTTTATTTTATCATCTCTTTTTTTAAACTATTTTCCCCCCTAAGTGATCAGTATCATTTCTAAGTTCCCTTTACTGTTCCCCTTATCTTACACACGACCCTTTGGACAATCTCCCTCACCCTCTTAGAGCAAACTTTTCCTCCCATCCACCTCCTCAATTCCTTTCATGTCTCTATCTCGCTTCTCGTAGACTTCCTCTCCACTCCCTTCGGTCTTCAAGATTCACCCGAGAGCTTTCAACGCAGACGCAAAGTACAGGATGAAGGGCTCAGCTAGGGAAATAATCACCTTATGGACATTTGTTGCCTCTTGATATTGAGTAACTGATGCGAGAAAGGAAGAGAGAGAGAGAGAGGGAGAGAGAAAATAAATAAAGAAAGCGAGTGCGTAAGAGAATGTTTTCCCTGAATCTTGGTCCAATTAGGTCAGATTAAGTATTACCTTCCATGAAAAAGTTATCAACAGGAAGAATAAAGTTGAGAGAGAAAGATGCAAACATAACTATGGTTCTCTTTTTGAAGTTTGTTAGCGACGCCTGAAGAAGTTTTAGAAGGAGGAAGGAAGGAAGGAAGGAAGGAAGGGAGGGAAAGGAAAGGGAGATGAAAAAGAGGAAAGGAGAGGAGGGAAAAAGGAAAGTGAGGAAAAGTAACAGGCCCGACATTTGTAAAAAGAGGAGGAGGAGGAGGAGGAGGAGGAACACATAGGAACACATAGGAAGAACAAACAGTAACAGGCCTGCTGGCCCTTACGAGGCTGTTTGTGAGTACACTATCTAATCTAGAGTGAAGGATACAGGATAGTAAGGGTGAAGGCTTCTCTCCCCAGCCATGGCTGGCAGGGAAAGGAAGGCTAACCAAGACCAGACTATCACTATTGTCACTACCACTACTGCTACCACTACTTCCTGGCAAGCGATGTCAGGCCACTCTCTTAAGGATTTATTGAATAAGATTGTAAGCGGTTTACTGATCAGAGTCTGTTTGATTACTCCTGTAGTGTACATAGCCTTCCTTTGACCTTAAATGCTGCTGCATCAAGATAAGGCTCATTAGAATTAGGTATATAGAGGCAGAAAACAATTCAATTCCCACCGCTCGCTCGGTCATGACCGGCCGATCAAAATCTTCACTACTGACTCTGTCACCGGTGCCAATGGCTATGGAAGTTATTTATTTTCATTCTTAAATGCTGCTGCATCAAGATAAGGCTCACTAGAATTAGGTATATAGAGGCAGAAAACAATTCAATTCCCACTGCTCGCTCGGTCATGACCGGCCGATCAAAATCTTCACTACTGACTCTGTCACCGGTGCCAATGGCTATGGAAGTTATTTATTTTCATTCTTAAATGCTGCTGCATCAAGATAAGGCTCACTAGAATTAGGTATATAGAGGCAGAAAACAATTCAATTCCCACCGCTCGCTCGGTCATGACCGGCCGATCAAAATCTTTCACTACTGACTCTGTCACTGGTGCCAATGGCTATGGAAGTGATTTATTTTCATTAAAAAATGTAATGCAGTACTTTTATGCAGTGTCAAGCTCCATCGAGAGGATATGATAGCCATCAGTAACCCGCGTATACTCCTACACACGACACGTTACCCCGTAAGGAACACATATTGTCTTAACGTCCATGAATATTCTTGTAATGACTGTTACAGCTCAAAGCAGTTCATAACTAAGCCTTACGACACGTTTAACCATCTTACAGACCCTCGTGGATGTCTAGAATTGACCTCAACAATTCAATTCCCACCGCTCGCTCGGTCATGACCGGCCGATCAAAATCTTCACTACTGACTCTGTCACCGGTGCCAATGGCTATGGAAGTTATTTATTTTCATTCTTAAAAGCTGCTGCATCAAGATAAGGCTCACTAGAATTAGGTATATAGAGGCAGAAAACAATTCAATTCCCACCGCTCGCTCGGTCATGACCGGCCGATCAAAATCTTCACTACTGACTCTGTCACCGGTGCCAATGGCTATGGAAGTTATTTATTTTCATTCTTAAATGCTGCTTCATCAAGATAAGGCTCACTAAAATTAGGTATATAGAGGCAGAAAACAATTCAATTCCCACCGCTCGCTCGGTCATGACCGGCCGATCAAAATCTTCACTACTGACTCTGTCACCGGTGCCAATGGCTATGGAAGTTATTTATTTTCATTCTTAAAATGCTGCTGCATCAAGATAAGGCTCACTAGAATTAGGTATATAGAGGCAGAAAACAATTCAATTCCCACCGCTCGCTCGGTCATGACCGGCCGATCAAAATCTTCACTACTGACTCTGTCACCGGTGCCAATGGCTATGGAAGTTATTTATTTTCATTCTTAAATGCTGCTGCATCAAGATAAGGCTCATTAGAATTAGGTATATAGAGGCAGAAAACAATTCAATTCCCACCGCTCGCTCGGTCATGACCGGCCGATCAAAATCTTCACTACTGACTCTGTCACCGGTGCCAATGGCTATGGAAGTTATTTATTTTCATTCTTAAATGCTGCTGCATCAAGATAAGGCTCATTAGAATTAGGTATATAGAGGCAGAAAACAATTCAATTCCCACCGCTCGCTCGGTCATGACCGGCCGATCAAAATCTTCACTACTGACTCTGTCACCGGTGCCAATGGCTATGGAAGTTATTTATTTTAATTCTTAAATGCTGCTGCATCAAGATAAGGCTCACTAGAATTAGGTATATAGAGGCAGAAAACAATTCAATTCCCACCGCTCGCTCGGTCATGACCGGCCGATCAAAATCTTCACTACTGACTCTGTCACCGGTGCCAATGGCTATGGAAGTTATTTATTTTCATTCTTAAATGCTGCTGCATCAAGATAAGGCTCACTAGAATTAGGTATATAGAGGCAGAAAACAATTCAATTCCCACCGCTCGCTCGGTCATGACCGGCCGATCAAAATCTTCACTACTGACTCTGTCACCGGTGCCAATGGCTATGGAAGTTATTTATTTTCATTCTTAAATGCTGCTGCATCAAGATAAGGCTCACTAGAATTAGGTATAGAGAGACAGAAAACAATTCAATTCCCACCGCTCGTTCGGACATGACCGACCGATCAAAATTTTCACTACTGACTCTGTCACCGGTGCCAATGGCTATGGAAGTGATTTATTTTCATTAAAAAATGTAATGCAGTACTTTTATTGCAGTGTCAAGCTCCATCGAGAGGATATGATAGCCACCAGTAACCCGCGTATACTCCTACACACGACACGTTACCCCGTAAGGAACACATATTGTCTTAACGTCCACGAATATTCTTGTAATGACTGTTACAGCTCAAACCAGTTCATAACTAATCCTTACGACACGTTTAACCATCTTACAGACCCTCGTGGATGTCTAGAATTGACCTCAACATATCGTGTATTTCTGTCATTTTTTCTACTCCGGGAAATTTTTTGCAAAATTTCCTCTTCGATAATATGTTGTACATGGGAATAATGTAAGACTTTCAGCATAGTTTCAGTTAATTTCACCAGAAACTTTTATTGCTATAAATTAATTTATTTGGGTTAAAACAGATGATAAAATCAGTATGGTGGATCTAATACTTTACCAATGTTGATGGAAAAGATATCAGATGAGGAGGAGGAGGAGGAGGAGGAGGAGGAGGAGGGGAGGAGGAGGAGGAGGAGGAGGAGGAGGAAGAAGAAGAAGACGGAAGGAAGGAAGGAATCACATAACTTTTCTCGCAAAGGTAAAGTCAGAGTGGATGCTTACTGACTTAGGTTTTGGATTGGGGGTGGTGGTGGTGGTGGTGGTGGTGGTGGTGGTGGTGGTGGTGGTGGTGGTGGTGGTTTTCTTGACTTTGACCTTTGACATTAACCTTTTAAAAAAAATAACGAAATAGACAATCTGGGTAGTGGGTCATTTTCGTAAAGTCTTGCTAAGGTATGGTGCGTTTTAACAGAATTATGAATCTTTGACTGAAATAATACAACTGTTATGTTATGTAATATGAATTATACAGAAACATAACACAAAACACCAACTCAGCCACACTCCTAATTAACAGCGTATCACCTGAGCTCTGCAAGTCTTTTCACGTACCTGGGAAACTTACGGGAAAATTTATTAACCCAGGAAATTACTCCTTTATCGGAAAATATTGAAGTTACAGGGAATCAATCTCAATCAAACATGACATTGTGTAGCGAAGCCTTATTTCCTGGAGTGTCGTCTGCAACATTCATCTCTCAACTCCTTGTCATCCTTCGTAATCAATCACTGTTAGGCGACACTCTCTTCTTTGCCACCATCCTTGCACCTCCACTCCTCTCCTCCTCTCTCCTCTCCCTTATTATCGTCTCCTTTCTTTCCCTCACTAATTTCGTTTATTACTACTTCCCCTTGATCTTCTAATATCTATTCTAATAACTTATCTATTTTCTAGTTTTTCTTTTTAATGTCTTACTTCTATTATCTCTATTTTACTTTTATCTTTTTCTACCTTCTACCTTTACCTTTTCTCTTCCTCTTTCCTAAACTATTTCTCTTTTCTTTCCGTGTCTCCTTCACTGCACTGCTTTTCTTCCCCTCGTCTTGTGTAATCTCCCTTCTAACAAGCCAGTGACGCCTTGCCCTTTCAGTCTCCATCTCCCTTACAAATACCTCCCTTACTCCCTCTCCTTTCATTTCTTCTCCCTCTCTACCTTCCCTCTTATCTGGCCACATCACAAGCTCGAGGGACCAGTTCCTTTCCACTGCTCAAAGCGCATCTGTCTCCCTCAATCCTAAGCTAATCCCCGGCACAGACAATAAAAACATAGAGGAACGTCTTGTGTTTTCTTACCCTACATCAGTTCCTTGACAGTCACTTACTCCCTGACGAGACACACAAATTACAGATGTACAAAAGACATTCCTGCAAGACGAGGCTGTTACTGATACTCAACAATAGCTTCAGGTAATGGAAGGAAGAGGAAGGTAGAAGAAGAAGTGGCGTGTGTACCTGTGAGAGAATGTTGAATGGAAGAGACTCGCGTACCAAACCTTGTGAATAATTGTATATACCATGTGAGGGAAGGTGAGAGAGCCCCATCAGAGCACTCACAGCCGCGACAGGTAAACCAGGTGAAGGAAGGCAGGGAGGGACTTAATTGGTCTGTCACGTAAGTTCGAACGTCATTTAAACCCCACTGAGTCTGACAGGTAAAGTGAACCCAAATGTCAACGCCCACCACCCAAGGTTACTGGTGGTAGAGGCGTGGACAGGTCATTGGGGGTTCAGGCATGAATATTAGAGGCTACAGGGAGCATGAGGCCGCAGAGCAAGGCGACAGGGCGTGCCGAGGAGTGATGAGGAAACCGTATGAATATTGTATAAGGAACTAGAGGGACAGTGAGGTGAATGGAAGAAGGAAGAAAACGAGGCGAGGAGTATGATAAAAAATAAAAAAAGTGTCCATTTTAGGTATTCTCTTATTTTTACTCCTACTATAAACCACAAACTGAGCTAAAAATAAAGGGAACTAATAGCTTTACAATAACAAAAAAATAATATGTATCCATGTATATAAGCGAGTGTATGCATATTGGAATCACACCAGGCATAGCACATTCTGGCAATCTAATACACACAAAGGCGCTGCGCAATCCCCACATAAATACAGGGAACATAACTGTGCTTCTACGACTTAACCTCCGAGGCTTGGGATTGGCCCGAGCTTAGCGCCTTCCTGTGTTAGGTGGCAAGGGCTTCCTCCTATTTACTTACAACTATCCGAGAGGCTTGGCTTATCAGGTCATCTAAGGCGTGTATGTAACCTTCGTGTATGTGTGTGTGTGTGTGTGTGTGTATGTGTGTGTGTGTGTGTGTGTGTGTGTGTGTATGTGTGTGTGTTGGGGGAGAGAGGTAGGAACGTGTGAGGGAGTGTGTGGGGGGTTCAGGAAGCTAATCCAAGGAGAAGGAAGGATGCAAACGTTTTCGAAGGTAAAGGATGGAAGGAAAGAGAGAAGGAAAGGAGGGAATGAAGGAAGGAGGAGAGAATGAGGTTTTCTTGGGAACTTGGATGAAGTGTGGGCTTCCAATAAGAGAAAAGAAGGGAAGTTGTATTAGCTTGGGAGAGGAGAAGGGAGGAGGAGGAGGAGGAGGAGGAGAAGGAGAAGGAAGAGGAGAAGGAGGAAGAGGAGAGAGGAGGGAGGAGAGGAGGAAGTAGGAGTAGGAGGGATTAGGAGTAGGAGGAGGAGGAGGAGGAGGAGGAGGAGGAGGAGGGAGGAGGAGGAGGAGAATAAATAAATTTCATGTAAACGAGGAAAGAAGACACATAAGGGGGTCTCTGATGGTCCTCTCGAGCCATAGAAGGTGAGGGGAAGGCATCTGAAGGGTGAAGACTTACGTACAGAGCCGAGGGAACGAGGTAAAGGGAGGAAAGGGAGGAAGGAGCAGAGTACCTCATGAAAAGAACCCGAAAAGAAGATGAGGAAAGATGAGGTGGAAGGTTAATTTCCTCAAAGAAAAATATGAAAAAAAAAAGAGAGGAAACAGTAGTAAAATAGGAAACAAAGAGACAAAGGGAAACATTACACCAACCACACATATCCCTAAGGAGGAAAAAAAGGAGGACGACAAGGAGAGACAGAGAGGGAGAGGGGAAAAAATGTACAACCGGAAACTAATCTCACCTCCCGGGGTTTTCCTGAGGGTACTGTACATTCATTGGAGCAGGTGAGGCCATATAGGTGTGCTACTTTATTTCTTTACCTTTATAGATCTGGCAAACACCTTTACTAGATTAGATTCCATTTGGTTAGTGCTCAGTCTCCTTCCCTCTCCTTTCAACAGTAAAAATAATCATTGGTTCGCAAATATCACACTTGCCGCTGATATATAATGATGAATAGAGTTATTGATCAGTGTACAAATATAGTAATGAAGGAGTTTAGGTATAAATGTTTACCTGTGGAATTTGTACACCTGAGATAATTGTCCAGGTGTAGTATCTGGTATATATGTTGCTTAGATTTGTGACTGTATGGAGTGTTAGTGTATGTAGCTCTCTCTCTCTCTCTCTCTCTCTCTCTCTCTCTCTCTCTCTCTCTCTCTCTCTCTCTCTCTCTCTCTCTCTCTCTCTCTCTCTCTCTCTCTCTCTCTCTCTCTCTCTCTCTCTCTCTCTCTCTCTCTCTCTCTCTATGCGTGTGTGTTTGTTTGTTTTCAGATGTTTCAGACAACAAAGGCATGACCAGAAAACATATTCAAAATAGATTATGCAAAAAGAATGTTCGTAAACCCCCCCCCTCAAACACCACACACACACACACACACACTGAAAGGTCACCATATCCGGCAAAGCACTTTTTATTCCTGTCTGCATGTTTGATGTCGGTGTCTGGCTCGTACGTGCTATATATAGGTGTCTTACGAGTGACGGGATGGTGTGAAAGTCTGTGTCGGAGGAGCTTTGGTATATACAGTGCTGCAGTGCTGTCTAATTGTAGGGTGCTTGGGTTGAGGTGAAGAAGTTAGTATGTTTGTATGGAGGTATAAAAGGTGTTAGAGACAACCTAAGCTTATTTTTTTTCATTTATAAGAGAGATACAATCAATTCTTGGCATAAAACAACTAGAAACTGATGGTGAATTCTTACATCTGCATCGAGAGTATGATGTAAAAGATGTGAGAAGTGGGAAGGGAAGGAAAGTCAGGCATGAATGGGTGACATAACATTGAAGCTGTATTGTATTTTTACTATTTACTAATATAACAACTGGAATTTTTTGTTGTGTATGTGAGAAGCAGAGAGTGTCACTTACAGGAAATGAATGTATGCTTTTCAAAACTGAAGTGAAGGTATAATATTTGGCTTTGTAAATATCCTTGCAAGCTACACTTTATATACACGTACTGTAGCTGTTCCTTTGGTGACTACGCTCTTAGGGGACAGAGTTTATGTGTCTACTGTAGGATTCCCGGAGAAAAAAAAAGAATAAAGAATGGAAGCAACACATAAAGAGCGATAACGTCTGTTTTTATATTAGTATGAATAAGATTTGTGAAACATTACTGCCTTATCTATTTTGCTCTCTTTCTTGCAGCTGAGAAAGTTGTTATTTTTGTTATGTAACGTGTACATGAACCAAGCAATATGAGGGTACAGGGAAGATAAGGTTAGATAAGGAGGCAGTGAAGTGAGTAGAAGTTTATTAGATGGATATGTGAGAGATGATGTCACAGCTTCTCTTTATGTACCTAGAAATAGTTAACTGTATGTATGTAGCTTATATCGTCCTTACGTGACAATCAGTACGAGAAATATTTTACGTTGCTTCACAGTTTACAGATAAAAATAATAACAAACACACTCTGATTATATATAAAAAAAAATCATATACAACTCATACAAATAATTGACAGTCGTAAAGATAGATAGATAGATAGAGAGAAAGAGAAAAGAAATACAATACATTTAGATAAACTTCAAGATAAAAACCCAACTACCAACGACAGCCAATCACATGAATTACCAACTGATAGCCCACCAATCACATCAAAAGGAGGAAAAGTAGGCGGGGCTTATCAACCAATCAACCAGTGACATGTGCTAGAAGAGACGGGGAGTAGGAGGGGGAGGAGCCTATCCGTCAAGCTAATCCGAACGGAGTATAACAGGCACTTTGGACCCGTAATCTCG
Source organism: Metacarcinus magister (assembly GCA_029783475.1). Taxonomy (NCBI): domain Eukaryota; kingdom Metazoa; phylum Arthropoda; class Malacostraca; order Decapoda; family Cancridae; genus Metacarcinus; species Metacarcinus magister. The sequence continues at coordinate 3,386,727 of JAPQNM010000014.1, read as the reverse complement.
CCCCGTCAATTGTCATGGATGGCCCGACGCCCCCCCCACGCCCCCCCCCCACGCCCCCCAAAAAGGTCATCAAAGTGGTTCATGGGGCGCCCTTAACGTCCTCACTCTACTCACTCTACTCACTCTTGGCCAGAAGCGTCTCGGAAATTAAACTCCTGAAGGCGATGTGTGTGTGTGTGTGTGTGTGTGTGTGTGTGTGTGTGTGTGTGTGTGTGTGTGTGTGTGTGTGTGTGTGTGTGTGTGTGTGTGTGTTCCCTGAAGCAACCAACCATAATACTTGCAACTGTCACGTGTCCAAGAAAGAATTTAAGAAGTCACTTATTTTTTTTCTCTCTCTCTGTCTCTGTGTCTCTCTCTCTCTCTCTCTCTCTCTCTCTCTCTCTCTCTCTCTCTCTCTCTCTCTCTCTCTCTCTCTCTCTCTCTCTCTCTCTCTCTCTCTCTCTCTCTCTCTCTCAGGAGTCTTTGTTCCCCTTTAATAGAATTTTGTTGATGCGATTCAGATTTTTCTATAAAGTTATATATTTTTTTTTCTATTTTTTTTTATAGTTGTTCATCGATTTTCATTGAAGTTGATTATTCATTTATTTCAAAATTTCTATCCTAACATATTACTTAGAAGACGTTAAGTAATAGATAAAAATACCACATAAAAGAGAGAGCGAGAGAGCGAGAGAGAGAGAGAGAGAGAGAGAGAGAGAGAGAGAGAGAGAGAGAGAGAGAGAGAGAGAGAGAGAGAGAGAGCAAGTTATATGAAAAAAAATATATAGTAGTAACATGTACACTTAAAAATATATTGAAGTAAATTATTATCAGCCTAGTTCAACATTTTCACGCCGCTTGAATATATCTAGAGATAACCTACAACACATTTTTTCATCACATTATTTTTGAAGGGGATAAAACTAAAATAATGTTATAATTTAAATCCCTACAGGTTTCCACACGAGACCTGCTGCATTACATACCCAACCTGTTCCGATATTTTCTCCTTTAAATTAATAGTTACACCTCCCTTTGTCTAGTGTGTTGAAAACGGAACAAACCACAGCAACAGTTCAAAAGTATACACACACGTTGTATTCTCCCTTGCTTTATTAATGAATATATACATTTCAAAGGGTTTCTACAAAGGAGTCAAAGCAATTAGCCTCACCGCGGGCCACTCGTTGCTTCACATGTGGTAACTTACATTGGGATACAAATGTTCACCAATGTTTTCCTGCAGCCATAAATCACGATCAAGTATTACATATTATTCTCTCTTGATGTGTGTTTGAAAATGTCGCTTCTGTGTGTGTGTGTGTGTGTATGTGTGTGTGTGTGTGCCTGTGTGTGCCTGTGTGTGTGTGGTGTTGTTTCACATTCTCGTTTATCTCCTTCCCTTTTCCCTCCCCTCCGTCCCCTCTTGCTTTATCCACACGCCTGTTAGTCGTCCACAACCATGACCTGCCTCCCCTCTGCGCCCGTAACACGCACACCCATTTTCAGAGGCGCGGGACGTGGAGAAGAAGGTTAACGGTGGAGTCGTGTAGGAGACCGAGGGGAAAAGAGGGTATGAAGGCTGAAGGGGCAGACGCAAGGTGACTGAAAGAGGAAGTGTTGAAGGAAAGTGGGGGAAAAAATGAGGAGGAAAATGAAGGGAATATGTGATGTAGAAAGAAAAAAAAACAGATGTGAGACTAAAATAACTATACTGCTTTTTCCTAGTACGAGACAGTGACTATATAGAACTAGGAAATAGCTTGCGTCTTAACTAGTCCATAGAATACCAGAGAGACGACGAAGCCAAACAAGGACAATGCCACTGAGGATTAAACCCATCAACAAAACAGAGAGAAAGATTAAGGCCAGTCAATCCGGGGTGTGAAAAGAGGAAAAGATAACCAACAACACAAACACAACACCCAGGGGGAGGGAGAAACAGGTCCATATGGTAGCGTTAAACCAGGTCACCTCTAAATCCCTGTTTCAAGATTAACTATAGAGGGAGAGGGTAAACCTAACACTCCCTACAGGATACAGGGGAGCGCAGGGTAGGTGATATACATGCCTCACCTCCTACTCCATGACACTATATCCTAGAAAACATTATGGACAGTCTACTTCTCCATTACCGTATCATTCTCGCTACATAAAAGACAAGGGAATTAATATTTATGGTGGGAAAATAGCCAGTCTCACTCCATACTTCAGGTTATGTTCATATTTGTATTCAGGTTGGGTAGAGGGTGCAGGCCGGAGGAGTTGGGAGAGAAAGGAGATGAGAAAGAAAGCGAGAGAGAAGCTATTACTGAAAGCTGTAGGAAGGGAAGGGTGAGGTGGGAGATGAGGCTGTAGGTGAGATGAGATGATACCTGAAGGGAGGATATGAAGAGACGGGAGGAGATAACAGGGTAGATGAATAGGTTGTGGAATGAAATGCTTATCTGTAGTTTGATGAAAGAAGCGTGGGTAGACATTGCAATATTCTGAACATGAACCAAACAAATAATAGTAAAAGAAACATGATGGAAAAGAGAGAAATAAATATAGAAAAGTTAGTAGAGAGAGAGAAGGGTAGACAGACTTCATGAATATTAATAAACTAGAGACGAAACACTATTATAAACTAGATCAATAAAATATGAGAGAAAACATTAAAATTTTCAGGTTGGGCGGTGAGATGGACTAAAATGGTCCACCCTCTTGATACTTACGATGCTGGACGTAAAGAAAATGGGATATGATGGAAATAAATGTTAAGGGAAGGGAAAGGGAAGGCCGATTGGAAGACAGGGGAAAATTTAAGGGGCAGGGAGAGACCTAAATGGGACAGCAATATTTTACTCAGTCAGACAAGAAGAAAAGAAATGTGAAAAAGTATGATTATTTGGTTATAAGAAAAAGGTGAGGAATATAAAGTAAATATGAAGGAATATGTTATACTGCTGATAAAAGGGACACAATATGATAAAAAAAAGGAGTGAAAAGTGGAAAAAAAAGGTAACTGGTAAGGAAAAAAGAGAGTGTAAGAGATGAAAGAGAAAACAAGACAAAGAAATGAATAGAGGAAAAAAAAAGGGAGAAAAACGTAATAAAAAGTGAAAATATAAAACAAAACATGAACAGAATGAAGAACTGAATGAAGCAAAATTGGAAAAAAAAAACTGCTAAAAAAAGGAACACAAAAACGATACAAAATCAAACCAACACATGAACAACAGATGCCAAACGAGGCTGGGACAAGGAACAAGTAGGCAGGAAAACACCACAAACTTCTACCCTCGTGACACCCTTGGGAAAGCGAGAGAAAGAAAGAAAAAAAAGAGGAGTCAAAAGGAAAACGAAGCCACACAAGAATACCAAATACCTTTCCCCCAACACAAACATCCAAATTTATTCCACATATTGAGCAACTCCAACACTGAGAAGCAATTTGTCTTTAGTGACTTTCCAAAACCCAGTGACGGAGACTTCGAATTTTCATGTTTCTTTTTCCTTTTTTCCTTCCCTTTTCCCTGCCTTCCACGCCCTCCCTGCTTGGTGTACCTCACGTAGCTGTTTTGGAATCACGACCGCAACACGAAGCCTTTAAAAGATCTACATGAAAAGTGCATCAAGGATATTTATGGTTGTACCTTCCCGCGCAACGCCTCTATTCCCGATGACGGATGAAATATTTAAAGCAATTGACGTTTTAAAGGTGAATATATGAGATTGAACTTGCGTCTACACCGTCATAGTACACATCCATCATACACACTGTGAATATACTTTACACACACCCACACACACACCCACACCCACACACGTAAGTAAAACAAAACTCCTGAACAAGATACTAAAATAGAAAACGAGAATTCAAACCAGTACAACGCGTCTTCACACCACTTTCCTTGCCAGCTTTTTGGCGTTGGAAGACCAGGAGTTGAAAAGAACTAATCACTTTGCCGCCCTGAAAACCAATAAGACTCGAACTTCACACTAGAAACAGAAAAAAATCCTCCTTGTAGACGCTATAAAGACTACCAGAAGTTTTAGTTTTTGGAGAAGAAGAAGAAGGAGGAGGTAAAGGAGGAAGAGGAAGAGGGAACGTCTCCAACTCTTGATCTCGTTCCTTCCTGCCATCCTCTCCCATGATCAAGTATTCTGACTCTTGAAATACGTCCTGTGTGCAAGTCTCCAGCAAGTTTGAGCAAGAGTCGTGGCTGCAACGTAAAGAGTGTCGGGATTTGCAAGTCAATAGTTGGCCTCGCTAGTGTCTTATGGGACTTTCAGACATATTAAACCAAGCATGCACGCTAAAAGTTTGGACAGCGAGAGTGGTGCTGCTAGCGAAGTGCCGGCGGGCTTTGGCGCTTTCTGTATCTCTCTGTATCTCTCTTTCTCTCTCTCTCTCTCTCTCTCTCTCTCTCTCTCTCTCTCTCTCTCTCTCTCTCTCTCTCTCTCTCTCTCGCGCAGGAAAGAGAGAGAGAAAGAAAAGAAGACGAGGAGGAGGAAAACTATAAGCGTGGAAGAGGTTAGAGCGGAAAGCGTTTTTCTTTATCTATCCAATTCTTCCTTCAAAATATTTCTCCAGCGTGTGTTTTTTTCCTTCGTTTCGCCTGCCTTGCATATAACCTGAAAGCCTCCTGATACGACTCCACTGAGGTCAATCTTGGGAGAAATTTCATTTGACGTTCTGGAAAAAGCTATAACTATGTTGAAACTTCAGAAAATAAGCAATTCATGGATAGGTTCTGCTTGTCCTTGTGTTTCACGGTGTAATGTATGTATGTATATATATAAAAGTTGTTGTGCTTGATATTTCTAGTTGCATGGAAAAGGTGGGATGATATATTATTTTTACTTTTAATATATTGCTGAAATTATCGGTGAGGAAGGAAAACTATCACACTTTTTTGTCGTCACTTTTGAAAGAAAACAATTGAATTATTTGTCGAACTTTCATGTCAAGGACGAAAATATTGTTATCTAAATATAAAAACCAGCAAAATATATTATATCCTTTATACATGGTCTAAAGGAAAACTTTTAAAAACACATAAAGGTAAAAACAAAATGTGCTTGCAGTATAAAATTTTAAGAGGAACAACAAGGGTTTAAAATTTCAAGGTCATGTTCGTGCTTGTGTGAGGCAGACACAGCGAGAACAGGTGAAGGTATACTATTAATTAACGGCGAACAAAGGCGACATCTGTGGGAGTGACACACACACACACACACACACACACACACACACACACACACGAGGAGGAGAAGGAGGAGGAGAAGGACAGAAAAGAAGAGGAGAAAAGGGGTACAAAACAAGGATCAAAAGTTTCAATACATTAATATTTTTTCACTCTCAAACTCTGGCTTCCTGCTGTCCAGTCCACCGTCCTTGCTTACCAGTGACTCTCCATCCTCCAGCGGTCTTCTTGCCGAGGGATTAATGATACATGTTTACGGAAAAGGGAACGGCTGCGGGGTTCCCTGCCGGCATTAGTATGGTTTCTGTTATGTCTTGGCGGTATATGGAGTGAAGGTAATGTATGTGTGTTAGTGGTATTGAATTTATACTTATTTTTTCTCTGTATTTTATTGTATTAGTTCATGTTTTAGACTAGTTTTGGGAGTTAGTGTTAAGGAAAGGAAAGATTTGCCTTATAAACCAATGCAAATATTGATCACCTTCATACCAGATAAAATATAACGTAATTCTTGGGTGAGATGAAACTTAATGATCAACTTGTGTATTTTATTATTTTTTTCCCCATCATGCAAGATATTAACAAAACTTCCTTCCTGAAAAATGATGCTAGAGTCCATTTCATCTGCACGGGACAGAGGGAACATTGCAAGTTAATTGAGCATTGCAGAGGCAGCAAACATAATTATCAGGTCCATTTCTACCGTAACACCACCACTACAAAGAATAAAAAAAAAGAAAAAAAGCCAGTTCTACTAATTAAGGGAAAGAAGATAAAACAAAAAAACACTAATTTTCTGGAGGAGTGCGACAAAAACTATCTCTCTTCTCTCTCTCTCTCTCTCTCTCTCTCTCTCTCTCTCTCTCTCTCTCTCTCTCTCTCTCTCTCTCTTCTCTGGGTCAGTTATTGGTGTTGCAGGGAGAGAGAGGAAGGAGGGAAGGAGGGAAGGAGGGGGGAGGGAAGGACTGTTTTTTTTTCCAATCCTCTTCTTTTTTTTTATTCTTGGCATTAATTTTGTATTAGAAACTTCACATATTAAAGTTGCATCCTCCTAGAAGGGCATGGAGGCTTAGTGTAACTTTGTATTTATCCGTCAATCAGAATCTCTCTCTCTCTCAAAATACCAGCCACAATGCACATATAACACCACCACCACAACCACCACTTCAACTCTTAACCAGTATATCCTTTTCACTTATCGTCACCACCACCAATGTATGCTAACAATAACCTGACTTCACCACTAATACCATACTACTACTGTCACCACCACTACCATCACCCCCACCGTCACCACTATTACTATTTACCATTCTATACTTATCTTACGCAAATCTCATATATTTTTTTTAGTTATTTAGAAGAACAGAATATCCGTAAAAAAAATATGTGAGAATTTCGACATTTCTGATATTTTTATGGTTTCCGCTTCTTGCCTACGTGTGCTTTTGGTGTAACAGGCTGGTCTTGAGCACTAGCTATATTGTATTTCTGTCTGGCTTAGTCTCTGCATTGCTTAAGGGACGGAAGGAGTGGTGGGATGAAGGGATTAAGTAAAAGGGAATAGGACACACACGCAATGTACTGTGATAAAAAAAAAAGTATACTGGCTTGATAATTATCTTGTAAAATTATTATTCGTATTCTGCTTCAGTTTTTTGTCATCTTTTTCTTTTAGTTTTGTTATGTGTTTATGAAAGTGTCGTGCACATGCTGGTATTTTTGTTGTAATTAATATGTGTGTGTGTGTGTGTGTGTATGTGTGTATTTATTATTTTTCTCTTCTATAGTGCTTTTGTCAGATTATATTTTGTTAAATCTTCAAACGCGTCATCAACAGCCAGCTTTGGACGGCAACACATACATATGCAGCTGTTTTGGGAACATGCTAATCGTTTTAGTTTCACGGATTGAAATCATGAAAACGTTGTGGAATCATAAACGTTTTGGGAATCTATTGAAAGCGCTGGAAACACAATAAACGTTTTTGAACAGAATGAACGTTTTTGGAATTGAGTTAGACATTTGCAATCCGGGGGAAAAAATGCTTTGGATGTAGATAAACGTAGTAATATGTGGCAGAAATGATGTTTTGAACACTATGCTCAATTGTTTTATTTTTCGTATTTCGACCCCAAAATATTACACTTTCACGTGACTAGCACCTACTGACAGTCCAATAAAGAAGATAAAAATTCATTCACTGGTTGAACTAACTCACAAATAATTCAACATTTATAATAAAAAAACAGAACTTGCAACACACATTATTTTCTACTTTTGTTGTTGAAAATAGTTACAAATCTAATTAGCAGAAAACTCGATTGCATGGCAAAACAATATGTTAAACCTGAATTGGAATACCTACTCAACAATGGACGATATTGAAGTTACATATGCAAAAGGCAATGTAATTTTTTCTCTCTCTCTTTCTCTCTCTCACACCATATTGTATTCTGGCCTAATACTTCATCAAGCTTCACATATTATTGTATTCTCTATATGCTGTTTTTCATTGTTATTTTATATTACTTTTGTTTTTCTCCTGGCGCCGTATGAACTCAGGAATCAGACCAATCAATCATCATCATCATCATCAGCTCACGTAAATAATAAAAAAAAAACATCTATAGAACACATCAACTTAGACCACAAAATGCATATAAAATTCACATTCGTAGCGTGAAATTATCCAACACTACACACAATTCATCTTTACCTTCCTTTACCTTCCTTCACCTTACACTCTCCCTCAACAGTCCCGTCCCCTTCAGAAGCCTCCCACCCACACACACACACACACACACACCTCTGCCTTCGCCTCACTTGGATCACCAGACTATAACATTAGTAAAGGATGAAAGACGGTACAGTATCCTTTGACTCAGACTTATTATGCTGCCAACGCACGAACCATCTTTCCTTCCCACGCCTTAAGATGAATAACAATATAAGACATTTAACTAAACGACCTCACAGAAGAACATGTCGAGCTTGGATTTATCTCTATGTTGAGTTTTATTTCCTTTTCTTTCTTGAGGACCTTCTGGGCAGATCCATTTAGTTTTGAATCAGGGAATAAGAAAAAGTTTAGGTTTTATTTCTACCTAACTGGTGGTCATAACTTTAAGAATCCTTGGAGAGAGGTCAACGGCCAGGCTTCTGCGATGAAAATAAGATGAAACAAGGGAATATGAGTGAGAGAGAGAGAGAGAGAGAGAGAGAGAGAGAGAGAGAGAGAGAGAGAGAGAGAGAGAGAGAGAGAGAGAGAGAGAGAGAGAGAGAGAGAGAGAGAGAGAGAGAAGAGAGAGAAGAGAGAGAGAGAAGTAAAAAAAAGTTGTCGGCCCCCAGCAAGACATTCTTATTTGTCTTTCCTCCCTCAAAGAAAACTATTCTTGAAGACGGAACACCAACGCCACCTATGTGAAGTCGGAAACAACTTTAGAAAACAGTATTATATGAAAAAATAACAACAAACAAACAAACAAACTGGGAAAATAAAGAAAATTTGAAAAGCCTTTGAAATGAACTGGACTAACCCATTGAGATGACGATAATAATAAAACTAATACCTCAATGCAAAGCTCAAATATAAATAAATAAAAAATACATTTAGCGCATTATAGGTCACTAACCTCCTTTCTTTTTTTAATAATCACTTTTACTCTTTCCTCATTAGTGTGTTGAAGTGACTCACGGTGGAGGGTTCTAGGAAAACATGCTCCTGAAGGGTAAGTTTATAGTGGGTCCAAAGAGCAGCTCCTCCTACATACAACTGAGAGGAAGTCAGATTGGCAGGTGATGGAATAAAATCTCGGAGGGTGATTTGCATAGAGAGGAAGTGAATCGTATGCCTTTTTGCAGGTAAATCCTTTTTTCTACACTTTTCTTGTGGTTCTATTATATAATTTTAGGATTAACTCTATTTTTTGTTATATATTGATATGTAAAAGGTGTTATGACGTAAAGGTAAATACATAGAGAGGATGCACATTGAAATACATAGAGATTAGACGCAAAAAATAGATAGAAATTGCATGAAGGACACAAATATATACAGACAAAATGAAAATATTAAACACATAAATACGAGTTAATCTGAATATATAGAAACTCAATCACTACTATGAATATGCATTTGTTAGGATTTTAAAAAGTATTGTGGTGTTTGTATTGTCACTGCCACACGCAATCACACGCAAACTCAGTCACTGTCATGCAGATGTGGACTATTTGCATTGTGTGTGTGTGTGTGTGTGTGTGTGTGTGTGTGTGTGTGTGTGTGTGTGTGTGTGTGTGTGTGTGTGTGTGTGTTTACCAGCAAGCAGTAATTCCTGTACTAACTTCTCTCATTAGTAACTTGAGTTGTCATTTTTCTTGTTCTTTCCCACTTCAGAAAGTTTTAAATTCCAGATACGGTTTGTGTTTGTTTTGATGTAGTATGTGTCTTCCAAAAACAAACAAAACAAAAAAATATAGATACAGAAAAACTAAACCATGTGTGATTAAGCTTTATTTTCAGATGTTTAAACTATTTATCTTCATATTGTTGTATGTATAAGAAAAAAAATCTTAAAATACCAGCAAGTAACATTAATCACGCTACTTCACTGCGACACAAACTTTAATCTCATTCATAATAGCAGCGAGAGAAGATTTTTCATGCATTGTGGCATTCACTTTATCTTTCCCATTCAACAACAATAGACAAAGTTCCTCCACATACACACACAAACACAAACACAAACACAAACACACACACACATCTTTTCTGACTGCATTAACACAAAGACGAGCATCACAACTCAATTCCTCGTAAACTGTACACAAAACTCTGCTTGTGAAAGGGGTCAACGCAGCACGAACTCCCCGAGACTCGCTTTGAAGAGATACACCCACAAGAGTCACGGGTAGAATATGCGTTGGGTAAGTTGAGCAGCGTTAAGGCGGTGTGGTGAGGCTACTGGCTAGGATCTGCGGTTTAGTTATGGTCGTTTGGGAGAGAAGGAAATATGTTGATGGTATTTTGTTTGTTATCTTATGCTATGCTTTGCTCTTTTCGTTATGATGTATATGTAGTTTTCTGATGCTGTTCCTCGCCTTGCTTTCTTTCCTTCTTTCAGTGTGGTTATTTTATGCTACGTTTTCCTTTTCTTCTGTATTCGTTGAGTAAGTACTTTTTCCATTCTCTCCTTCCTTCTTTATATTCATTTTTCCTCCAGGTTTTTTCATCCTGATTTTCCTATATTTTGGTTCAACATTTTCCCTCAACAAAACAGGAGAAAAGATGTTGAGGATATTCACTTCCCCGTCAACACATCCCACGACCCTCTGTCCAACTACCTCCACCACCACCAGCACGCGGAGCCTCACATTCACAGCACCTTATGCGGTCCCTTCATAGGTTTGAGGCTTCCTGTTTTGACGTGGCGACGATTCTTTACTCTCATTCACGTCAGATGTGTATTAGATTTGTACTCTTTTCCTCGACATGCAGAAAACCTTCCTACTCGGCTGGTATAGATAGGTAACTAGATAGATAGACAGGTAGATAAATAGATAAACAGATAGATAGACATATTGATAGATAAGTAGATAGAAAGATAGATAAACTGATGGATATTTAGATAGAAAAATAGAAAGATTGATAGATAGATTGAGATTGCTTTGATATTCATACTTGCATCGTCAATTTCAGGATTTATAGATTGAATATTTCTCTTTTTCCAGTGAGGTAAAGGCTTGTCTCTGCTTTTTAACCCACTAGGAATGACTGCCTCTCCCTCACTGCCTTCTGACGCCCAAGAAAATTCACCCATTACCCTTTTCCTTTTATATGTATTTCTATTTTTTCCCTCCTATGTACTCTCCCTGCAAATTATTACTGCACTGCCACATTACCGCTTAAAAAGAACATTATTTATCGTGCATCTGAGATATAAATGAAAAAAATAGTAGTAGTAGTATCCTCCTTTTTATAATGTGGTATTTTGACCTTAACTTTCTTTTGATCATTTTCAATACTATTACTAACACCAATACCAATGATAATAGTAACAACAATAATGATAATAATGATAATAATAATAATAATAATAATAATAATAATAAAAATAATAAAAAAAAAGAAGAAACTAGCACTACTTATACACCCCCCCCCCACACACACATGCCAGGGGTTAATTATCGTAAATATTAGCAGTCATTCCCTTCAAATTATATTGGAAATAAGTTCAGTCCCCCAACACTATAAGCGGCCATTTGATTCGCTCTGGAAATTATAGAGATATTTAGCACAGGCATCTCGCTGGAAAAAAGGTTCAGACACGCAAATTTCTGGGTTAATTCCAGCAGGGAACAAAACAGAAAAGAATGGGTTAAGTTTTTTAAAGAATTTTTGTTGTGTATATAAAAAATGAATGTGTGTGTGTGTGTGTGTGTGTGTGTGTGTGTTATTCACACCCACCCACACACACTACAAACACAAACACACAAACACAACAAAAGCCAAACAGCTATTCACTTGGCCAGGCAGAGAAGGCGAACACGTAGGAAGTAGGAAGTGAGAAGGAAGAGATGAGAGTGTAGGCAGCGAGAGGCATCAGGATGAACGCCATTAGATGTGATGTTAGGGTGAGGGCGGCTCCGGAAGGCAAGGCATAAGTCCCTCCAACCTAGGGTATACTGAAGGAATTACACAGCCAAACCTGCAGCAATGACTGGCTAGGCTGGTATGCTGGGAAAGGGGAGAGGGAGGGCGAGACTGGAGAGCAGAAGAAGGGGAGGTTGAAGAGGAGCTGAAGGGCCATGAAAGTGGGTGGCCACAAGGGCCGGAGTGCCTCAACAGGGGTGCGATGAGAGGACTAGAGGGCCAATGCAGGGGGTACTAGGATGCCGTATGGATGAGGCGACGGGAGGTAGCAGGCGGCGAGGTAGGAAAGGGAAAGAAAGGAAATTGGAGGTTCTTGATGGCTAAAGAGAGGGAACTGTAGGGTTAGGAGAGCTAAGGTAAAGGGAGTGTGAGGGTTTACAAAGCAGTGGTCAAAGAGTAGATGGAATGGAATGGGAGTGGAAGGCTGAGGGGAGAGAGATAGCTGATCCTTGGTACAATAGGCATCCGGTGAAGTATTTCTTTGGTGTCGTCGGCTCATGGGCTCTGGTATACGGTTTTAGTGGATTCAGGAAGCTCCAGCGATCAGGCGGTCGCTCGTTTTCTTCTGTTTTATTTTGATAACCTATATACATTTTAGTGAGGCTGAACGAGAATGTTTCCTGTCACTTGCGTTGCTGCACCTCCTCCTGTCTGCTTGAAATTGCCTCGCACTGCCTCACTTTGTTCTTCTATAAACGTACCTTCGATGCAGCTAAAAAATGACACGAGTAACTGAGGTATAAAATGCTTTAATATTTATGTACTTATGTCATTGTCTTTATATATTTCTTTCTTTATCTATCTATCTATCTCGCCATCTATCTATCTATCTACCTATCTATCTATATCGTTTATCGTGCTCCGTGGCCATCACTGGAGGGGTCGAAAACATTAACAATAAAAAACTCACTTTATAAAACACGTTCCTGGCGCGACCCACCTGACACTGTGATAAAGTCTGCCATTCCTGCCTCGTATGCCCCTTGCCCCCCCCCAACCCCCCACCCAAGGGCACCACTATTCGATACACCAAACTACCACTATTTCACTCCAGCGGCGGAAAATGTTTATCAAGGAGGCCACTCGTGTCTTCCTTCACCCACCACCACCACCACGATCATTACCTATCATCACCAGCATGTACATCACCACCACATCACCAGTAACAACACCTTGCAACATTCCATGGGTATTAGGAAAAGTGCCTCACAGTGTTCGTCTATTATCATTCTTCCTCTTCTTCTTCTTCTTCCTCCTCGTTGCATGCAGTCCTTCCATTCTTCCCTGTCGTAACTCCTACTCTTCCCTATGCATTTCCCTATTTTCTTCTTTACCTTCTTTCTCTCCCTCATTCCTCCTCAGTCTCCCTTTCATCACACTTCCCCTTTACTTCCTCCTTCCTCCCTTACCCCCTCTCTCCCTCCTTCCGTCATACTCCCTCCCCCCCCAACGTGGCTGAACGAATTTAGTTTTCTCTTTTCAGTTGTTATCGTTATTTTCACACATGTTCGAAAACTATCTGTGTTTCAAATAAATATATACAATTCGCTGTGTATCTCTAAAATACATCTGATGTTTTTAATTTTTTTTGTGTGTGTTTTTTTTTGTGTTAGGCCTCGCTGAAACTACACCATTTTTCACTGTATTTATTGAACTAACGAAAGCAATTTCAGAATACACATTACTTACTAGTACCAGCTACGCATATTGAACGGGACCATTCTTCATTAAACACTCTCACATAAGTCTAGGTATATAGTGTGTGAAAGAGATAAAAAAACAATAATAATAATTCCGCATACATACATACATACATAAATGAGTATAGACTGAAAATGAGATACTATAAAAACTAAAACATTCATAAAACACACACACCCACACACCCACCCACACACACACACACATACACACACCTCCACCTTTCCTTGCAGCACCCAAAAGACACAGGAAATGAACCTTCACTTGGTGCCTCAGCTTCTCCTTCCACCTGAGAACGCCGCCAGTCTACACATTACACACACTAAACGCATCACCGCGGGTTAACTCTCCTCCTTCAAAGCCTTCGTCAGGGTGCACCACGCTCACCCAAGTGCTTCTAGGTATCATTCATCACGCCCAAAAGAACACTCTATTACTGGATGCATAACAGACATGAATAAGACATCTGATCCATCAAAAAATACTAAAAAGATTATAAATTAAGACATAGACTATGGATGGATAAAGGATCGAACATTTTTACGATATATATCAGAGTTAAAACAATTCCTTCCTCTTCCTCTTTCCTTATACTTTTCATCCCTTTCTAATCCTTAATATTTCACGTTATTCAAGTTAGAAGAGGTTAATATTCTATACAAAACTGGCTATTATATATTCCTAAATCCTTCACACAAAAACAGGAACCATAATTTCGTAAAGTTCGTGTATGGAAGTGGATGTGAAGGAACCATAATTTGGATACAACTTTCTCATTCTTCAGTTTGCGGACAGTTTAACAATCCTCACTGACTGCCTTGAATGCTCCTAATAAATCCTTTGCAATCAAACTGGTAACAATGTAAATGCGATGACGAATAGGAGAGAGAGAAAGCATTTTAAACCAACGTAGACTTTTGTTTTACCTGAATACTACTACTATTACTACTACTACTACTACTACTACTAATACTAATAATAATAATACGATGACTGCTGGTGCTGCTGCTACTACTATTGCTTTAACTGCTATTAGTCCTACACACACACACACACACACACACAGAGCCCTTCCCTTTAATCTTGGTCTGAATGTAATGTTGGCCAGCAGACGAGACTACTACGAGCATACAGTGTAATTGGTCTGAGAGAGGAAGGAGCTCACAAAACTATTCCATGAGAGAAACACTTACTGTGCAGCGAGAAGACGAAAACAAGAGGAGGAGGAGAGGAAGAGGAAGAGGAAGAGGAAGAGGAGGAGGAGGAGGAGGAGGAGGAGGAGGAGGAGGAGGAGGAGGAAGAGAGTAGTATTGGATGTAATATATGAAAGTGCCCAATAAAACAGAAAATAGTGCAAATAGAAACATCAAAAACAATAGAAGACATACATGAACAAACAAAACACACACACACACACACACACACACACACACACACACACACACACACACACACACACACACACACACACACACACACACACACACAGACAGACAGCTACACATAAGCCGCTTACACACACGGCTCCCAATTAAAACCCAAAAAATAACAATTGGAATAACCACTTAGCACTGAAAGAAAACATGATACGAAGTAGTTAAACAGTTTCCTCACCACACACCTCATCATTAAACCGCCTTACCGCCCCTAACTAAGACCGTGCATTAATTTCCTACAACACAGGTAGACTAACCTCACCTGTAACTCACCCGCATAAATCCTTCCCATGGTAATATGAGGGAACGTACGATTCTCTGATCTTCTGGTAATTCACCGTCAATTTATTTTCACAGGAGTGGGAGGCTGTCAGCGTTCTGCCTTCCCTTCACTTTGTTATACACGTTCATTTGTCTCCGCCGACTCTGGCCAAATCCATAAGAGCTAATGACATCACTGCCCTAATTGGCTGCGTCTATGCCACGTGTTTGAGGTCATGCAATGTTGCCACACCCGCATTGCATCCCTTTCCTCCGAGGCATTGTGAGCTGAACAAATGTTGGTTGTAAATACAGCATTCTTCTCTCTTGCATTCCTCGCACGTTCATAACTGCGGCGGAATAGAAACGTTGTGGAGGAGGTTGTTGGCCCGCTGCTGTGCCTTCCTTGCCCTTGGTGTTTCCAGCGGCCACACAAAGACACGCTGACGTTTGCAACAGACAGTGGGAACAGTATCATGCAAAGCAACAGTGCCATATTATTCTGCATGATATTAACGTTCCATTAATTCCACATTCAACGTGTTTATTCAGTTGGTAAAATCACTATTCCACGCTGTATAATAACGCGATTTTCTTTTTCTATCTCTTCTTCTTTTTTTTTCCTATTTTTTTTTGGATTGGAATTTGGTGGTGCGGAAGGCAATCTCGGATACACTTTTCGACACTTTGTGATTTCCTGCTGTTTCCTGAAAGTTTGAAGGCGAATTTCGAGCCCCGAAAGATTTCCAAACTCGAGAGCTAACACTTGCCATCTTCCCATCCTGGACATCCTCAACAGCATGACGTGATCGCTTTTCCTCCACTATTGAAACCAAGAAGAAGAAGAAAAACATATATTCGCAATAAAACACTTTACATTTTGCTATCTTGTCTCCCCTTCGCTGTGTCGCTGTTCTCCTTGTCTTCTATATATTTAGTTCGACTTGAAATAGAGCCTTTAGCCTCACACCCCTTCTGATAGATGTCGCTAGTCACCTTATGGATCAGCCTCGCGCAATTCCCCTCTTGTAGATGTGATTGGTGACTGCTTGGGAAAGAATACATTTGATAGGTGGTCGCAGGGGCGCAAGAAGGGCCGAGGCAATACATCACGTTGATCTAAATACACTATACATCTCAGCACTTAAGCCTCACCCCATAATAGACCTGCAGGAGGCACGCAGCAGGAGGCCAGAGCGAAGGGAAGGAAGCACTGAGGGGAAGCCAATGGACTGAGAGAGGAAACCGGAAGAAAAAATGAGGAAAAAAAATAGAGTAACCTCCCCAATCTATCTTCACCTCGGTAAGGGACAGAGGACAGCATTTGCCCCTCCTCCCGCTCTGTCCTTGCCGCGCTGAGGTCAGGACCCCCACCCCAGGACACACCAGAGTCCCGCACTACGACAGGAGCGCCCGAGGGACACCACACAATAGGGGAAACTCAACGCCTACATATTTCTCTAGCGTTGTCCCTTTCCCCGACAACACAGCCTGACACTTTTTTTTCTTCCTTATCTTCCTCAGCAACGAACGACGGTGAAATATGTGAACGAGCGAGGCAGGAATGTTCTCCTCTTCTTCTTTTTTTACACACAAGTACAAGGACGGACGAGGCAGGAAAGGCGTCCGTGTTTGTCTTTTTTTCTTTACCTTGATGTCTTAGTTAAGTGTGCAAGGGTTCATTAGGTACTTCTTCAGTGTCTTCTTCTTCCCTTGATTGCTACGTTTTTCATGTTTTTTTTTTTTATATATAATATTTTAATACTTTTTTGATATATTTGCATGAACCGAAATTCCAATAACTGAATTAAAAGCGAATGGAATAAGTTGATACAAAAAAATGATTAGAAAAATAAGATTGAAATTAATAAACTTTCTTTTTTATTTACTGTTCGCCGCCACCGCCACCACCACCACCACCACCACCACCGCCACCGCCACCACCACCACCGCCACCGCCACCACCACCACCACCACCACCACCACCACCAAAGCCATAATTACACGTGATAATACCAGACATTCTAAAGAGCATGAGCTTGAAAAATGTCCTGTCATGACCATTTCTACTCTCTCTCTCTCTCTCTCTCTCTCTCTCTCTCTCTCTCTCTCTCTCTCTCTCTCTCTCTCTCTCTCTCTCTCTCTCTCTCGTGCAGGGATATCAGCAAACACCAAATTTTCCCTCAGGGCGACACAGACTTAGGGTGCTGACGGCTGACGCAGCAGTAATGTCTATCTAATAAGCGTGTGGGAAGGTAAACGAAGGGGGGAGGAGGAGGAGGAGGAGGAGGAGGAGGAGGAGGAGGAGGAGGAGGAGGAGGAGGAGGAGGAGGAGGAAGGCGAGGCAAGGGATAGCAATAGATAAGATAGACAGAAAGACAGAGGAATGCTGGGAGACTAGAAAGGCGAGGAAGAGTAGACACAGGACACAGAACGAAACACTAGAATATAGGAGAGAGAGAGAGAGAGAGAGAGAGAGAGAGAGAGAGAGAGAGAGAGAGAGAGAGAGAGAGAGAGAGAGAGAGAGAGAGAGAGAGAGAGAGAGAGAGAGAGAGAGAGAGAGAGAGAGAGAGAGAGAGAGAGAGAGAGAGACTGCTAAAGATAGGAAGAGAGATAGGAAAAGAGAGAGAGAAGGCTAGTAAAAAAAACAAAGGAGAGAGGACATGTTGGACACGAGTGGAAGGAATGGTAAGTGGAGAATGCAGGAAAAAAGTGGGTTTGGGAGGGAGGAGAAGAGGAAGAGAGAGAGAGAGAGAGAGAGAGAGAGAGAGAGAGAGAGAGAGAGAGAGAGAGAGAGAGAGAGAGAGAGAGAGAGAGAGAGAGAGAGAGAGAGAGGTAGGGGGACTGTCACTTTCTCTCGTTCCATCTGCTGAGGACTTAGTGGAATGCAATTAGTCGGTTTAGCATACACGTGTTAGAGAGAGAGAGAGAGAGAGAGAGAGAGAGAGAGAGAGAGAGAGAGAGAGAGAGAGAGAGAGAGAGAGAGAGAGAGAGAGAGAGAGAGAGAGAGAGAGAGAGAGAGAGAGAGAGAGAGAGAGAGAGAGACTAAACTAACTACCTCAATATAATAACTAATCCCAACTATTAAATAAAACAATGCATACAAAAATAAATTCATACTTAATACATTACTATAAAAAAAATAAATAAATAAAATAAATAAATAAATAAATAAGTGAATAAAAAACATGGGTGTACTTTTTCGACTGCTAACGTAAACAAAACTCCCGCTAGTTAGGTTCCATGAAATTCCTGGAAGACTTGCAAACAAACACACACAGAGTAAACATACAATGAACTAACACAACACACACGTTCATGTATACCAACCAAGTGTTTCCATTACGATGAGTTGACGATGATGGATGAAAAGTTAACGACGAGAGTAACTTTTAAGAGCTAAATTAAGACGACAAGGAAGATGAAGGATATAATAATGAGGAGGAAGAAGAATAAATGGAGGAGGAGGAAGAGGACAAGGAAAAGGACACGACCACAAGATTATAAGGGAGAAAAAAATGGGGAAAAACGAAAGAAGGAAAAGGTTAGGTTAGGTTAGGTTAGGTGGTTAGGTTAGGTTAGGTTAGGTTAGGTTAGGTTAGGTTAGGTTAGGAGAGAAGGAAGAAGAGAGTAAAAGATTATAAATGAATGGTAGGTATTTATCACACAATAGATGGAAAAAGGATAATACACCTGCCATAGAGACAGACAGACAGACAGACAGACAGATAGATAGAGAAAAAAAAATATATAACATAAAAGACGAAACCATTAAAGAACCCGACTAAAAAAACAAAAAAAAGAAGCAAAATAATTACTATAATAATGAAAACAGATATTCGCTTCTCTCATAAATATTGTTGATGCATTTGTTTTCCCCCACACAGAAGAATCATTACTCAAACGTTGACAGGTCGGACTGATAATTTATTCTAATGCCATAAAACTCGGCAGCAAATTAACAATGTATCATTTATAATAGTAAAGCCTTTCTCTCTCTCTCTCTCTCTCTCTCTCTCTCTCTCTCTCTCTCTCTCTCTCTCTCTCTCTCTCTCTCTCAAACAAAACAAAAGACTATTTAGACACTATTTAACTCTCTCTAGACTCAAAAAAGTTACGAGTTCCTCCTAAAATTTAATCACTTATTGCTAATCACGACACACATAACTTTTTTTAACTAATCCAACTAACTAACAAAAACCAAACAAACCAGTAAACAAACCAACCTAAAAAAAACAACAACAACATGAAGACAATAACAATACAATTCAAAACAACAAACAAAACCAAGCTAAATCCAGAACACAATAACAGTATCACTAAACCTTATGATCGTTCAATAAACATAAACATTAACACACAATCAATTCAACTGAGATTAAGAGAGTGTAAAGTGCAGCTCACACGCGATAACACTCGATATGAAACAGCCGGACAAAAAAAAATATATCAGTTACCGTCACTGTGAAAAAGAGAGAGAGAGAGAGAGAGTGTGTGTGAGAGAGAAAGAGAGAGAGAAACGCAAGGAGAGAAACAACACCAATGAAATGAAAATAAAGTAGTTTTGGACTGAAGAAATTGGAGAAAGAAACGTATGAAGAAAGGAAGAGGAGAGAAGATGAGGAAAAAGAGAAAAGAAGAAGAGAATGGGGGTTGAAAGTGACAACAAAAGGCTATTTCCACATAACAAGGATTTAGTATCTTCACCCTTGCATATAATTCTATTTTTGGCGTCTCTCTTGTGTGTCTGCAATTTCGCCTGCCAGTCACCGATGTACATATATTACACCGTCACTACAACCCCTGGGATATTGTTTCTACGAGGGATTTATGCGGGGAGAACCCTCACTCACGTCTACAATGCAACACGGAATAATGGTCTTCCAGCCTCACTCTAGCGTACATTAAGCAAACATTTCCACTCCAGATAATGTTGGGTTGGTTGCATTTATGAGTGATCTGAGAGGAGTATGAGTTCCTACCTGTGTTTGTGTGTGGCTGGATATGGCTTTTAGGTGTCTTATTGTGTCCCTGGGTTGGTTTTGTGTTTTTTCGTTTATTTGCTAGTGGTTTTCTGGCTGAAATTTCGACTTGCAAGCAGTTGGACATTGGTTCGGTTCTCGTTTGGTGTTGGATGTATTGGTGGTTAGACTGGTATGTGTATGTGTGTGTGTGTGTGTGTGTGTGTGTGTGTGTGTGTGTGTGTGTGTGTGTGTGTGTGTGTGTGTGTGTGTGTGTGTTTGGATGTGTGTGTGTGTTGAGTGTGTTATTTATGTTATTTTTCAGGTTTCTGTAACAATTGTAGATTTTTTATTTTGTCGCCCCAAAATTCTTCCGCGTAAATTTGGTCGAATGTGTTTTTGCCATTTTACTCGGAAAATATTTATCGTACAGCAATAATGTATAGAAGTTAATATATTAAGTTTGATGTTGTCTATCTAATGGTGAAATCAGATTTAAAATAGACCTTATAGTTTAGTAGGAAATTTAAGTTTTGTTGAAGTTTTGTCAAAAAAACTAATATATTATTTTCTCAGTTACTAATATACCAATTTCATTCTACTATAGCTCAAAAGAACGGGCGTCTCCTGCTCTTTATTTACTAATTTAAAAGTCTTTTACGTAAACCTCATAGTTTTTGAGTTATTAAACAAAACGTGATTTGTTAAAAAAAATCTAAGGGTGTTGCCTTGAAAATTTCATGAAAATTTTGACACCTCAGAATCTCATGAAAATTTATACATATAGGTTTTCAAGGATAAAGAACACGAATATAGACTCAATTTTATCATTACTATAATATTAAACACTATATAAATGTATTTTATTTCTCTCTCTCCTCTCTCCTCCCTCCTCCCTCCTCCCTCCTCTCTCTCTCTCGTGTGTGTGTGTGTGTGTGTGTGTGTGTGTGTGTGTGTGTGTGCGTGTGTGTGTGTGTGTGTGTGTGTGTGTGTGTGTGTGTGCTGTGTGTGTGTGTCTGTGTCGTGTGTGTGTGTGTGTGTGTGTGTGTGTGTGTGTGTGTGTGTGTGTGTGTGTGTGTGTGTTCCCAGCAGCAGCATTCCGTCTCGTGGCTGCACAAGACAAAGCTCCTTCGTGCCACATTGCACCGCCCAGAACACTTTCCCGTCACACTCTTCCTCCCACACCAAAAGAACGACGCAATCCCTTCAAGACTTTTGTGTGTCGCTGACGGTGATTTCTGTGGCTCTCGAGAGTTGGCTAAAACAAACTTTCCAAAAAACCAAGAAAATAAAACATATACTAACCGATAAAAAAGTACTAAAAATCTACTAAATATTGTGTTGTCAGATTTAAAACACATTCCTCAAGGTTCATCTGATTAAAACCTTCCCAAGAGGCGGTAGATTAACAGGTGAAGAATCTATATTATTCCTACATAGCTTTCAGACATCACTTCCACGTTGTAGTTACTTGACGTCTTATTGATCTCGAGCTGGGACTAACTATGACGATAACACTAAGTTGTCGAGGAGGGAAGAAAAGAAGGGAAGGGCGTGAAAGGTGAAAACTTGTAATGGGAGCAAAGTGGCGTAAAAGTGGCCTTCAACTTACTGAGGACTCGTTATCACTACGGTGGATGGCCAAGGAGAGGGGCGGAGGGTGGCAGAGGGAAGCTAAGGGGGCCAAGGAAGTGGAGAAAAGGGACAGATGGTAGGAAGCAAAGTGGAAGGGTATTTTAGTGTGTGGTTCAGGTGGAAAATGAAGTCAGTTTAGATGAAAATAATGTGATGTGAAAGAGTTAGTTTGTTTCTCAATATCTCTCTCGTATTCATTATAAAACTGACTTGATTAACATTTTCTTCCTCTCTTATCGAAGTTATATTTCAAGGACAGACTTTTATAAACCCATGACAGTGATTATTAATATCTCCAATGTCTTACAGGTATAATTAGTAACCATGACACATAAGGACGTTAAAAAAATGAACTGCAAACCGCATATAACTTAAGTACATGTAGATAAACTTTGTACTAGAGCCGCCAGGAACATTAATTTCAGTCTTATCATTCCCATCTCGCAAGGGAAGAAAAATGGACCGACAGGCTATTAGGTGCGTCTGGTTTTGTCTCTTTGAGGACAAAATTAAGACAAATGTGAACCTTTCTCCACTAAGTGAAGAGCTTGGAAAAGATAAGGGTTTAGTTCTCTCTCATTCTCTCTCTCTCTCTCTCTCTCTCATACTAACACATTACTCCATTTCTTTGTCATATTCACATCATCAGCTTCACTTCGCAATCCACACATCACTTAGACATCAACAACAAAAATTCCCCTAATTCTTACATTTCTAAAGGTGTACGTAACATAACTCTCCACTAACGCACCACGAAGGACGACTAAGAGCACATACATGTTTCTCTTTCTCAATGGCTATCAATTTTTCCCTCATTATACCAATAGAAAATAAATGGGAAAAAAATTACTTCATTCCTTCCTTCGTCCAGCACCCTTCCCCTCGTGCTTATACCAACACCAATACACAGAGTAGTTACGCGGGCCAGAGCATCAGCAGCTATCACATACATACTCCCTTTGGTGTGGTGAGTACAGGTTAGTTTTCATAATGATAGAGGGTGGAAAGATTTGCATATGAAAGGCAATGAATCAGGGATGTGTGAAGAACAGCATGGGTGTAGGTGGATCTACGCTAACGGAGAGAGTTGTCCTGCCGCGGGTGGAGGCGTGGAGAAGCCTTGCAGTGTGGCTTTGAAGGTGGATTAAGATGAGTGAGGTGATGATGATGAGTTGGTAGAGTGGAAAGGTAGCGAAGAGATGAAATGACCGAATGTGAGAGAGAGAGAGAGAGAGAGAGAGAGAGAGAGAGAGAGAGAGAGAGAGAGAGAGAGAGAGAGAGAGAGAGAGAGAGAGAGAGAGAGAGAGAATAAATAAATGAAAAATAAATAGTTAAAATACAATGTTTATATAGTGTTTAATATTATAGTAATGATAAAATTGAGTCTATATTCGTGTTCTTTATCCTTGAAAACCTATATGTATAAATTTTCATGAGATTCTGAGGTGTCAAAATTTTCATGAAATTTTCAGGCACACCCTTAGATTTTTTTAACAAATTACGTTTTGTTAAATAACTCAAAAACTATGAGGTTTACGTAAAAGACTTTTATATTAGTAAATAAAGAGCAGAAGACGCCCGTTCTTTTGAGCTATAGTAGAATGAAATTGGTATATTAGTAACTGAGAAAATAGTATATTAGTTTTTTTGACAAAACTTCAACAAAACTTAAATTTCCTACTAAACTATAAGGTCTATTTTAAATCTGATTCCACCATTAGATAGACAACATCAAACTTAATATATTAACATATATACATTATTGCTGTACGATAAATATTTTCCGAATAAAATGACAAAAACACATTCGACCAAATTTACGAGGAAGAATTTTGGGGCGACAAAATAAAAAATCTACAATTGTTACAGAAACCTGAAAAATAGCATAAATAACACACTCAACCCACACACACATCCAAACACACACCTAAACACACTCAAACACCCACTTTCTACCCCCAAACACACCCAAACATACCCAAAAACACACTTTCTACCCCCAAACACACCTAAACACCCCCAAAATTGCAGAGAGAGAGAGAGAACACACACACACACACACACACACACACACACACACACACACACACACACACACACACACACACACACACACACACACTTTAACCTCACCACCTCTCACCTCATCTCTTCTTGCATTACATTACATCTTAGCCTAAGGACCCTACGCCACTTTCCCCGAGAAGACCCTCACTGCTACCTTGAGAACACTTAGCAGCAAGGTAGGTAAGAGTACGTGAGACGAGACATAATTCCCTCCCATCACCTGGAGTCATAAGGAGTTAGATGTACAATAGAGATAATCTTTACATATTGTCTTTGTCTGCAGTTTTAACTCAATGTAGTTCTGTTATTATTAAGTTAGTGATTTTAATTTTATATTGTGTTATGGAAGGTTAAGTAAAGTTGTTAATTAATCTATACGTGGAAGGTAGGTTAGTTAAATTTTTTTCTCTCTCTTTCTCTCTCTCATGTGAGTGTATTTGTGTAGGTCAAAGAGTCTATATTTCCTCTCTCTCTCTCTCTCTCTCTCTCCAGCCAGTGATGTATTATTTTCCGGCGTCCACACCAGCGGGAACACTAATAAATAACCCCATTAGTATCTGCGACAGCGCCGGAGTCAGATGAATGTCCTTAAAGAGGGATTTACAGTCACAATGTCCATACTGAAAGTCGTCCTCACTTATCTGACGCTGACCCTTTGAATAATCGACGAGGAAGACGAACACTGGGATCAACTTTACACTCTATTCGAAGCACCTGACGTACTCGTAATTTTTTATTTTTTATTTATTTTTATTTTTTTATAATTTTATTTATTTATTTATTTATTTTATTTATATATTTTTGTTTATTTATTTATTTATATTTTCTTTTACTATTTATGAGAAGAATTAAATTGTGTATAAAAAAATTTGTGGTAATAGACGAGGAAAAAATGATGCTGGGTTCCTGCTTCCATGTGTGTGTTAACCCTTACACTGCCGTCTACAGCAATTGCTGTAAACCAAATTATTAATTGTAGCGACAAATTGGCAACTACCAGACATGCAAGCATTAACCACGCCCCTTTTCAAATCAGTCACACCCCATCTGTATATATATATATATATATATATATATATATATATATATATATATATATATATATATATAAATTTTTTTTTATATTAGATATATATATATATATATATATATATATATATTTATTTATTTTTTTATCATTTTTATCATCAATGTTTATTTTTATCATCAATGTTTATTTTTATTGTCAATGTTTATTTTTATCAATGTTTATTTTTATCATCATTGTTTATTTATATCATCATTATTTATTTGTATCATCAATATTTATTTGTATCATCAATATTTATTTTTATCATCAATATTTATTTTTATCATCAATATTTATTTTTATCATCATTATTTATTTTTATCATTAATATTTATTTTTATGATTAATATTTATTTTAATCATTAATATTTATTTTTATCATTAATATTTATTTTTTCATTAATATTTATTTTTCTCATTAATATTTATTTTTCTCATTAATATTTATTTTTATCATTATTATTTATTTTTATCATTAATATCAATTTTTATCATCAATATTTATTTTTATCTTCAATATTTATTTTTATCATCAATATTTATTTTTATCATCAATATTTATTTTTATCATCAATAATTATTTTTTATCATTAACATTTATTTTTATAATTATTATTTATTTTTATCATTAATATATATTTTTATTATTAATATTTATTTTTATCATTAACATTTATTTTTATCATTAATATTTATTTTTATCATTAATATTTATTTTTTATCATTATTATTTATTTTTATCATTATTATTTATTTTTATCATTAATATTTATTTTTATGATTAATATTTATTTTTATGATTAATATTTATTTTTATGATTAATATTTATTTTTATGATTATTATTTATTTTTATCATTAATATTTATTTTTATCATCAATATTTATTTTTATCATCAATATTTATTTTTATCATCAATATTTATTTTTTATCATTAACATTTATTTTTATCATTATGATTTATTTTTATCGTTAATATTTATTTTTATCATTAATATTTATTTTTATCATTAATATTTATTTTTATCATTAATATTTATTTTTATCATTAATATTTATTTTTATCATCAATATTTATTTTTCTCATTAATATTTATTTTCATGATTAATATTTATTTTTATCATTATTATTTATTTTTATGATTAATATTTATCTTTATCATCAATATTTATTATTATCATCAATATTTATTTTTTATCATTAACATATATTTTTATCATTATGATTTATTTTTATCATTAATATTTATTTTTATCATTAATATTTATTTTTATCATTAATATTTATTTTTATCATTAATATTTATTTTTATCATTAATATATATTTTTATCATTAATATATATTTTCATCATTAATATTTATTTTTAGCATTAATATTTATTTTTATCATTAATATTTATTTTTTATCATTAATATATATTTTTATCATTAATATATATTTTTATCATTAATATTTATTTTTATCATTAATATA
This sequence comes from Metacarcinus magister, assembly GCA_029783475.1. Taxonomy (NCBI): domain Eukaryota; kingdom Metazoa; phylum Arthropoda; class Malacostraca; order Decapoda; family Cancridae; genus Metacarcinus; species Metacarcinus magister. The sequence goes on along the minus strand of JAPQNM010000014.1, from coordinate 3,360,298 downwards.
TATTTTTATCATTAATATATATTTTTATCATTAATATTTATTTTTATCATTATTATTTATTTTTATCATTAATATTTATTTTTTATCATTAATATATATTTTTATCATTAATATATATTTTTATCATTAATATTTATTTTTATCATTAATATTTATTTTTATCATTAATATTTATTTTTATCATGATTATTTATTTTTATCACTAATATTTATTTTTATCATTAATATTTATTTTTATCATTAATATTTATTTTTATCATTAATATTTATTTTTTATCATTAATATATATTTTTATCATTAATATATATTTTTATCATTAATATATATTTTTATCATTAATATTTATTTTTATCATTAATATATATTTTTATCATTAATATATATTTTTATCATTAATATTTATTTTTATCATTATTTATTTTTATCATTAATATTTATTTTTATCATTAATATATATTTTTATCATTAATATATATTTTTATTATTAATATATATTTTTATCATTAATATTTATTTTTATCATTAATATATATTTTTATCATTAATATATATTTTTATCATTAATATTTATTTTTATCATTAATATATATTTTTATCATTAATATTTATTTTTATCATTAATATTTATTTTCTATCATTAATATATATTTTTATCATTAATATATATTTTTATCATTAATATATATTTTTATCATTAATATTTATTTTTATCATTAATATATATTTTTATCATTAATATATATTTTTATCATTAATATTTATTTTTATCATTATTATTTATTTTTATCATTAATATTTATTTTTATCATTAATATATATTTTTATCAATATATATTTTTATTATTAATATATATTTTTATCATTATTTATTTTTATCATTAATATATATTTTTATCATTAATATTTATTTTTATCATTAATATATATTTTTATCATTAATATATATTTTTATCATTAATATTTATTTTTATCATTATTATTTATTTTTATCATTAATATTTATTTTTATCATTAATATATATTTTTATCAATATATATTTTTATTATTAATATATATTTTTATCATTATTTATTTTTATCATTAATATATATTTTTATCATTAATATTTATTTTTATCATTAATATATATTTTTATCATTAATATTTATTTTTATCATTAATATTTATTTTTTATCATTAATATATATTTTTATCATTAATATATATTTTTATCAATAATATATATTTTTATCAATAATATATATTTTTATCATTAATATATATTTTTATCATTAATATTTATTTTTTATCATTATTATTTATTTTTATCATTAATATTTATTTTTATCATTAATATTTATTTTTATCATTAATATATATTTTTATCATTAATATATATTTTTATCATTAATATATATTTTTATCATTAATATTTATTTTTATCATTATTATATATTTTTATCATTAATATATATTTTTATCATTAATATTTATTTTTATCATTAATATATATTTTTATCATTAATATATATTTTTATCATTAATATTTATTTTTATCATTAATATATATTTTTATCATTAATATTTATTTTCTATCATTAATATATATTTTTATCATTAATATATATTTTTATCATTAGTATTTATTTTTATCATTAATATATATTTTTATCATTAATATTTATTTTCTATCATTAATATATATTTTTATCATTAATATATATTTTTATCATTAATATATATTTTTATCATTAATATTTATTTTTATCATTAATATATATTTTTATCATTAATATATATTTTTATCATTAATATTTATTTTTATCATTATTATTTATTTTTATCATTAATATTTATTTTTATCATTAATATTTATTTTTATCATTAATATATATTTTTATCATTAATATTTATTTTTATTATTAATAAATATTTTTATCATTAATATTTATTTTTATCATTAATATATATTTTTATCATTAATATATATTTTTATCATTAATATTTATTTTTATCATTAATATATATTTTTATCATTAATATATATTTTTATCATTAATATTTATTTTTATCATTAATATTTATTTTTATCATTAATATATATTTTCATCATTAATATATATTTTTATCATTAATATATATTTTTATCATTAATATTTATTTTTATCATTATTATTTATTTTTATCATTAATATTTATTTTTATCATTAATATATATTTTTATCATTAATATATATTTTTATTATTATTATAATTTTTATCATTAATATTTATTTTTATCATTAATATATATTTTTATCATTAATATATATTTTTATCATTAATATTTATTTTTATCATTAATATATATTTTTATCATTAATATTTATTTTTATCATTAATATTTATTTTTATCATTAATATATATTTTTATCATTACATATATTTTTATCATTAATATATATTTTTATCATTAATATATATTTTTATCATTAATATTTATTTTTATCATTAATATTTATTTTTATCATTATTATTTATTTTTATCATTAATATTTATTTTTATCATTAATATATATTTTTATCATTAATATATATTTTTATCATTAATATTTATTTTTATCATTAATATATATTTTTATCATTAATATATATTTTTATCATTAATATTTATTTTTATCATTAATATTTATTTTTTATCATTAATATATATTTTATCATTAATATATATTTTTATCATTAATATTTATTTTTATCATTAATATATATTTTTATCATTAATATTTATTTTTATCATTAATATTTATTTTTATCATTATTATTTATTTTTATCATTAATATATATTTTTATCATTAATATTTATTTTTATCATTAATATTTATTTTTATCATTAATATATATTTTTATCATTACATATATTTTTATCATTATATATATTTTTATCATTAATATATATTTTTATCATTAATATTTATTTTTATCATTATTATTTATTTTTATCATTAATATTTATTTTTATCATTAATATTTATTTTTATCATTAATATATATTTTTATCATTAATATATATTTTTATCATTAATATTTATTTTTATCATTAATATATATTTTTATCATTAATATATATTTTTATCATTAATATTTATTTTTATCATTAATATTTATTTTTATCATTAATATATATTTTTATCATTAATATATATTTTTATCATTAATATTTATTTTTATCATTAATATATATTTTTATCATTAATATTTATTTTTATCATTAATATTTATTTTTATCATTATTATTTATTTTTATCATTAATATTTATTTTTATCATTAATATTTATTTTCATCATTAATATATATTTTTATCATTAATATATATTTTTATCATTAATATTTATTTTTATCATTAATATATATTTTTATCATTAATATATATTTTTATCATTAATATTTATTTTTATCATTAATATATATTTTTATCATTAATATTTATTTTTATCATTAATATATATTTTTATCATTAATATTTATTTTTATCATTAATATTTATTTTTATCATTAATATATATTTTTATCATTAATATATATTTTTATCATTAATATATATTTTTATCATTAATATTTATTTTTATCATTAATATTTATTTTTATCATTAATATATATTTTTATCATTAATATATATTTTTATCATTAATATTTATTTTTATCATTAATATATATTTTTATCATTAATATTTATTTTTATCATTAATATTATTTTTATCATTAATATTTATTTGTATCATTAATATTTATTTTTATCATTAATATATATTTTTATCATTAATATATATTTTTATCATTAATATATATTTTTATCATTAATATATATTTTTATCATTAATATATATTTTTATCATTAATATTTATTTTTATCATTAATATATATTTTTATCATTAATATATATTTTTATCATTAATATATATTTTTATCATTAATGTATATTTTTATCATTAATATTTATTTTTATCATTAATATTTATTTTTATCATTCATATATATTTTTGTCATTAATATATATTTTTTTATTAATATTTATTTTTATCATTAATATATATTTTTATCATTAATATATATTTTTATCATTAATATTTATTTTTATCATTAATATTTATTTTTATCATTAATATATATTTTTATCATTAATATATATTTTTATCATTAATATTTATTTTTATCATTATTATTTATTTTTATCATTAATATTTATTTTTTATCATTAATATATATTTTTATCATTAATATATATTTTTATCATTAATATTTATTTTTATCATTATTATTTATTTTTATTATTAATATTTATTTTTATCATTAATATATATTTTTTTATCATTAATATATATTTTTATTATTAATATATATTTTTATCATTAATATTTATTTTTATCATTAATATATATTTTTATCATTAATATATATTTTTATCATTAATATTTATTTTTATCATTAATATATATTTTTATCATTAATATTTATTTTTATCATTAATATTTATTTTTATCATTAATATTTATTTTTATCATTAATATTTATTTTTATCATTAATATTTATTTTTATCATTAATATATATTTTTATCATTAATATATATTTTTATCATTAATATATATTTTTATCATTAATATATATTTTTATCATTAATATTTATTTTTATCATTAATATTTATTTTTATCATTAATATTTATTTTTATCATTAATATTTATTTTTATCATTTATATTTATTTTCATCATTCATATATATTTTTATCATTAATATATATTTTTATCATTAATATATATTTTTATCATTAATATTTATTTTTATCATTAATATTTATTTTTTATCATTAATATATATTTTATCATTAATATATATTTTTATCATTAATATTTATTTTTATCATTAATATTTATTTTTATCATTAATATATATTTTTATCATTAATATATATTTTTATCATTAATATTTATTTTTATCATTAATATTTATTTTTATCATTAATATTTATTTTTATCATTAATATATATTTTTATCATTAATATTTATTTTTATCATTAATATTATTTTTATCATTAATATATATTTTTATCATTAATATTTATTTTTATCATTAATATTTATTTTTATCATTAATATATATTTTTATCATTAATATATATTTTTATCATTAATATATATTTTTATCATTAATATATATTTTTATCATTAATATTTATTTTTATCATTAATATTTATTTTTATCATTAATATTTATTTTTATCATTAATATTTATTTTTATCATTAATATTTATTTTTATCATTAATATTTATTTTTATCATTAATATTTATTTTTATCATTAATATTTATTTTTATCATTAATATTTATTTTTATCATTAATATATATTTTTATCATTAATATATATTTTTATCATTAATATATATTTTTATCATTAATATATATTTTTATCATTAATATATATTTTTATCATTAATATTTATTTTTATCATTAATATTTATTTTTATCATTAATATATATTTTTATCATTAATATATATTTTTATCATTAATATTATTTTTATCATTAATATTTATTTTTATCATTAATATTTATTTTTATCATTAATATATATTTTTATCATTAATATATATTTTTATCATTAATATTTATTTTTATCATTAATATATATTTTTATCATTAATATTTATTTTTATCATTAATATTTATTTTTATCATTAATATATATTTTTATCATTAATATATATTTTTATCATTAATATATATTTTTATCATTAATATATATTTTTATCATTAATATATATTTTTATCATTAATATTTATTTTTATCATTAATATTTATGTTTATCATTAATATTTATTTTTATCATTAATATTTATTTTTATCATTAATATTTATTTTTATCATTAATATTTATTTTTATCATTAATATTTATTTTTATCATTAATATATATTTTTATCATTAATATATATTTTTATCATTAATATATATTTTTATCATTAATATATATTTTTATCATTAATATTTATTTTTATCATTAATATTTATTTGTATCATTAATATTTATTTTTATCATTAATATTTATTTTTATCATTAATATTTATTTTTATCATTAATATTTATTTTTGTCATTTATTTTATTTTTATCATTCATATATATTTGTATCATTAATATATATTTTTATCATTAATATATATTTTTATCATTAATATATATTTTTATCATTAATATATATTTTTATCATTAATATTTATTTTTATCATTAATATTTATTTTTGATCATTAATATATATTTTTATCATTAATATTTATTTTTATCATTAATATTTATTTTTATCATTAATATATATTTTTATCATTAATATTTATTTTTATCATTAATATATATTTTTTCATTAATATTAATTTTATCATTAATATTTATTTTCTATCATTAATATATATTTTTATCATTAATATATATTTTTATCATTAATATATATTTTTATCATTAATATTTATTTTTATTAATATATATTTTTATCATTAATATTTATTTTTATCATTAATAATTATTTTTATCATTAATATTTATTTTTATCATTAATATTTATATTTATCATTAATATATATTTTTATCATTAATATATATTTTTATCATTAATATATATTTTTATCATTAATATTTATTTATCATTAATATTTATTTTTATCATCAATATTTATTTTTATCATTAATATATATTTTTATCATTAATATTTATTTTTATCATTAATATTTATTTATATCATTAATATTTATTTGTATCATTAATATTTATTTTTATCATTAATATATATTTTTATCATTAATATATATTTTTATCATTAATATTTATTTTTATCATTAATATTTATTTTTATCATTAATATATATTTTTATCATTAATATTTATTTTTATCATTAATATTTATTTTTATCATTAATATTTATTATTATAATTATTAATATTTATTTACTCCAACAGCAACACTTCCTTAACATGTATTATTATTAATTTCAAAACCTTTAACTTCAATATAAGTTTTCGTGGATTTGTGATGAAAATGGATTCGTGAAATTTTTGGCCCGAAGATTTCCACCAGAATTTGAGTCTAAAATAGTTTAGTCATTTTACAAGTAAAGTATTAGTCCTACAACAAAGATGTATAGAAACAAAGTTGTTCAGCTTGACAAGTTCTATCAGATGGTGTCATCCGTTTGTAAATTACTCTTTTGGTTTATGAGAAAAATGTAATTAAATAGAAGTTTAGTGTAAAATACAAATAGTTCAATATCTCCATTACTTACATTCCGATTACATTCTAGTAAAGCTCAAAGGAACGGGCGTCTCCTGATCTATATTTACTATTACATATATTTTTTACGTAAACCTCATACTTTTCGAGTTATTTTGAAAAACATGATTTCATGAAAAAAATCTAAGGTGTCACCCTTGAAAATTTCGTGAAAAACTTCCACACCTCGGAATTTCATGAAAATTTGTCCCTAAAGGTTTTCAGTCAAACTGAACACGAATCTGGACTCAGTTTTATCATTACTATAATATTAAACACTATATACGCATGTGTGATACGCCTAAAACTATTTATTATCTCTATTTATCTCTCTATCTCTATCGCGCTCTCTCTCTCTCCCTCTCTCCAAACTCCTACAGCAAAATCATAATATTCTCGCCCTCCTCCCACTCCCCCTCCTCCTCCTCCTCCTCCTCCTCCTCTGTGTCTTCCTTCTTAAATAGTCTTCAGTGGACCAATTAGCGCCAATATTTATTTTTATCATTAATATTTATTTTTATCATTAATATTTATTTTTATCATTAATATTTATTTTTATCATTAATATTTATTTTTATCATTAATATTTATTTTTATCATTAATATTTATTTTTATCATTAATATTTATTTTTATCAATAATATTTATTTTTATCATTAATATTTATTTTTATCATTAATATTTATTTTTATCATTATTTATTTTTGTGAATTTAAGTTTGATCATTCCCTCTTTCTGTCTCCTTCTGTGTATCGATCTACATCCACACACGCACTCCAACGCACGGCCCATCCACACTCACACACGCCCAGGCACAAACACACCTTGAGGCCCTTCTGCTCCGGTCAGCTGTATAATAAATCCTTTAGACCCTTAGAGGCACAAACCACTGAGAGCTTTACTCGGCGGGCGAACAATTGTTTTTTGTCTTGCGTGCGAGAGAAAAAAGGAAAAAAAAAGAGAAAGAGAGAAAAAAAAGAGAGATTAAAAGAAACTCAGCTCCGTTTTTTTAATTCACTTACCCAAGAAATAAGTTTTAATCTGAGGCAAATGGTTGAAGGAAGTATAAAGACATTTCCCAAACCCACTCTCCTAATGATGCTAAAAATGGGGTGAAACATTATGTCAGTGAGTGAAGGAGTCGTGTGCGTACGTGTGTGTGTGTGTGTGTGTGTGTGTGTGTGTGTGTGCAACGCTCGTCACTCTTCCTAATAAGTGTGATATCATACTCACTCTGAATATAACGTTAGATAAATTCATTACCTTCGTCTGTGTGTGTTTAGAAAGGGAAAGTGTGCAGGCAGGTGAGGGTGGAAGGATATTTACACATAAGAAAAAAACATAGCTTATTATAGTGCAAGGGGAAAGGCGCCTCACACCCTACTGACCAGGTATAGAAAATCAGTGAAATCAGTAAAAAAAATAATTGTTGACATAAAGAATGCGAAAGGTATAAAATAAAAAGAAGAAGAGTTGTAGTAATCACCTTGCAGAGCCTCACACACACTACTAAAACACACACACACACACACACCTATACACAAATCAATACCACAACAGGTAAACACAATACCACCACACCTGGGCCGAGAATGAACCATGTTTCACCCTACCAATACATTGTAGACTAATCTCTCCCATTCTCTCATCCCTTTCTATTCTTCTATCTTCCCTATCCATCTTCCCTTCCCTCTTCCTTGGGCGCAGGTGGGAAGAATAGGAGGGAAGACACAGGTGGGATATTTTTACGTGGGACCAAAGAGTGAGTATTGCCCCTTTTTTTTTGCCTCGTCGCCACATAACATACGTTTCTCGCTTAGAGGAGATGAAAGGAGGCCGCTGGGGAGGAAGGGAAGGGCAGGGAGTGATGAGGGAAGGCGGTGTACTGGGAAGAGAGGACGGAAGGGAGGTGAGGAACGCGGGGATAGCAAGGCAAGGAAGGAAAGGTGACGAAGGAGAAGTGATGTGATGAGTGAAGGGAAAAATGGGGAGAGGAGGAGGAAAGTAAAGAGAGGAGGGAAGGAAGGGAAGGGAGAGATAGATGAAGGTAAGAGCTAGGAGATGAGAAAGCACTAAAGTTGCATATAAGACAAAGGAGACACAGTATACATATGACAAAGGGGAGAGGAGAAGAGAGACAATATTTCAACATAAAATTCTAAATATATGAATACAGAAAATGTGGTTATTAAATCCACTTCATTTCCATCAAACCTTATACGATGCAGAGAAATGTAACTATTTTCTTTGTAACGCGTCTAATTTTTCCATAGATTCAATACCAAAGAAAAACAGACTCAATTCTAGCTTTTCTATCATATGCTAAAGGGAGAGGGATTCGAACTGGTTTCCATAATACCATAATACAGACACTTAACCACTACGCAACACTACTACATACACTAATACGGTTCATATTACCATTTCCAAACACAATTATGTACTATTATTAAGCCTACACGACAGCATACACGTTTCTATTACGAATATAACGTTGTATTATGTATATATATATCTCCATTACGAGTAGGATTTTCATGTTAATTGTATGCATGTCGGTAATCTGTATCAACCTTACGACTATCTTTTACTTCTACAATTATCTGATTATACTACGATAACGTTAAAAAATAAACCAAGCCTCGTAAGGTGACTTGCTCGGTGGTGGTGGACGAGGAAAGACAGAAAAATGACGCCAGGAATAAAAAGTAAAAAGTCTGGAAATAGGAAGGAAAACGAAGATGAATAAAGGAAGATTTTTGTGTCAGGATAAGTAACGTCACTAATGGTATGAATAAGCCATCAGGAGAGAAGAGAGAAGAGAGAAGAGAGAGAGAGAGAGAGAGAGAGAGAGAGAGAGAGAGAGAGAGAGAGAGAGAGAGAGAGAGAGAGAGAGAGAGAGAGAGAGAGAGAGAGAGAGTATCTGAGTGTGTGTTTGCGTGCGTGCGTGTGTGGCTGCCTGTGTGCGTGCGTGTGTGCGTGTTCCAGCCTTTACTCTCACCGTAACAGAAATCTTGGCCATGCATCATCTTCTGACGGGAAAGAAAGAAGAGAGAGAGAGAGAGAGAGAGAGAGAGAGAGAGAGAGAGAGAGAGAGAGAGAGAGAGAGAGAGAGAGAGAGAGAGAGAGAGAGAGAGAGAGAGAGAGAGAGAGAGAGAGCAGTTCCACCTGGCAGAAACGAGATTATCTCAATGCATTAAGTCCCAACTTTAGCCTTACATCACTTGTTGCAATGGCCATAATGCCTTGATTAAGTTAACCTCGGCCCTCCCCCTCGACCCTCCCCCTCGACCCTACCACTCGACCCTCCCCCTCGACCCTTCCCCTCGACCCTCCCCCTCGACCCTACCCCTCGACCCTATCCCTCTACTCTCTCCTTGACCTCGTGTAAATTAAGATTCTTACTTATGTCTTGACGCATCGGTGAAGTTTGAGGCAACGAGACTTGGCTTGATCATCAGGTCACTTCCAAGACCCTCACAACTTCACTTCTGTTAAGAGAGAGAACCTTCCTTCCATCAAGACAGGATTCCGGTGAAATTATTTGAGTCTCTCGCTAAGAATGGTGATTTTTCTCCCTCCTCTGGTTTTTTGGTTAATATTTCCGCAGGTGAGAGTGTATTGAGGAAACGAGGGGGATTTGTGCAGTATAATCCCGCCCTTGTGAGAAAATCAAGAGTTTAGAAATATATAATTGATGGTTGGTTTAGTTTATGGTGTAGTGGTTTGAGGTGTTAGTAGCAGGTCAACATGGTGTAGTGTTAGGTGTGATTTTATGACTGATATTTAATGTTTAAGACCGTTTCAGGGACAGTGTGAGTAATATTCTCTACTGTATTTACTCATAACGAATTGAAATGCTTTATAAATACGTTAGCTTTATAAATACGAACTCGTAGTCTTGTTCATAAAATCTACACGCAGTTAAGGACACACACACATACAACAACAACAACAACCAAAAAAAAAAAAATAAAATAAAATAAATAAATAAATAAAAACCACCACCCAGGCAGTACACTTCAGCAAATTCGTCAAAACATTCTTATCACACTTGTTTACTGAGACGTCAATCAAAAAGTAGGTAAAGAAGTAGTAGCAAACAGACGTAATGTTCTTCCTCTAATGATTTGCTCACACCCTTAACTAACACTGTACACAGGAAGGAGGAAGGATATGTGTGTGAGTGAGGGGGTTTCATTTCCCTCAGTAACTTCACACTCTTAAACTTCTACCAGAGCGGGGGAAAAAAAGGCTGTAAGGTATTGACTTACTAAGGGAAATAAAGACCTGAACTTTGCCTCGTGTGTTCTTTATCCTCCTCTAACTTACTAGAACTTTTTTTTCTCTCTTAAGTGTGGAGTAAATGAAGAAGTTACGCATCACTTGTTCTTCATGCGTCAAGGTTTTATTTTTCTTTAGTCTGTCTTAAAAAGGATCCTCATTTTATTTTTTACTTCAGTTTTGTTAAGCTTCTATAATTTCTATCTTGACTCTCATCTCCTTCCTAGTTTGGTTTTCTTATTTTTGGGGAAATATTGCGATTATGCATGTGTTTAAATAATTCAATTGGGTTTACTGGCTCTACACTATCATAAATTAAGTAGTAATGAGGTTACAACGTACTTTATGGGTCCTGTTGTTGCAGTCTATGTACTTAATCTGTTTAGAAATATACGAAAATGTTAATGACACACAAAACTAATCTTACTTTGAAACAAAATTCGATAAACATAAACCATACAACACGTTACTAATCCAAGGTTCAGTACCATTTATAGACGTTAAAAAAATCATTAAGTTCTTCCCTAATTCATTAAACCATTACTCTGGTATCGTAAGGAATACTAAACCTAACAATAGTCCAGGTTTTTAGGGAAGCAGTTGCATTCTGAGGGGAAAAGCAAGGGAAGGGTGATATTCTAAAGGGAAAAACACTGCAGATAAGGATGGTAATCAAGATGTTCAGCTGGGAAGGGGAGTAGAAAGGGGAAGGGTTGTAGGGTTAGAAGGTAAGGAAAACCTGAACTTCTGATGGAAAGGGAAGGAATATTTTTTTGTGTCTGTGAAGGGTTGTAGGAAGGGAGAGCTGAAGGGAAGACCTGTGGAACTGAAAGGGTAAAGGGAGAGCAGCTACATGAAGGGGAAAAGAAGGGGAAAGAAGGGGAGAGAAGGGTAAATGGTATTATTAAGAAGGGGAGTGTGAAGGGACAAGTTCAGAACAGGTTAAAGGGTAAGGAAAATGTGAGAACCCAACCAGATTTTTTTGAGGGTAAAGAAGACGGAGAAGAAGGAAAAAAAAATAGTGTCTTAAGAAGGAAAGTGTGAAGGAAATAGTTTAGAACATAATTTGAGTAAAGAAAATGGGAGAACCGAATGACCACGTGTAAGAGAGAAAGAAAAAGAGACATTTAACAATAAGAAAAATAACAAATAAGTGAATTTTACCGAGAAAGAAGGAAAGGAATGAAGGAAAGGGAAGGAGATGCATTTTTCTAAGTGAAAGGAAAAGAAAATAATATGAGAGGTGAAGGGAAGGGAAAGGGATTGAAGGGAAGAAGAGTGATGGGATATGTGGATGAAGGGGAGAAGTTTGTGTAGTATTGTTTGTTTTTCTCCCTCATAGATTCCATTGGTTTCCCTCTGCACATGTATGTTTACTTGTCCTATTTCCCCCTCTCTCTCCCTCTCTCTCTATCTCTATCTATCTATCTATCTCTTTCACCTCATTTCCTCCTACGTAAGCTCCACCATCATCACCTCCTTTGCAAATACTTCCTATACTTTTCTTAACTCCTTCTCTTCTCTTCCTCTTCCTTATCTCATCCTCTCTTGTGCTTTATATCAAAATTTACTTCGTTCGCTATCTCATTCTTCTTCCTTATTTCCCCATTTCCTCTCCGGTGCTCCTGTTGCCTCCTTCGCTCTCATTCTTACGTTTTCTTTATTCCCTTTCCTTCACTCTGTTATATCGTCTTTTTCTTGGGTAACGTATCATATGGTCTTTATTTTTTATTTTGTGTCTCTCTCTTGTATATTTTATTTACCCAAAGCACTTCTTGTTTACTTCTTCGTTCAATGTTTATCTTTCTCTCTCTTTCGTCTTTTCATATTTTGTTTTATTTCTTCTTCTTCTTCTTTCTCCCTGTCTCCTCTTTCTTTCTCTCACCTTTATCTCATTTCAACCTTTTTCCTTTCCCTCTCTTCTTCTTTTCTTCCATCCATTATCACTCTCTCTCTCTCACCTTCAAAACCTCCTTCTCTTTCCTTCCTTTTTTCCCTTCCTTCACCCTTTCCCTTCTCAATTCTCTCCTCTTCCTTTCTTATAACCCTTTCTTTCATCTCAATTTTCCTTCCTTCCTTCCTTCCTTCCTTTCAAAAAATGTCTCCCATACACAACAATGAAAATTTTTATAGTTTAAACCACGTGTAACATCCTGAGGGAGTCTCCGAGATGGATTGAGGTAGGGAAAGAGGGAGGGAGAGAGGAGGGTTAGGGAGGGCGGGGTAGAAGGGGAGGTAGGTAAACAAAAGGTTGGACCACGGAGACCAAAAGGAACAAGGGAGGGAAGGGAGAGAATACAGGTGAGGGAGGTAAAACAAAGCTTAGGTAAGGGGTCTAGAGTGTATGAGGGAGAGAAAAATTCGAGGGACGGAGGGAGGGAGAGAAAGAGGGAGAGAAAGAGGGAGAGAAAGATGGATAAAAATAGAAGAAATGAAAACCGAGACAAAGAACATGAAGGGAAAAATAAAATGAATGAAGACTTAAGAGGAAAAGAAAGATGAGAAAGAGGAGGAGGAGGAGGAGGAGGAGGAGGAGGAGGAGGAAGATAAGAGAAGACAAACAGAGGAAGAATTTGAAATGATGGAGAGAAAGTAGAAACAAAAACAAAGAAAAATAAGAAGATAAATGAAAACGAAAGGAGAGAGAGAGAGAGAGAGAGAGAGAGAGAGAGAGAGAGAGAGAGAGAGAGAGAGAGAGAGAGAGAGAGAGAGAGAGAGAGAGAGAGAGAGGAGGGAAATGGAAAGGAAACATGTGTAGACAGAAAAAAAAATAGCAAGGAAGAGAAAAATAACAAAATCGAGACTTCAGAAGGAGGGAAGGAAGGAGGGAAGGAGAGAAGGAGAGAAGGAAGGAGGGAGAGAAGGAGGGAAGTGAGGGAGAAGGAATGAGGGAAAGAGAGACGCAGGGAGGGAGAAAAAGGGGAATAATAAGATTACTGTAAATAAACACTAAAAATTTCGTTAAATAAATGTATAAAGGAAGTTTTTGGCTTCGTAAAATAAGGAAGCAATACATTTTTTTAGCAATTCATTTATTAACTCATTCATTTATTCATTTATTTATCTTATTTATTTATTTTGTGTATAGAAAACAAACTAACATATCATTTTCTATTTTTCCTAAGTCAAGTTTCTTTCATGTGATCCTTAACTTCCTTCCACATAAGGGCGTAAGGGCGTGAGGGTGGAGACAGGCAACGAGAGGGAGAGAGAGAAAGGTGCGGCGAGGAGGAGGGAGAGAGAGTGTAGAGACAGATTAGAGTGAGTTAAAAAAGCCAAATGGGAACAGGAAACAGTGAGAAACATGCGGTTGGAAGGGAAAAAAACAAGGTGAATTACGTTTTAAAGAAGATAGGGGAGAGAGAGAGAGAGAGAGAGAGAGAGAGAGAGAGAGAGAGAGAGAGAGAGAGAGAGAGAGAGAGAGAGAGAGAGAGAGAGAGAGAGAGAGAGAGAGTAGAGTTAATATGCTGTATATCTGACAATCAAAATGGCTTCAGGTGAGGAAGGGAGACAAAAGAACTGAATTGATGAAGAAGACAAAGGAGAGTGATTAAAAATAGATAATAAAAGAACCAGTAATTCGATTTAACACCAACATTTTACACTATAGAGAGAGAGAGAGAGAGAGAGAGAGAGAGAGAGAGAGAGAGAGAGAGAGAGAGAGAGAGAGAGAGAGAGAGAGAGAGAGAGAGAGAGAGATACACACACACACACACACATGGTCTTCACTCCTAAATCATTATTATTCCTCCCTAAGCCCTTCACTCGCTCCTCAAGGGCAAAAAACAACGGCAGAAAATACAACACTAAATAAATAATGAAAAAAATTTGCATCATAAATATTAAACTTTTACTGATTGTGGAAGAAAAAATATACTTTGGTCATGTATATATTTTCTTTTTTATTTATTTAGGTGCAACTTGTGTATTATTTTGCTTTCTATTATATATTTATTTATTATTTATCATTTGTTTTGTGTTTTACTAAGAAGAGGATTAATATAGCTAATGTATATTCTATTTCATTATCATTATTAATTTAGAGAGAGAGAGAAGTTCATAAATATCCAAGGTATAGTCTGTGCTGGACGTGTACTGATGTGTGTGTGTGTGTGTGTGCGTGTGCGTGTGCGTGTGCGTGTGCGTGTGTGTGTGAGACAGAAGAAAAAAAATAACAGACAGACAGACAGACAGACACATTAAAAATAAAACAAAGTAGAATCGACAGGAACCAACGCGAGAGAAGAGCAGAGTAAAAATGAAATAAAGCTTTGAGAGAGGAAAAGAGCGAAGGGAATAGAGATTAAGGTGGTGTTAAGAGGTGTGTGGGAGAGAGAAAACACACGAAGGGAGGCTGCTGGTGGGATGTGCAAGGCTTAAAGTGGGAGCTGTAGTGCTGCAGGGAAGGGGTAACGAGGAGGAGGAGGAGGAGGAGAGGTATAAAGGTGAGAAGATTTTTAGTGTACAAGACTAATTTATCTCCAGAATGTATGGGATTTTCTCGTCGGATGGAGGAAAAGAGAGAGAGAGAAAAAAAAAGAGATAACACATTACCTGTTTGTTATAATTATTTTCACACTACAGGTAAAGCAAGAACTCAAATTATATATAAAACAAATTCCCACTGAAAAAAATAAATTGAATGCAACACGTATACTTTTATGAAACTTAAGTGAAAGAAATAATGACAAAATTTATTCGCTGGGAGGTGGCGTGTGAGGCAGCAGCGACAGACACGAGGGAACAAAGAACACCTTGATATTCTTACGTGGAAATAACATGAGGTTCGTGTTCCTAGCTTCCTCTCCCTTCTTTACCTCCTTAAACTCGTGTTACTTTGCCTCTCCTTACCCGGTCACGTACTGGTCTAGAGAAACATGCTTGGGAAACTTTGCACACATTCATTAAGTTGGAATGTAGTGAACTCTTCTCCCGTTTTCTTTTCTGTGTTTTGAATATCTTATGTAAGTTATTTCCTGTCTCCAATATGCATTTTTATTTCCTCTTCCTTTACGATGGTGTGGGATAGCGTCTCCATTTTGTCATCATTCAAAAAGATGTAATATTTCCTAGTCCTCCACCTTGGGAAATATTCAGTAAATGTTTGCCTAGCTCCTTTTATTATTTATGAAACTCCTGGAACTCTGTCGCCTTCGTATATCTCATTAAATTCATAACAAGAAATTCTCCTCCTTTGCCAATACCTTCTTCACTTTCTAGTCCAACACACATTTTGGAGTGAACTATATTTGTACCTTTATTTCACAAGGTGGGTGGGTGGGTGGGTGGGTGGGTGTGGGTGTGAGTGTGTGGGAGAGAGAAGTTAAGCGGCTGACAAAATCTGACAAGGGCAATAAGAAGCAAAGCCAGAAAAGATCTTAAGTGATCTTGCAAAATCCCAGAGTTTTTCTTTCTTCATATCTTACGAAACGTTTCATTTCACTCACTAAATTGGAGAGACAGGCATTAAAAGGTGGATGTGGTTAGGTTATTGAAGTTACCTCACAAGACTAACTATTTCTGAATGTCTTAGACTCAGCATCCAGTTCCCTGTTCACACTACCATCGACTACCACCTTGTATGGACGGGAACACTGTATGGACGGAACAGATAGGTATTGCATCAGGAGGTAACATGAGGTTTGTGAACAGATACAACGAACAAAGCCTGACCTCGCCACCACAGACTGAGCCGACCACCATTCCATCCTGACAGTTTAATAGGACACGCAAGCCTTCGGATGAAAAAGATATAAAAAACAAAACCAAAATACAATATCGATTCTCATATTTTCTTTTCGTAACACCCAGAGAAATGTTCCTTTACTATTGAACTTGAGAGATCCATAACGGTAAAGAAATGATATACAACAGTCAGATTACATCAACATCACATTCATGGAAACTTTATATCATTACACAGTCGGCAGCTCGTTGGATGGAAACTGCTGAAAACTCCCGTATGAAAAGCTCGCAACACCAGACTTGCAACACATTTTCACATTTTCTGCTAAACTTCCTAATGCAGGAGTTGAGCAGTATATCAACTTTCGTACAACCAAGTGGAAAACTCCTGAGCAGTCTGTCTTCCTCTGCTTTCCTCCACGCAGAGACGGATTCGTTTTAAAGGTGAATGGCAGGTGTGTTCACAACCCTCAACATTTACTCTGGACTCTTCACTTCCAGCTTCCAATCAAGGTTATGTTTCCTACTTTACTTATAATACCGCTTGAAGGTGATCTCATAAGTATATCAATTCTATCTTTTCTAACTCTTCCGTAACAGCACTCTAACCTTGTATCTATGTATAAAAGTATTTGTCTCCTAACACAACACAATTCTTTACTCATTGCACTTTTGTTTTCCTCCTAATATCACAATGGCGCCTGATAAACAATTCCTGCACTGGGATCACATGTTCCTACCTTTGCAGTACCAGTGGAGTGTTGGCAATTTTTCACCATAATGAGAACGATCTGAAACACCACCACTACCACCACCACCACCACCACCACCACCACCACCACCACCACCACGACACTCACTCTAATACCCTCGTTCTGTATTCCATTCCAGAGATAAAAATGCCGTTTTTTTACCTATTCCACAAAACACCATCGTATATTCACACACACACACAGTAACCTTGAAACACACCACCGTCTTCTCACAACACACTATGGAATGAAATAGAAATAATAATAAAAAAAAGGGAATAGAGCCATTTCTTCACACATACACTTTCGTCACCCACAAGAACCCAACCACTTATAATTTCCCCATCCATCTCCCCGTCGCCTCGCCCCTCAAGAGAGACACTTTCGGGAAGATCCACCAGCCTTCTGCAGCAAGTAATAAATTCAACAAATCCATCTGGTGGGCACGAGTGATGAAAATTCAAGATTAGCATATAGAGTGTTCCTCGACTGTGCATCGGAGTGGAAGCCTTAATGAGCCTCCTCGCGCTCTTGTGACGAGGTGAGGGGGAGGAGAGGCAGCAGGTAAGGCGAGAGAAACACAGGTGAGGGTGGGTGAGGCAGGGCAGGTAAGGTGAGAGGGAGGGAGCGAGGTACATCAGACAATACAATTATTATTATACTCGTCTGCATGATTCTGGTGCAAGCTAATCTGTGAGTCCATAACACAGGCTAAGTATGTATGAGGTTGTTGCTGCGTATACGTTATTAAGTATATGAGAACGAGAAAAAATATTAAAAAAGGTTAAAAGTTCACGTTTATACTGTCACTAACCCATGAAAAAAGATTAAATGTGAAAAAAAATATATGAATTAAGTTTGAAGTGCATAGTTAAGTCTTAGTTTAGAGTTAAGTTAAATTTAGAGAGAAAGTTTCATCAATCAAGCAAACTATTACATGCATTGCTATCTTTCAGGGTAACACACCTTGAATATCAAATAGAACCAAGTATAACATCAATATTTCATCCTTTTATGATTGCCTCTCGACCTGTCTCGTGTTTAAAAAGGTTTGTTATTATTTCTAAGGATTAAGAGCTGGTTCTGATGACTTCTCGGTACACTGTTAATATATCAAAGCATTTTTATACTAGGATTGTAATAAGAGGAAGCCAATATATTTTCCTAATTAGTGCTGAAGAACTTTATAATGCAAATCTTGTTCTGTTTATCCCCTACACCTGCTTGTGAAATATTCCCAAAGCTGAATTTCATGTTGATTTGAAGAACAATATTGATAACCTGAGATCAGCACAACGCCACTGGTAGGTCAAATCAACACTTCAAAAACAGTCCCCACCTCCACTTGACCTTCCGTTTCCCTCCCTGTCCTTTACACCATCTGGTCACACACGTCACTCAAGCTACAGTTCATTGTGTATTATCATTTCCCACAAAAAGAGATCAACGCATATAGTGACGGACGGGCGCTGTCTCTTTCTTTTCCCATCGTGGGGTTACTGTGTGCATCCGACCTTCCTCACCTCCGTTCTCTTTCTCATCCCGTCACTCAACGCCCACCCGCTTCCCGCACCTCCGTGAATTACCTCTGCCGTGTTAAAACGCACCTGTCTCTCTACCTGTCAGCCTGCATGTGTTTCATCTCAAGCTACTTGCAAGGTTTTATAGAACGCTTCGTCTCCCTCCAGCGATCACACTCGTCGACTTTACTACATTTTCACTACCTTGACTTGACGTCTTTGGTGGGTTTACTTCAGCTAGGCGGAGATGCCACTCCTACGCGCCTCCTTCCCCTGATCCTTACTGACTGATAAACTTCACAGGTAAATCCGCCGCCGTTTCAAGTTTCGATGTTTATATGACTTCAAGATTTGGTCTATCCTGATGGACTCTGATGTTTCATAGATAAGCCTTCCAACACCTTTTTCCCTTCCCCGATTCCATGTAATTGTTTATATTCATGTGTTAACTTTGCCTTTTTCACTCTCTGTTGTTTTGTTGGTTAATCATCTTATTGGATAAACCTCGTACTTCACCTTCATCATCTTCTATTTTCTTCTTCTCTTCTACTTCCTCTTCTTCTTCTTCTTCTTCTTCGTGTTACCGTTGACCTTCAGTGCATTCGTCAGACACAAAGACACTCTCACACTGCACACTATTTTCTCAGGTTCATTTTCCGTCCAGGTGAGAGAATGTTGCAGTGCCCCGGCAGCCATCCGTTTAAATATTGCATGAATGTGTTTTTTCACGGAACGGAAGACCTTGCAATCACGTGGCTTAAGAAGAAACGTAAACATAACTACCTTGCTGATAGTCTTCCTCGTCTTCCTCTTCCTCCTCTTGCTTTTGTATAATATTTTGTTCTGTTTTTATTTTGTCTAGGTTCTTTCTTTTACCATCTCTTTTTCTTCTTCCTCCTCCTCCTCCTCCTCCTTCCATGGTATTTCCCAGGTTTGAAAAATAAGTACGATTTTTTTGTTTTGATTCCGATGAAAATTCTGTGAAAGATATAAATTCCGTTGCTACAAATGAAAAGAAAAATTGACGTATTCTTTAATTTTCGCTCAAACTGTTGACCACCTACACCTACACACACACACACACCCACACACACACCTACACACACACACACACACACACTTCCAGGACTGAAGCTTATATTTGCAGTTAAACCCAACATTTTGCATTAATTAAAACAGATTGCCAGGTTAGTAAAAAAAATATATCCTTCCGTGTAGGTGAAGCTCAATATTCTGGGTGTGAAGTCCAATTTGTCGTGCGAGTTTGTCAATATTGTGGGAGAAGAATTTTACCGGCAAATAACGATACAGGTGTTGGAGAGAGAGAGAGAGAGAGAGAGAGAGAGAGAGAGAGAGAGAGAGAGAGAGAGAGAGAGAGAGAGAGAGAGAGAGAGAGAGAGAGAGAGAGAGACACACACACAGAAGCTAAAGTCAAAGGCATTAAGGTCATGATACATAATACCATCCTGCATTTTCAACACCTTTCTCCTCATCACAACGCCTCAGACCTGTACGTGACCTAACACTCTAACGTGACCTCTTCCCTTTCCCGCAGCTATGTCAGGTAAGGTCAGGTCAAGTCAGGTCAGGTCAGGTCAAACACACCCCCGCTGCGTCCAGGTATGTAAATGATAACGTCATAATCAAGGTCAGGGAAGGTCATGATGATGTGTTAGTCAAATTCTTTCAAGGTCATTCATAAACAAAGAATAAATTATAAGTTTTCCGACAGCGAGTTTGAAACAAAATGTGTAATGGTGATTCGTTGACACACAAATGTATAAGTGAATGAAAGTATAAATAATGAATAATAACCCGCCACTGTCATCCACAAGACCCTTTTCAAAGAACTTATTTTTTTTCACCATAACATTATTTCCTTTTATTTTATTTTTCCTGGTAAAGCAGCTCAACTTTTTTTTCTTCAATGAACTTAAAAATTTTTTCCCCACAATATTATTTCTTTTTTTTAATATTCCAGGTAAAACCACTCACCTATTTATATTTTCTTCACAATTTAACTTTATCTTTGAGAGACGATTTCTTTAACAGTGAGTCTACATCAACTTTACCGCCTTTTCTTTATCTCATTGCACAATTTTATATATCATTCCACTTACTCAGAGAAAGATATAAATAAAATGATACATAAGAACCATTAACTTCACCGTACGATATAGAAAAAAAAGATGATAGAAAAACTCCCACGTTACTTCAATTTCACAATTTTTAGATCACTTACAACCTTCCTTTAAATTCTTACAGATTAAAGAAATGCATACATATTATATTATCAAAATAGTGTAAAAAAATAGGTACAAAGCATACATATATTCATTATAGAGAAAGAGGAGGAGGAGGAAGAGGGGGGAGAGGGAGAAGAAAGGGGAAGAGAAGAGGGAGAGGGAAGAAGAGAGAAAGGAGGAGGAAGAAGAGAATAGACGTAGTGGGTATGAGGGGAAGTAAGGGGAAATAAATGGAGAGGGATGAGGTGTGAGGGGAGGAAGAGTGAGGAGAAGAGGGGTGAGGGAGAGAGGAAGAGAGATGATAGTGAATGCCTAGGATAGTGAAGGGAATAGGGAAAGAGGGAGAGCGTGATGGAGAGTGAAGGTCATAGGAAAATTAAGGTCAACACTCACCAATAGAAGCACTCCCATCCTGACCTTGACCTCCACGTGACCTGTAAGAAGAATGTCGATAAATAAATGTGGAAAAACAAAAATAAAAAAGTAAAAAATATAATTGGTACAAATAAATAAAAGAAAGAAAAAAAAACATATGATAGCAAGGATGATCAAAATATTCTTCCATTCCTTCCTCTTCCCTTCTTCTATCTCTTTAATCTCTCTTCCTTACTTCCTTCCTTCTATTCTCTTTCCAATTCTTACATTTTTTCCAGCTTACATCTCAACTTCGCATCCTTACCACCCACATTTACACTCCATTCTTAGCCTCCTCTCTCTTCCTCCCTTTCTTGCTTTCCCTTTCTCTCTGCTTCCGCCTTCCCTCCTTGCAATTGAGCCGCTGGTTGCAAAACAAGCTCGTTATTGGTGTCCATCTTGTAAATACTCGCCCGGTAGTTTAAATGTGAGTGTAAGAAGAGAGAGAGAGAGGGGGAAAGAATAAGACAGGGAGAGGTAGAAAGGAGGGTAACGGAGAGGAAGGAAGAGGCGTTAAAACCATTAATACTTTTTCTTGTATTTCTTGCATTTTTAGGGTGAAGTGAGTCTTGCATGTTGCTTGTGTGTGTTTGGTGAGTGGTTAGAAGAGCATGGAAGGGGAGGGAGAGGGGAGAGAAGGGGAGGAGAGAGAAGGGAAGGGGAATGAAGGGGAGGGTGCAAGGTATTATTGGAATGGCGTGGGAATGTGGGAATGAAACCTAAAAAAGCTTTCTAGCACTTCAAGGCAAGGTATGAGATTTATTGCCATGTGTGAGGTGTGTGTGTGTGTGTGTGTGTGTGTGTGTGTGTGTGTGTGTGTGTGTGTGTGTGTGTGTGTGTGTGTGTGTGTGTGTGTGTGTGTGTGTGTGTGTGTGTGTGTGTAAATGGGCTATAAATGGAGGTGTCACGCATGCTACACAATTGACCTTTGGAGTGAGAAATTTGCCTTGAGAAAATATTAAGGAACCAAGATTTTTTTACCTTGTCTAAAAGAGAAACGTGTTATGTTACCTTAAGCAAACTTTACACCATTAATAAAATAAAAAACAACTCCATGAATGTAATATATGAAATCTGCTTGTATTTACTGCAAAGAGGAAGAAATAAACTAATGAAGATGAAATTTTATGATATCTTACGAACACAAAATTGAGATAAAAGAAATGACTTGAAGCATGATAAAAAAAAATTGGTTCCATGAGTTTTAAAATTTATAAACAAAAATTCTATCGTCTTATATATGTGAACAAGCATGAAGTAAGGGACTACAGAACAAACTTATACAATCCAAGTAAAGAAAATCATAGTTTGTCATAGAAATCGTATTGGAAAGTAAGTTTGTATATGTAGCGTTCTGAAATCTCTCGTTCCTGGTATTGAAACTGTCAACGTAAATATTGTAGATTTTATCCCCGTGATGGTTGTGTAGGGAGGGAAAATATGTAGCGTATATTTGATAGTTGAATAGAGTAAATCTTGAGTACTGACATCACCAACCTCTTTCTACCTTTTCCTCTCTCTCTCTCTCTCTCTCTCTCTCTCTCTCTCTCTCTCTCTCTCTCTCTCTCTCTCTCTCTCTCTCTCTCTCTCTCTCTCTCTCTCTCTCTCTCCCTCTCTCCTTTCTCCTCTCTTGACCTCCGTGTTCTTTAAAGTGAGATAGAAAAAAAAAGTTACTTCATAATCTCCAGAATTGGGCCACATCCAAGCCTGCCCCATCAAGGCCACCCACACACACACACACACACACACACACACACACACACACACACACACACACACACACACACACACACACACACACACACACACACACACACACACACACACACACCCCGAGAGAGCAGCGGGAAACTCCACTAGAAGAACACATCGATTCAATCAACAAGGCAGACAGTTCCCACCTGTTTATGCTGCGGTGACTCAAAACACTCCTCGTTCCTAGCCTCAGTTGAGAAGAGCCTACTTGACCTTCCTCCTCCTCCTCCTCCTCCTCCTCCTCCTCCTCCTCCTCCTCCTCCTCCTCCTCCTACCCCTCATCCTTCTCTCCTCCTCCCTAACCTTCCTCCCCTTCCGCCCTCACCCCGTCACCCGCCCCTTACAGTCTGGAAACCTTTGAGAATCCGAAATAATGAGGACGCGTTATACATTCCACTGAACACTAGGCGACCAGAGGCTTCCAACGTGTTTTTGAAGGCTGGAAGGTGGAATTAAGTCTATAAAGAGGGATGTACAGCACCCGAATTAAAAGAAAAGTAGCTGATTATTGAGTGTTTGAGGAGAATTGTCAAGTCATACAGGAAATTTTGGCATCGTAAATTGATTAATAGCTTTTTTTTATAGTTTATTTAAGAATATCCTGAACCATACGGATAAGAAATATAATAAGTAAAGTAAAGACAGATATTAACACTAATGGCCTAATATACATAGGAAGGAGATCTAACCAAGAAATATATTTAACCCAAAGAGGTCGTTTTAGAAAGCCTGAAAACCTACTTAGTACCTTTCAATGTGAATTAATAATAACACGCATCTGTATGGAAGAAGTGGAGGTGCTCAGCCTTCAAATTAACGTGAAAAACAACATAAAAGTTTACCTTCATTACCTCAAACAAAGTCAATGCAAAAAATACAACACAATCATCAATACAAACACTAAGATGAAAATTTCTAATAATAATAATTTTCCTTAAACAAAATAAACAAAAATCGTAGTCAGTGCATCGCCTTTTATCTGCACAAATCAGTAAGTCAATCAAGAAGTAAATATTTAGTGTTGGAAGGTTAAGAGGCACGATTTCTTTACCAAACGAGATAACAAACAGGACCATTCAGAGGCAAACAGAGACAAAGAGAGACAGAGAGAGGCAAAGAAAGGCAAACAAGACATGGAGGCGAACTTTACACACAGTCCACAAGAGTCGTGTTATATTATGTCAAGCAAGCACAAAGGAAATTATGCAGTTCACGTAAATGCTGCATCGTAAATGTTTCCATCTGATCTGCATAATGTTTTGACTAAATGCATGTAAATAAGGGAAAGTTGTATGTGTGTGCTTGTGTGTGTTTTAGTGTGTGTGTGTGTGTGTGTTTTAGTGTGTGTGTGTGTGTTTTTAGTGTGTGTGTGTGTTTTGAAAGTGACTGAGAAATGACTGAAAATTCCCATCAAACTTCGTAATTCTTTTTGACTGCACTCTGACCTCTCCACCCCACCCAAAAAATAAATAAATATATATATGAAAAACTAAATCATGAACGAAACTATGAAAACATTTTAAAACATTTCAAGACTCATGACTCTTTCCAGCTCACACTTGCAATGATTTTTTAATTTTTTTATTTACCTTCTCTTATTTTTTCTCTTTATCAACGTGACTCAAGCGTTGGCAAGTTCATCAACGAAAAAACGTGACAGCTTTCCTAATGGGTTAGTATGCCCTAAAAAAAGTGGATATAATTATTTTGTTTTTATATATGTCAATGCATCTGTAATCTCTCTCTCTCTCTCTCTCTCTCTCTCTCTCTCTCTCTCTCTCTCTCTCTCTCTCTCTCTCTCTCTCTCTCTCTCTCTCTCTCTCTCTCTCTCTCTCTCTAACAATTCTCTCACTACGAACAATCTAAAACTAATTTGATTTCCTTGCAAGATTTTTATCGTCAACAATGCAAGGAGAGAGCGAGAGCGAGAGAGCGAGAGAGAGAGAGAGAGAGAGAGAGAGAGAGAGAGAGAGAGAGAGAGAGAGAGAGAGAGAGAGAGAGAGAGAGAGAAACAAACAGAAAGAGAGAGAGAGCAAGACGAACCTGAAGAGCCCATTTCATGTTTAACCTTATGGAAACGACCTGGAAAAAAAAACACACACCCTTTTGTTTTCCTTCCTCGACCACTCTCATAAGGACATAGAGAGCCTCGCCGCCTTCCAAGATGCATGAGGATTCCGTTCGTCTAGCATGGAAAGGAGGTGGAACGCGAGGACGAAGAGAAACCTTTAGAAAATGACGTAAGAAAAGAGGAATAAAAGAAGAGCAAAGGTATGGAGGACTGGTGATAAGGGGAAGTGGATTGAGATGAAGGAGGAGGAGGAGGAAATGGAGGTGGAGGAGGGAGGAAAGTGGTGATAGACAGGAGAAGACAGAAAAGGAAAAGGAGGGAGGGAAAGAAGGAAGGGAAGGAGGTGGTGGTCGGCCCTCTCAGTCTTATCTTATCGGGAGGTACGGAAGGGAAAGGTGTTGGGTAGGAACGCGAGGCACGGAATCTGTTACAAACCTTTTTTTTTTTCCTTCTCTCTCATCACTTGTAGCTATTTCTGGCTCTCTTAGCACTCCTGGTAACCCTAAATATCAATAACAACACGTATTTTTCCTAGGTGTTGTGTGTTACTACTACTACCACTACTACCACGACTACTATTACTATTATAGACATATTTTGACTATTAATATTACTGCACGGATTAATGGCTTTAAGAATATACGATCTACTCTTAGGATACTCTCTCTTAAGGTACGTTTGAGGACCTACTTCAGCGTGAGACATTTTTCGGTGTTCTGGGACAATTTATGAATGTGGAGGCAACATTTTTCACAAGAAGGAGTAGACAGAGAGAGAGAAAAATGTTGCCAGTTCTTAAGACCGAGAAGGATTTTGCAGCTGCTTTTCGACGAGGTGGCAATCCTCCCTTCTCTCCATTCATCCTTCTTCCTCCTCTTACCCTTCCTTCCTCCTCCTCCTCTTCCTTCATTCTTCTATACTCTCAAAACTCGACGCTCATTTTTCCTTGAAGCATTTTCCTTTTCGTTGTCACTGGATTATCATTTTCATTTTTTCCTTCACGCCCTTCATTCCCACGCTCCGTCTCCTCCTCCTCCTCCTCCTCCTCCTCCTCCTCCTCTCGACGCTAAAACTCCCGCTCATATCATTGCTAACGCTGACCACGATCTTCTTTGGCTCCTTTGTCACATCTTTATCATCTCAGCTTCCTTCTTCCTTGGTCACAGAGATATGAATAATCGTATACCCTTTTCCTGTCACACTCTAGTCACGTCTCTCTCTCTCTCTCTCTCTCTCTCTCTCTCTCTCTCTCTCTCTCTCTCTCTCTCTCTCTCTCTCTCTCTCTCTCTCTCTCTCTCTCTCTCATCGACCTTCCCCAAGCAATCTTTAAGGACAAATAACCTTCATCCCTTGAAGTATCAGGGTCATTTATAAAGGCCAAGCACAATGGGATTCCTCGTCCTCTCTGGCCAAGGTACAGCAAGACTCTGCAAGCGGTAATTATCAGGTGTTGGATGATTCTTTGTCTGTGTCTGGTGGTGTAATCTTGGGGCTTCTGTGTGTGTGTGTGTGTGTGTGTGTGTGTGTGTGTGTGTGTGTGTGTGTGTGTGTGTGTGTGTGTGTGTGTGTGTGTGTGTGTGTGTGTGTGTGTGTGTGTGTTTCGTTCATGTGCACACACTCATAACTCAAGGAACCAAGGCAAGGCACCAACCCCTGTCCTTTTTTAGTGAATGCAACACGTCTTCCTCAGTTTCCCTTCTCCCTCGTTCAATTAATTATTTGATTATCTTTATTTATCGCCCTCTTCCATTATCTCCATAACCTCCCCTTCTCTCCTCTTATCATTCCTTGTTTACCCCAATTCTCTATTCTTTTTTTCTTAACCTCGCAGATAATCGTAAGTGTGTCTTTGCATATAGCAGTCCACACATATCATTAAGACAGGTGTGATTACCAGCATCATTTACATACATAACAAGGCCCCAAATGCAGTAGGTTATAGGGATGAATATTCACTAGTATAAGATGCAAAGTGGCGCACTGAAACATTCCGATCGAGACATAACCATTGCCGCCACTCAGGCCAGGAGATGCAGGCCACTTCAGGGTATAACATATCGCCTTAATGAATAGACACACTTACAAATCGAGCCACTTCTCACCCTGGTATTTGCAGCTCAATCCCATATATTAGTTTTGCTACTACTGGTGGTGATGCTGATGTTGATGTTGATATTGTTTTTGTTGTTGTTGTTGCTGTTACATGTACACTATTTTCTACTGCTACTACTATACTGTAATCATCAACACTACTACTACTACTACTACTACTACTACTACTACTACTACTACTACTACTACTACTACTACAGTTTCGTGTCACCTCCTGCAGTCTCTCATGTCGTGGTCACAACCATAACAATCTTTCTACTCAGGTTTTATGGCTACGTGTGCTGTATTTCTTCCTACAAATCCATAATTCCTGACACTAAAAAATCGGATTATGCCAAAAATACAGGTAAGAATGCAATCTATTTTCATTTCACTTTTTCGTTTTTCAAGTTTTGGAAATCTATCTTCAGGTCATGCCTCCTTTTCAGTACCTTTCCATATTTTTGTCACACTAAAGAATGGAGAGTTAATATAAGAAAGTATAAAGAGGATTAAACACTGAGGAGGAGAATCAATACCTAATACACAGAACCTTGAATCTTCCTTCTCCTTTGTGATCAGCTCCCTCGCTCGCCCATTCCTTCACCTCCATCACTGGTATGCTTCATTTTCCACACACATTCACGCACCATCACATTCCACCGTCTCCGCCCCCTCCACAAACTTCCCAAACACTCATCATTCACCATCTGCATGCACCATTCACTACCACACCGCCCCTTCACCTTTTCAACACCTACGTAAATCACTACCACTTCCATGTATAAAGTGGAGTAGTAAGTATCGTGACACACTTTCTTTCAAACCCTAACGTTAGCCTTTCATGAAGCGTGACTGCGTGTTATTTCGGGGAAGATCAAGAAACAGGATAAATGTATAAAATAGAAAGTCCCTGAGAGTCAAGACGTAAAGAGGAGTAAAGAGGTGTGAAAGGAATAATGTGGATGGCGGTGAAATGGCTCTCAGATTCATGCACTCGATTGAAGCCCAGAAATTCTTGCGTCCACACAACTATGGACCCACTAACCTGAGTGGACCGCACGAGTCTCTTTGGACCCTAAAAGTAGTGGATAATACGTTTAGCAGTGCAGGAAATCCCTTTAACACATACACATACACAAATATATTCAAACATTGTAGTGAAAGAAAATGTTTGAAGGTGCACAGTTGCCTCTTTCCAATAACTGCATCTAAATCACTGTGCGCACGTCCTGAAACAACCCAAATACCTCACCATTCACCTGCACATTACGCTCAAGGTCTCCCTTCCTGTCAACATTCATAACTTTTCTCCTGTCAACACTCTCCCTCGTAAATCTTTGTTAGGAAATGTCCACAACGCTCGTAAAATGCTGCAAACAAAATTTTTCCATTCAAGAAGCAAAGGGTAGAAATATCTGTCGTTGGGTGTAAGTAAGCAAGGAATTACTGCTTTTAAACCGGACAAAAACTATATATGTAAGAAAATACACATAAATAAGTATAACGAGATACATGTAAACACAACATATTTCATTGTCAGTTATGGTAAGTACTATAAGGCAAGGATATATATACTTATCAGTTATAACATTGATTATTATCGAGAGAAGACGTATTTTAAACTCCATTTTGTCTCCAAACGCTTGTGTAGTGTGCATTTTTTTTTTGTGTATGTATGTCTGTGTCGTGTGCACTTTTTTGGTGTTTGTATGTGTGCATGTATCATGTGTATCTTTGTGAGTGTATGTGTGTGTTGTGTGCACCTTTGTGAGTGTATGTGTGTGTTGAGTGCACCTTTGTGAGTGTGAGTGTATGTGTGTGTCGCGTGCACCTTTGTGAGTGTGTGTGTGTGTTGTGTGCACCTTTGTGAGTGTATGTATGTGTTGTGTGCACCTCTACACTTGAGGCAGCGGTCACTCCAGTGTTTCCCTTTAACCAGCAGCATCACGGCCTCAGCCACATGTAATGATGCACCTGTCAGCATAATTAACGTGGTACATGATCATCTAATTATAACTTCACGAGCGAATCATATCAATGAATATTCACTAATTCAATAGTGTGTTGTCCAAATTATTTATACGCATCAATACTATTTATTTAGAGTATTTAATTATTTCATCAATTTCTTTTCTTAGTTTCTTTAATATTAAGTTAGAGAATTAATAACATGACTTAGAAGATGGATCGCTGTCAGTCTCTTTTTATTTATTCTCTCTCTCTCTCTCTCTCTCTCTCTCTCTCTCTCTCTCTCTCTCTCTCTCTCTCTCTCTCTCTCTCTCTCTCTCTCTCTCCTTGGGCTGTGGCGCGAGGGTACCATCACAGCAGCGATATTACAGCAATAATTCGGTTTTATGTAAGCATAAATGACGCACATAACGTACAGGTAATATTGTGTATGCTGCTTGAATATACATACATACATACACCTGCACGGACATACTACCTTAAGCATGTGTAGGCGTGTGACAGGTTAGTAGGTGTATAAACTAGTTCATATGTTTCACTTTAACTACGTGTAATGCCTTTCTCTTTACTCCTTGTCGTCGGGATTGGGTTTAGTCTGAGGTGGTATTAGTGTGGTAATCGGTGCGTTCCTAAACAAGGCCAAGTGACGCCCTATCCATTATATCTGGTGTACAAGGAGCTTTGAATGGTTTTTTGTATTGATATTATATAAGGTAGGTGACGAGAGAGAGAGAGAGAGAGAGAGAGAGAGAGAGAGAGAGAGAGAGAGAGAGAGAGAGAGAGAGAGAGAGAGAGAGAGAGAGAGAGAGAGAGAGAGAGAGAGAGAGAGAGAGAGAGAGAGAGAGAGCTGTTTTTATTTATTTTGTCTTTTCTTTAACAATTTTGAGATTATTTTTCCCGCTTCTAAATTATTCATGCTATTGCTTTACTTTCGTTTTCATGTGCATGTGTATGTGTGTGTGTGTGTGTGTGTGTGTGTGTGTGTGTGTGTGTGTGTGTGTGTGTGTGTGTGTGTGTGTGTGTGTGTGTTTATCTTTTCCTCCTTTTCCTCCTACACAATTATTTACCTCATTTTCTTCTTGCATGCATCATCATCATCATCATCATCATTACCACAACCATCTCCTCTTAATACTGGAAGCTGTTTGCCCAAGAACCACAATTTGGGAAACGAAAGAAAGAAAAGAATAAAACTTGACAAATACATCATTCATATACTTGAATAATATCCTCTTTTGGAATCTCATCATCTTCGTTCAAACTCCCAAAATTTCGCTCAAAAACTCGTCTGTGTGTGTGTGTGTGTGTGTGTGTGTGTGTGTGTGTGTGTGTGTGTGTGTGTGTGTGTGTGTGTGTGTGTGTGTGTGTGTGTGTCCTTGAGTGATGCTAATGACAGTGGCGAAGAAGACGAATTGCAGTCATTAGATGCAAATATGCAATGTTTGTTTTTGGGTTTGAGAAAGTGTATTAAATGTCAACGTATTATCATTTGCAGACGTGTGGTTTGTGAAAGTCGAGGCGGTGAAGGAAGGCAATTAAAGGAAGAATATAATATAGATTTTTTTTTTTACTAAATTCTCACTTTGTTTGCTTTGTTGTTAAAAATGTGGAAACGATTGTAATTTGTGTTGAATTATATGATGAATTGGTGATGTATTGAGATAGTAAATAAGGATATAGATGGATTAATAGATAAATCAATTCAAAGTTAAATAAATGGAAAAACACATTAATAATAAATAATAATAAATGAATAGATAAATAAAGTTACAGAATGAGAAATAGAAAATAGTTAAGAAATAAATAAGAAACGAAGGAAGACAAAAACAAAGAAGAAAGACTAAGAAAATAACTAAAAGAAACTAAAAAAAAACCAACTAAACTTTTACACCAAAACTTTCACTGGAAAACGTGTTATTTAAAGTTCATTCATCATATTTTCTATTTTGTCTAAACTGAACCAACAATATTTTTCTTCTTGCTCTTCACTTTCCAACAAAAGCTTAAGATAATACTGTAACATTATCCATTGACGAGACACCCACCCACACCCACACACACACACACACACACACACACCTGATTAATTAACTGGGGTGAAGCATTGTGTTAAAATAAAGAAACTTATCCATTTATTCACATTGAAGCCATTACTATTTCTATCCCATTGTGATCGTTGCTGTTTGAGTCACCTATGTTGTTTCTTCTTTTTACTCTCCTCCTCCTCCTCTTCTTCTCCCAGACAAAAGAAGCACTAGAGCGGATAACTTGCCTAAAGACGTAACAATTTCGCAGTTTCTATCATCCATCTTCATTAAGCAAGCACATGGCTATCAAAATTATACACACGCACAATTGATATACAGAAAAAACAACAACCTGCCATGATATTTTCTCGTTCTTCTTTCCCTCACACGCAAACGACACCAGAGGATAAAGTTTCCACTCACACACAGGTTTCTTAGTTTTATATACGAGTTATAGAGAATTGAACTTTAACATTGATGACTGATGAAGTATTGCATGTTTTATTGTGTCTGATACTCTATATATTCTACGGTCTGTGGTGCTTTGTGCTTTTAAGACAATACGTTTAACATTGAGTACTAATAGCAAGGTACGAGATATATGTTTTTTTATATATATTAACTTTATTTATAGCGGGGTTTTTTCACCCATATTAGGTTACTCAGCTTTTTCTTCATATTCTTAAGCATGACCTAGATATTTTTTCCCAATAAGAACATAAAAACAGACACAAGAAAAAGAAAACAAAACAGCATATTATTTTTCTATTACATATTACATGCCTCTGTGTTTACTATCTCTCTTTTCCTCTTTTACTTCCCTCGACAAGAAAAAAACCACACAAAACACGTATGACACACGCATGGAGGAGGAGGAGAGGAGAGGAGGAGGAGAGGAGGAGGAGGAGGAGGAGGAGGAGGAGGAGGAGGAGGAAAGAGGAGAGGAGAGGAAGGCAAGGTGATGTGATAGGAAGTAAAGGGAAGGTAAGGGAAAGGAAAGAGAGGCCGCGCACGAGACATCATCTAACGCAGCCGATGTTTACAACCTTCATTTGTTTATTTGATAGAGGTTCATGGGACTCGCAGCGCAGTAAAGCAGAGCCATCAAGGGAAAATATGTCTTGGTGATAGTTTGTCGAGGCGGAGGTGCTGTTATCAAGTGTCAGGTGGGAAATTTTAATGGGAGGCGAGGAGTGGTGTGGAGAAGTAGTAGTAGTGGGTGTGTGGGTGTGGGTGTGGGTGTGTGTGTGTGTGTGTGTGTGTGTGTGTGTGTGTGTGTGTGTGTGTGTGTGTGTGTGTGTGTGTTTGGATGCACTCGTGGAGACAGACCAGCCACCTTACCCTCACAGAAAACTTAAAAAAAATGAAGAATAAGACCCAGAAATCCACAAAAAACAGCTTCATAGCAAATCCATACACTTGATACTACCATTGAACACACTAGCACCTTGTTAGCCTGTCTGGAGGTAAGGGAGGTAAGGGAGGGTCAGGGTGAGCTCTCTCTCTAAGCCTCGTCAATGGTGTGTTGATGAGGGTGTTAGCAGGTGAAGAGAGGAGGAGGAGGAGGAGGAGGAGGAGGAGGAGGAGGAGGAGGAGGAGGAGGAGGAGGAGGAGGAGGAGGAGGAGGAGGAGGAGGAGGACGGCTTTTGGAAGGTAAAGGAAGGAGAAGGAGGAGGAGGATGGCTTTGATATGAGGAAGGGATCACAAGGTTACAGGCAAGCTTAGTGGTAGGGAGGAAGGATATACACGAAGGGAAGGGAGGATGCACAGGGAGAGAGAGGATAAGGGAAACTATAAGAAATAGAATGAGTGTCCATGATAGAAGAGTCCATTTAAAAGAGAGGTGTGTAGAGGAGAGGAAGGTATGTAGAGAGAGATACAAGTGTGTCGAGGGGGTGAAAGAATGGAGGGAAGGGAAGGGACAAACATGCATGGGGGTCTCTAAGCCTGTGATTGCCATGGAACCAAATTCCTTCTCATGGAAATTCGTCCAATTGACCAATCAGGCAGCGAGGGACGGGGCTGTAGGTAATTGCTTTTGAGAGAGAGAGAGAGAGAGAGAGAGAGAGAGAGAGAGAGAGAGAGAGAGAGAGAGAGAGAGAGAGAGAGAGAGAGATACAGAAATATAGAAATTTGGAAATACTGACGTACAGAAGAGAGAGAGCGAGTCAGAAAAAAAGACAAATACCTGACACAAAATGCGTAAACTTTAAACAAGCAAAACTAACAGACATCCATCCGAAAAAAGAAAAGAAAGAAAAAAAAGGAAAAGAACAAGAAAAAAAATCACACCATTCCTATTCATCCTCAAAAAATGAAAAATGTTTCTCTACACTTTCAAAAATAAATAAATAAATAAAAATAAATAAACAAACGAAATTGAAAAGAAATAACATTAAAAAATAAAAAATACCGAATCAAGTTAAAATAAACTATAGATATATATTGTATTTCCTACTAGAGTGAGAGAGAGAGAGAGAGAGAGAGAGAGAGAGAGAGAGAGAGAGAGAGAGAGAGAGAGAGAGAGAGAGAGAGAGAGAGAGAGAGAGAGAGAGAAAGGGGGGTTAATGACCTCCTACAACTTCAAAAATATGGTTGGGGGGGGAGGGAAGGTAATCGTATCGTGCAATCAGATCAAATTTATTAGTAATTTCTATATAATTACAACATATATCTGAAGAGCCAGAATTAAGGTATCGGTTTGTGAATTCCTTCTCTCTCTCTCTCTCTCTCTCTCTCTCTCTCTCTCTCTCTCTCTCTCTCTCTCTCTCTCTCTCTCTCTCTCTCTCTCTAAAATATCAACCAGGTGAAAATGTTGGGAAGAAGGGGAGGGGAGAGAAGTGGAGGAAAAGAGAGGAAAAGTAACGGTAGGGATTAGAAGAGGAGGGAAGAGGGAGAAGGATGGAGGGAAGTAGAGTAAAAGCATGGAGGGGAGAGAGAGAGAAAGTGGAGTAAAAGAGAGAGAGGAGGCATGGCTGTGAACATATAGGATGAACGTTAACAGAACTATCAGGCAAGAACTAGGAGTGTAAAGATAGAAATGTTATGTTGAACTAAGAGACTGAAGGTGTTATAGAGATCATTCCAGCGTCCAATTGAGTGAAGGTAAAGTTGAACAGAATCCTTGCCAATCATTATGTATTGATAAGCTTCTTCCCTCAATGCCTCTCAGGTTTATATTACAGTGATGAATGAGTACAGTGAAAAGTACAGGACGATAAAAAAAAATATGTTTCACTATAGATTATTACATTACTTTCATCTCAGTGTTTCTATTATTTCTACTAAAGTGGAACATACACAATGATGTAGTTGTTTCATAAGAATTCATTATATATATTTTACTAAGCTTTTTTCAATCATGTTCTTTACTTGGAATTCATAACTGTAAATGTTGTGTAAATATGACTGAGTTTGCGATATTTCCGTTGATATATAAATTCTTTTTTGGCTGTGAGTTGCAATGACTGACTTAATGTGTTTCTTAATGACTTACGAGTTTCAAAATGACGCATGGGTATTGTAATCACTTATTGGTTTTATAATGAATGACTTAATACTTTCTAATTAATAGCTAACATTTTTAGATGATTTACAAGAACACCTCCCCACTTTTTCAAAACAACAATACAATCTCGCCACATCTGGAACAAATTACTTATAACCAGAACACACGAACAGATAAATAAAACAAAACTAACGTAACACACACGTACACACAGCACAGTAATAGAAGGATATACCAATTAAAAACACAATCCCCTTGTTAACATGGACACACACATACACCAGCACATACAAACACACATAAAACGAGATGGTAGAGCAATGTGGCGCATAAACTGCATTCATCAGCTCTGAGAGGGGGACAAAGGCTGCATCGGACTACCCAACAGCACACACAGGACAACATCTGCATACATTGGCAATTAAATCCGAGAGTATAATGAGGCAGATCACACACCCCAGCGGACGAAAACTCAAAAGGATATTTAATGAGTGAATTCAAATTTAGATAATGTATTCCCAGTCTCGTTTAGCATAACACGAGTCATATTGTTTGTGTATGAGTAGTGACGTTTAGCTGACTTTTCTACAACGGGGAAATGGAAATGAAAGGAAAGTAGAGGAGACTGATATATTTTTTTTTTACTTGTCTATGAGCTGCGCGGGAACATGGCTAACAGTATATTTATCTTAACGACAATATAATTTCACGATTTTTTCATAATGTAATTGTAAAGATCTACAATTTAGTTCATGATATGTGTGTGTTTCAATGAGCGGTAGTAACATGACATGCCTCGACCCTGTAGGTACCAACACTCCCTCACCCTCATTCACTCCCTCACCCTCACTCTCTCACCCTCACCAGCTTCACATTTTGTCACTTTAAAGATACACAGCGCTAACATTCCATGACTCTTCCATGACTTGACATTTTTTACAAGATTCCACGACTTTACGAAGCCTAGAAATAAATTTAATAAAATATACATGACGTTTCCAGTGCTAGAAGATAAAAAAACACAAATATTCCATGACGTTTCCAGGAAGCTGCAAGTCTGTTATCTGGTCATGAAGAGTGACGCACCACTCAACGCTTTCTTTGTCACGTGGCACCAAACTATTTTGCTCATTTGAAGAAAAAAAAAAGGTAAAAAAAAAAAAAATTCACAACCACCATGCAGGAAACCTTGAAACTGTGGAAATAGTTTGATTTGAAATTCCCGACAGGATGCCAACGGATGCTAATGCTCTGAGCGCTGCCTGCTGCCGCCGCCCGCCCGCCCGCCCACTGCTAGCATTCCCCACGCCCACCCCCATGATATCGTGCTCACTGTCAAAAGTCCCACACGCCGCTGCTACATTACGTGCTGGGTAAAATGGGAATTCCACAGCGTCCATTAATGTTTAGTGGTAGTGGTGAGTCCTGGCTCATCATTTAGAGTTCATTATTATTATTATTATTACTATATTATTATTATTATTATTATATTATATTATATTATCATTATTATTATTATTATTATTATTATTATTATTAGTAGTAGTAGTAGTAGGTCATACAGGTCATCTTATGTAGTAATAAGAACATTGAACTTCAGAGATGATTATACGAGATAATATCAAGAGTTGAGAAAAGAATAAACAATTAAAAAAAAACTCTAACAGACACAACAAAGGCAGGAGGAACACAGGCTATCAACAAAACATTTACTCACTGCGAGGCAAACAAATGAAACTACTGAATCAGAGCTAAGTGAAACACAACCCTTGCTCCAGCCCCTTGAACCTATTAATTAACAGAAAACTTATACACACAATAATAAATAAACTCTACTCACCTAAATAGTATGCAAGATATATTAAAAGTGAGGTTAAATAATTAGAGTTTGATCCCATTTATTAGTGAATTGGAGGTTACTGTACTGTCTTATCACAAAGTAGTAGTAGTAGTTTTTATCAAAGGAAGGTTACATCAAGCAAAAAGGCATAATTTAAAGCCAAAACAATAGCAAGAAAAAACCCGTCTCAGTTAACTTAATTAGTCACGAGTTCCCAAGAATAGCGTGAGGAGAAGACAGCGAGAAGCGATTCAGACGAGATAAAAACTTCAAAGTAATGTTGCACCGCGAGATAATAACAAAATAAGACAAAAGAAAATTATGCCACAATTTATCAAGTCAGGAAACCACTCTTGGACGGCAGCAGAGTGAGGGAAGAGGAGGAAGAGGAAGAGGAAGAGGAGGAAGAGGAAGGGAAAGAAGAGGGATGAATGTGTAAGATTTAGGTGGTGTCCCGTAGAGGTAAGAATCGGGGTTGGTGAGGAAGGTCCTACAGAGAGAAAGAGAGAGTGAGCGAGAGCGAGAGAGAGAGAGAGAGAGAGAGAGAGAGAGAGAGAGAGAGAGAGAGAGAGAGAGAGAGAGAGAGAGAGAGAGAGAGAGAGAGAGAGAGAGAGAGATTTAGTATATTGATTTCATGTGTTCTAGAAAGAGGATACTACTATTACTACTACAATTACTACTACTACTACTACTACTACAATTACTACTACTACTACCACTGATAATAATAATAATAATGATGATAATAATAATTCATGTAATCAGAATTTAGAACATTTCCTCTTCAGCTTTTTTTCCGTTACCATAATTAATACAACTTCAGTAAATTAACAAATAATTAATGCGAAATAATTTCCATTCACCTAAAATACACTTCAATAAACATTAATCCTTTAACATCGACTAAAATACTACACATGAATCACCTCAAATAATCGTCTTTAATGAACTAGAAAAAAGAAAAAAGGAGAGATACTGAAACATTTCCCAAAACTTTAAATTCACGAAATAAAAAAAAATATGGACAGTAACTTTTTTTTCTCTCTCTCAATTTGGAAGGAAAAATATGATGGACTGGGATGCGTTTCTCGACCACATGAAAATCAACATTCTCTGATGCAACAATACGGTGAAAAAACTATCAACACATCGGATGGAAAGTTACTCAGTCTCTTAGATGAAAAGAACTTATTTTGAGGCAGAACATGAACCCAATTAGATTATTAAATGATTCTCTCTCTTTCTCTTTCTCTCTATTTATCTATTTATCTATCTATCTATTTATCTCTCACTATCAGCACGAAATTCTAACCTCAATGTTGTTAAAATACATCTTTTTTTTTTTATGTATTGCTCTAATTGCATGAACTAAATTATTGCTTTATCGATTTTCCTCATATTAAGAGAATAAATGACGACGTTTTGATTTATAATGATTAAAATGGAAAATAAATATCTTTGTTTGTTGTCTCTTCTTAAATTGAGAGGAGAAGCAATTATGAAAACCCTAAGTCGTGTAGATACATTTGTTTCTGATAAAAACACAACATTTTCCAATAGAGGATAAAGAATATGTACATTAGATTATAGTTATTAGTACTTTCTATTCGAGGTTCAGGGAGAATAAGTAGCCAATGTAGCGGGAAAAATAATAAATGTATGAAATAATTCCTGTCATAAAAACTGCGCAGAATTACATTTATAGAAACATGCAGCACACGGTAAGGGATTAAGATATCAGATGTATTTCAAAATTTCAAACATAAACTTGGCAAAAAAGAATATTAAATTACGAATATCATTGTTTCTTTTGTGAAATATATATATAAAAAATTAATGGAGTATCTGCCTCGCTAGTTTCATTATGACGAAGAAGATAATTATTTCATCACATTAAATGCAATATTTACTCATAAGAAATACACAAATATAATGAATTCACCGACAACCTCCGTGGAACAATGTATTATGATTAATTTAATTTATAACACACATCAGTTAAGAAAATTATAAACTTATATTTTATGCGTACACTTGAAATATAAATGTAATACAAGTAAAAGCAAATTATGAAAAAGATCAGTTTATAAATAATGGGAAAGAAAAACGAGATTAGAGAAAGAGATTATGAAATATATAATGTAGAATGTGTTTGTGATGAGAGAAAGGAAGAAAAAAATATATAATCCAGAACGCAGACAAGAGATGAACAGAAGAGAAAGAGAAGGAAAGAAAGAAGAAGGAAAGGAAAGAAAAGAAAGGGAATGAAGTAAAAAAAGAGAGAGACCTTCACCTACATTTGTATAAACATGAATCACGTGACGAAGAAAAAATATAAAAAAAAGAGAGAAAGAAAACGAACAGAGCAACACAAAAACACAATCATTAAATAAAAAAAAAACTCACACCAAAAAACTGGAAAAAAATGAAAAACAGAACATATTTTTAATGAAGCACACGCAAGGACGAGGAGAGAGAGAGCGGGAAAAAAAAATATAAGGGGTGTGGAGTGGAAATAGAAAGGTGTTGGATCGTCTTAATAATGGGTTGGATAAGTAGGTAGGATGATGCTTCTACTCAGATATAATTACCGAAAAAGAAACAGTCTTCCACAAACCACACTTGTACACTCCCAGGAGATAGAGAGAAAGAGAAAAAAAAGTAAGAAAGAGTAAAAGAACTTATGGTTATGTCACCCACGAAGAAATTACTCTATTATTTTTCTCTCTCTCATACACACAAAATTACTCCTTCTCTCTCTCTCTCTCTCTCTCTCTCTCTCTCTCTCTCTCTCTCTCTCTCTCTCTCATACACACGCATACACATACATAAGCACCAATGACCTACAGTAATGAGAGGAAAAACAGTCACGATATATGGCTCGTAAACAGAGACCAAAATGAACTAGGTAGGCAAAGGTACACTGACCAGTACTCTATAGCAGGAAAATTACGACTCCGCAAAAGAGAGAGTAACATAGGTAGAGAGTGATGATGGTAGTGGTGGTGATGGTGGTGGTGGCGGTGGTAGTGATGATGGTGAAGGTGGTGGTGGTGATGATGGTGGCGGACTCTAGGACACAATTTAAGGCAGTGATGTCGTAACAGATCCCGTGAGAAAGACTTGTGACCTTACAGTTATTTCGATCTTTGACCCCATCGATAAGTTTTCCTCCGTCGTGGTGAAAACTGCTTCGAGTCGTAATGTAATCTTTGTAAATCATTGAAAATATCCTGAGACTGGAAATAAAGTTCGATTTTGTGCAATTGACCTTTTTCTTTCTCCGTTTTTTTATATTTTTTTCCAGTTTTGCGGAATTTCACTTCAGGTTCTGTTCTGAGAGAGAGAGAGAGAGAGAGAGAGAGAGAGAGAGAGAGAGAGAGAGAGAGAGAGAGAGAGAGAGAGAGAGAGAGAGAGAGAGAGAGAGGAGAGAGAGAGAGAGAGAGAGAGAGAGAGAGAGAGGAAAAAAATATTGTAAGTGTGAAGACCTACATACAAAGTAAACCGAGAGAGAGAGGGAAAAAAAAGATAGAAAGCGAAGGAACAAAGCAAACAAAGTGACACAACACCAGAAAAATAAAAAGAAATATAAAGTGAAAAGAAAAAAATCCACAAAAAAACGAACCAAAAAAAAAATAAATAAAAAAATAAATAAAATAGAAACGAAGCGAGAAACAGGAAGAGAGAAAAAAAAAGACCGAGAAATATATAGCGAGAAAAAAATGTATATATATAAAAAAAAATAAATAAATAAAACTCCCGCCTTGCACTTGACCAGACAAACGCAGGAACAGATTCATTAAAAAACATAATCAAGGAGTCACGAATATCACCTGCCAGACCTTCTCAAATTACAGGTAAATGCTCATCTGTCTCGGTCTCTTGCGTGCAGGCTTCTCATGCACGCAATTTGCCCACCATTCTCCTTTCTCGTCTTGGGTGTCACTCAACTCACGCACGCACAACCACGCACACACGCACACACACGCTATATCCTCTATATCTTCTCATTTCCACGCAAGAAGGTATTGAGCGTCGCAGGTAATTTAATTAGTAGAGAGTAAGTACATTCGGGTCTCTTTCTGTGCATTAAAGTGTAATTACTACAGGAATAACTTAGTACTTAATTACCAAAGGGAGGAAGAGAGAGCAAGATTCCAGGTTTATTTCACTGGAATGCTAAATAGATTTGGGTTAAAGGTAAGGGAGTAGATTGCTTTAGTTATTAATCAGCCTCTTTAGGGAATAACTCATACTCTCACTGTTACTCTAATACACACGGAACACAGTAACAAGTGGAAGTTATGAGAAGTTATTAATGTTATTCTATTTTCGTATGCAATTAGTGTGTTTGTGTGAAATTATTAGTAGCTTATCAAAACTTAATTAACAGAAGATGAGTGGAATGTGAGTGAGCTTAGGGGAAGAGGTTATATTGGAAGAGGATGGCAATGAGGAAGAGGAAGGGTGGTGAAGGGACACGAGGAAGAGGAAGTGATGGAGGACAAACAGGGGGAAGAGGAACAAGGGAAGGAGGAAGGACATAGAGAGCACCTTTATTATTTCCTTCGTAGTTGTACTTTTGTATTGTATTGAACCGAGTCACATAAATCTAATGGTCTTTTATTACCGGAAGAAAAGTTAATTCATGCTTACTGAGTGTGAAAATCCTTCTTTATAGTGCTACTCTGCTTTCCCTTCAATCCTAAAAGCGTTGATAAAACTCTACGGAATGAGTAACACATTTTCACTTTCCCTTTCTTGCCTCTAAGCTTGGGACTTCATTTGAATGGGAAGATTACAATTTAACGAGCTCTCTTCCCGCCTGTATTCATGCCTTAAATCTCTCCCTAACTTACCCTTTTCTACGTATATGCATTTATGGATTTAAGTCTACCTGGAGCGGGAAGATGACAGTTTCATATTTCGCATCACAAAATTCATTCCTTTAGACTCGACGTTCATTTGTTTTCCTTCCCGTTCATCTTCTTCTTCTGACAGAATACTGATCACGTCTTTAGGATCAATACATCAATTTCCTCTCCTACGGTTTTCATCTTCTATTTTATTTCCTCTACAAACCTGTTTTCAATCTGCTACTCCATCCCAGTGGACGTTCTCAATCGACCTCTCAGAGAAACGTGGCAATTGGGAGAGCAAAAGTTTTTTTTACCCAAGAGTTTTCATTTTTTGAGAAATTCTTTATACATTTACATAGTCTTATTCCACTTGGTTTGCATCGTTTGAACACTGTTTGACTTGTTTGTGGTTTATCATTATCAATACTCGTTCACGGTGTTTTATTGCGGTGAGTGACTTCGATTCACGTGATGTAGACTTTTGTGTAGTGTTCGTGAATTGAGACTCGTTCCCATGATGTAGAGTTTTGATTGACGTGCGCAAGCAGAACAAATCAACACATGGAAATACAAAAAAAGAAAAAAAGAAATAACGCTAAGAGCAAAGAAAATTGAAAGCAAGAGAGTAAACAGTAACGGGATAAACAGTCAACTCCGTCACTTTCCCAACGTAAACACTGATAATATAAAGGGTTAGTGAGACGTATTGACATCAAACAGAGTAACCAAAACATAACTCATTGATGTGGCAAAACGTCAGTAAACATTCCTTTGCATACACAACACAGCAAAAATAAACTAATTCCTTATCTTTACATTGGATTTCGGACTGTATTTAGAGACCAGAAGACTGTTTATTGACCTGACAACCTTCCTGGATACTAGTGGCGCGGCATTCCAGTCCTATTTTTACAGTCAGTTCCATGTGCTTTGATCTATTGGTAATTTCTCTCTCTCTCTCTCTCTCTCTCTCTCTCTCTCTCTCTCTCTCTCTCTCTCTCTCTCTCTCTCTCTCTCTCTCTCTCTCTCTCTCTCTCTCTCTCAATGCAATGTTGCCTCCCCTC
This sequence comes from Metacarcinus magister, assembly GCA_029783475.1. Classification (NCBI taxonomy): domain Eukaryota; kingdom Metazoa; phylum Arthropoda; class Malacostraca; order Decapoda; family Cancridae; genus Metacarcinus; species Metacarcinus magister. The sequence goes on along the minus strand of JAPQNM010000014.1, from coordinate 3,316,928 downwards.
CTATGTTTCTCGACGTCCTAAGGGCTGGATTTCCATAATAAATCTCCCCAAAAAGAGATAGACTTGGTGCACTCTTGAATGTCTGTGTGTGTGTGTGTGTGTGTGTGTGTGTGTGTGTGTGTGTGTGTGTGTGTGTGTGTGTGTGTGTGTGTGTGTGTGTGTGTGTGTGTGTTTACTGGAGCATGAAACCCTTAAAATTCGTACACACACACACACACACACACACACACACACACACACCCCAACAAACAAACAAACAAGTACGAAACACCCAACAAATACAAACCCATTTCCTCCTAAAACACCAACTAATCTGGGCAAAACAGTGAGTTTGGGAAGGGTGGCGAGGCGAGGCGAGGCAGGTGTGAGGGAAGGAAGGGAGGGAGGGAGGCGTGGGACTCTAATATTAGTGCCTCACCTATACGTACCAGGTGGTGATGTACAGGGAAGTAGAGGTAATGTACAGGGAAGGTTCAGGCTAACGGGGGGAAGATGAAGCAGGGTGAAGGGTGAAGGGTGAAGGGTGAAGGGGGGGTGGGTTTGGGAATGGGTTTAAGTGTGATTAATGGTATGGGCGCCTTAATATGGGAAGTGTGCTGTCGAGTGATGTATGGGGGAGCCTCATCTGAGTTATAGTAGAGTGGCAGAGTGGTGAAGTGCCGCAGAGAGACTTATGGAGGAGGAGGAGGAGGAGGAACATATAGGAACATATAGGAAGAACAAACAGCAACAGGCCTGCTGGCCCTTACGAGGCTGTTTGTGAGTAAACTATCTAATCTAGAGTGAAGGATACAGGATAGTAAAGGTGAAGGCTTCTCTCCCCAGCCATGGCTGGCAGGGAAAGGAAGGCTAACCAAGACCAGACTCACTAGAATTAGGTATATAGAGGCAGAAAACAATTCAATTCCCACCGCTCGCTCGGTCATGACCGGCCGATCAAAATCTTCACTACTGACTCTGTCACCGGTGCCAATGGCTATGGAAGTTATTTATTTTCATTCTTGAAAGCTACTGCATCAAGATAAGGCTCACTAGAATTAGGTATATAGAGGCAGAAAACAATTCAATTCCCACCGCTCGCTCGGTCATGACCGGCCGATCAAAATCTTCACTACTGACTCTGTCACCGGTGCCAATGGCTATGGAAGTTATTTATTTTCATTCTGAAATGCTGCTGCATCAAGATAAGGCTCACTAGAATTAGATATATAGAGGCAGAAAACAATTCAATTCCCACCGCTCGCTCGGTCATGACCGGCCGATCAAAATCTTCACTACTGACTCTGTCACCGGTGCCAATGGCTATGGAAGTTATTTATTTTCATTCTTAAATGCTGCTGCATCAAGATAAGGCTCACTAGAATTAGGTATATAGAGGCAGAAAACAATTCAATTCCCACCGCTCGTTCGGACATGACCGACCGATCAAAATTTTCACTACTGACTCTGTCACCGGTGCCAATGGCTATGGAAGTGATTTATTTTCATTAAAAAATGTAATGCAGTACTTTTATTGCAGTGTCAAGCTCCATCGAGAGGATATGATAGCCATCAGTAACCCGCGTATACTCCTACACACGACACTTTACCCCGTAAGGAACACATATTGTCTTAACGTCCGCGAATATTCTTGTAATGACTGTTACAGCTCAAAGCAGTTCATAACTAAGCCTTACGACACGTTTAACCATCTTACAGACCCTCGTGGATGTCTAGAATTGACCTCAACATATGGTGTATTTCTGTCATTTTTTCTACTCCGGGAAATTTTTTGCAAAATTTCCTCTTCGATTTTGTTTTTTTTAAACTATGTTGTACATGGGAATAATGTAAGACTTTCAGCATAGTTTCAGTTAATTTCACCAGAAACTTTTATTCCTATAAATGAATTTATTTGGGTTAAAACAGATGATAAAATCAGTATGGTGGATCTAATACTTTACCAATGTTGATGGAAAAGATATCAGATATTCCTTATGAAATTACCAACTAATAAACAAAGCACTTTGTTCAATTGGTATCTTAGCTTAGAAGCTAATATTGTTTGTTTAATGATATCATTATTTTAGTAGATAACTATTTTTCATGAGATAGATACCGATCAAATATAACAAAGAGTTATATTGTGATGGCATAAATATTTTTCTCCTCTTTTTAAACCCTATCCCATTCCAGTCCTGCGTCTAGTTTCTTTTTTCATTATTTATAATGTACGTAATTTACGTGAGGACGTAATATATATTTTCTTAATATTGTGTTTATCAGTACTTGTTACATACCATAAGGATCAGAAAAAGGTGCAGATTTTGAAGCATTGCTTGAAAATTCAATACGAGTAAAACGAAAGGAGTTACAACTAGTTTAAGTAGAACATATGATGAAAACAAGTTTTTATACACTATTTAAGGATGGCAGAGTCTGTTTGATTACACCTGAAGTGTACATAGCCTTTCTTTGACCTCCTTAAATGCTCCTGAATCAAGATAAGGCTCACTAGAATTAGGTATATAGAGGCAGAAAACAATTCAATTCCCACCGTTCGCTCGGTCATGACCGGCCGATCAAAATCTTCACTACTGACTCTGTCACCGGTGCCAATAGCTATGGAAGTTATTTATTTTCATTCTTAAATGCTGCTGCATCAAGATAAGGCTCACTAGAATTAGATATATAGAGGCAGAAAACAATTCAATTCCCACTGCTCGCTCGGTCATGACCGGCCGATCAAAATCTTCACTACTGACTCTGTCACCGGTGCCAATGGCTATGGAAGTTATTTATTTTCATTCTTAAATGCTGCTGCATCAAGATAAGGCTCACTAGAATTAGGTATATAGAGGCAGAAAACAATTCAATTCCCACCGCTCGCTCGGTCATGACCGGCCGATCAAAATCTTCACTACTGACTCTGTCACCGGTACCAATGGCTATGGAAGTTATTTATTTTCATTCTTGAAAGCTGCATCATCAAGATAAGGCTCACTAGAATTAGGTATATAGAGGCAGAAAACAATTCAATTCCCACCGCTCGCTCGGTCATGGCCGGCCGATCAAAATCTTCACTACTGACTCTGTCACCGGTGCCAATGGCTATGGAAGTTATTTATTTTCATTCTTGAAAGCTGCTGCATCAAGATAAGGCTCACTAGAATTAGGTATATAGAGGCAGAAAACAATTCAATTCCCACCGCTCGCTCGGTCATGACCGGCCGATCAAAATCTTCACTACTGACTCTGTCACCGGTGCCAATGGCTATGGAAATTATTTATTTTCATTCTTGAAAGCTGCTGCATCAAGATAAGGCTCACTAGAATTAGGTATATAGAGGCAGAAAACAATTCAATTCCCACCGCTCGCTCGGTCATGACCGGCCGATCAAAATCTTCACTACTGACTCTGTCACCGGTGCCAATGGCTATGGAAGTTATTTATTTTTATTCTTAAATGCTGCTGCATCAAGATAAGGCTCACTAGAATTAGGTATATAGAGTCAGAAAACAATTCAATTCCCACCGCTCGTTCGGACATGACCGACCGATCAAAATCTTTCACTACTGACTCTGTCACCGGTGCCAATGGCTATGGAAGTGATTTATTTTCATTAAAAAATGTAATGCAGTACTTTTATTGCAGTGTCAAGCTCCATCGAGAGGATATGATAGCCATCAGTAACCCGCGTATACTCCTACACACGACACTTTACCCCGTAAGGAACACATATTGTCTTAACGTCCGCGAATATTCTTGTAATGACTGTTACAGCTCAAAGCAGTTCATAACTAAGCCTTACGACACGTTTAACCATCTTACAGACCTTCGTGGATGTCTAGAATTGACCTCAACATATGGTGTATTTCTGTCATTTTTTCTACTCCGGGAAATTTTTTGCAAAATTTCCTCTTCGATTTTGTTTTTTTTAAACTATGTTGTACATGGGAATAATGTAAGACTTTCAGTATAGTTTCAGTTAATTTCACCAGAAACTTTTATTGCTATAAATGAATTTATTTGGGTTAAAACAGATGATAAAATCAGTATGGTGGATCTAATACTTTACCAATGTTGATGGAAAAGATATCAGATATTCCTTATGAAATTACCAACTAATAAACAAAGCACTTTGTTCAATTGGTATCTTAGCTTAGAAGCTAATATTGTTTGTTTAATGATATCATTATTTTAATAGATAACTATTTTTCATGAGATAGATACCGATCAAATATAACAAAGAGTTATATTGTGAAATCATAAATATTTTTCTCCTCTTTTTAAACCCTATCCCATTCCAATCCTGCGTCTAGTTTCTTTTTTCATTATTTATAATCTACGTAATTTACGTGAGGACGTAATATATATTTTCTTAATATTGTGTTTATCAGTACTTGTTACATACCATAAGGATCAGAAAAAGGTGCAGTTTTGAAGCATTGCTTGTAAATTCAATACGAGTAAAACGAAAGGAGTTACAACTAGTTTAAGTAGAACATATGATGAAAACAAGTTTTTATACACTATTTCAGGATGGCAGAGTCTGTTTGATTACTCCTGTAGTGTACATAGCCTTTCTTTGACCTTCTTAAATGCTGCTGCCTCAAGATAAGGTTCACTTGAATTAGGTATATAGAGGCAGAAAACAATTCAATTCCCACTGCTCGCTCGGTCATGACCGGCCGATCAAAATCTTCACTACTGACTCTGTCACCGGTGCCAATGGCTATGGAAGTTATTTATTTTCATTCTTAAATGCTGCTGCATCAAGATAAGGCTCACTAGAATTAGGTATATAGAGGCAGAAAACAATTCAATTCCCACCGCTCGCTCGGTCATGACCGGCCAATCAAAATCTTCACTACTGACTCTGTCACCGGTGCCAATGGCTATGGAAGTTATTTATTTTCATTCTTAAATGCTGCTGCATCAAGATAAGGCTCACTAGAATTAGGTATATAGAGGCAGAAAACAATTCAATTCCCACCGCTCGCTCGGTCATGACCGGCCGATCAAAATCTTCACTACTGACTCTGTCACCGGTGCCAATGGCTATGGAAGTTATTTATTTTCATTCTTGAAAGCTGCTGTATCAAGATAAGGCTCACTAGAATTAGGTATATAGAGGCAGAAAACAATTCAATTCCCACCGCTCGCTCGGTCATGACCGGCCGATCAAAATCTTCACTACTGACTCTGTCACCGGTGCCAATGGCTATGGAAGTGAGGAGGAGGAGGAGGAGGAGGAGGAGGAGGAGGAGGAGGAGGAGGAGGAGGAGGAGGAGGAGGAGGAGGAGGAGGAGGACTGAGTGAGAAACGTTATATAAAGTGGACTGCGTGGAGTGGAGTTAGGGTGGAGAAGAGGATTGTGGAGTAGAGGAGTGAAGAGTTATATGAGGTGGAGGTTATGTGGAGTAAGTGGAGTGTAGGAGGAGTAAGGATGTATTAGGAGTTAGAGATGTGGATGTAGTGGAGTATAGGTAAGTGGAGTAATAGAAATTGGAGTATAGAAAAGTGGAGAGTTTGCAGAGTTAAAGGGAGTTAGGAGAGTGGAGTAGAGGTGGAATGCAGGAAAGTGGAGTGGAATGAGGGTGTGGAGTAGGGCTATGAAGGACGAATGAGAGGATTGTAGGGATGAGGAAAAAAAGTTTATCGAAATGGCGGTGCAATAAAAAGTAAGTACAGGTGGTAAACGTAGTAAGGTACTCCCGTATGTTCCCTTTTTGGTGTGTGTGTGTGTGTGTGTGTGTGTGTGTGTGTGTGTGTGTGTGTGTGTGTGTGTGTGTGTGTGTGTGTGTGTGTGTGTGTGTGTTACTTATTCACTGGAAGCTTATAGAACTGATTTCCTTCCTCGATTTTTTCCCTGATTTTGTTTATATATTAAAAAAAAATTGAGCACAAATACGACTTCATTACTATAAAGTCTAATAACTAAGCCTTCAGTTAAGTCTATTTCTTACAATTTCTAACTTTCATCTCACATACATTAAACATCACATGACCTTCACGTTAAAGGTTTAAAAATGTTCAGCTTAAGAGTCAATCTCCTTACACTTGAGACGCGAGATAGAATTTTACTTCAGTTTAATAGTGTAAAGATTTCCACGTGTTTTCTATACGTGAAAAGTTTTCTTACTGCTTTATGTATGTCAGAGGGAGTGAGAGGAGCAAGACAAGGCTTTTACAGGTAAATAATGACCTCATTAACACGAGGCAGGTAGGGAGGAAGAAAAAAATAATAGAAAAATTCATCTTTCTTCAAAAACACAAATATTTTTGGTTATAACTATACAAAATTCTTAGTGATTTCTTACGGATATAACCTCATTAGAATACAGTAAGAAATTATGAAGAAAAAATATCAAGAACATCTTTTTGTGGTTGAGTTACAGAATCACTTTTTTCTCGATATATTTTCATGACTAATTCACTTCATTTACAATATTTACTGTTATGGGAAAGTCTCACGTTAACCTCTATCAGCTCCTGTCTTCCTTCATTTCATAGTAGTCTCTTCCTCCTTCTCCTCCTCCTCCTCCTCTTTGCCTTTCCCCTATCTCACCGCTCCTACTATCATTCTCTTCCTCTCATCTCTTCCTCCTAAACACGTGTTCCCAATATCCCAATACCCATCTCTTCTCCCTCTTCTCTTCCTCCTCCCTCATCCTCCTCCTCCTCTTCCTACTCCTCCTCCATTTTTCCCTCTCTCCTTCTTCCACTCCTCTGAAACATCCATTCTGCGGACACCTCTCCCTCATCTCTCCTTCTTTACGTTTTTCCTTTATTCTTCACTTGGGTTATTTCAATCTTTATTCCCTCATTCTTTAACCTCTTCTCTTTAACGCCACTTGTCGCTACATTTCACGAGCTCAGGTCTCTCTCTCTCTCTCTCTCTCTCTCTCTCTCTCTCTCTCTCTCTCTCTCTCTCTCTCTCTCTCTCTCTCTCTCTCTCTCTCTCTCTCTCTCATTCATTAATTCACGCTTAGAAGGGTCACTTTTCTCACCTTATTTCTCCTCAGTAGCAATGGCGAGAGTTTAAAGTACCTCCCCTTATTCTTTCTCTCTCTCTCTCTCTCTCTCTCTCTCTCTCTCTCTCTCTCTCTCTCTCTCTCTCTCTCTCTCTCTCTCTCTCTCTCTCTCTCTCTCTCTCTCTCTCTCTCTCCAGCAGATAAAATTTTTAGTTCTTTCTTATTTGCTCTCATCTTTCGTGGTGGAGAAAGTAGTAAATTTGCTAAAATCCAAGAATGATAACCTTACTGTAGGACAATGGACCTTATGTGCTCTCTCTCTCTCTCTCTCTCTCTCTCTCTCTCTCTCTCTCTCTCTCTCTCTCTCTCTCTCTCTCTCTCTTTCTCTTTCTCTCATTTATATAAATAACCACGTTGTGTGTGTGTGTGTGTGTGTGTGTGTGTGTGTGTGTGTGTGTGTGTGTGTGTGTGTGTGTGTGTGTGTGTGGTCGTCTTTTACGCCACAAAGGTCAATGGGTACATTCTATCATCTTTATAAAGGCAAACAATTACATTACAGTGAAAATAGAAAGCTTAAAAATAAGATTAAATAGCGCAACAACTATAATGAAATACGGAACGTCAATTATTTTTTTCTATTTAATCCCATGAACGTATTTTTGCACCAAACTTCAAAGAATTTTTATACTTTACCTTAGCAGAAATTTATGCTTTCAACAAACCAGCGTCAAAAAACCCACCCACTGCATGACCTCAGAAAACTTTAAAACACAAGATAAAAATGCGACGCAAGCCAGAAGCCCAACACCTCGACCCACATAGCCGCCTCAGCTGACCTACCAAGCCTTACACCCCTAGAGACAACCTTCGTCAAGAGGACACGGATGGCCCCACTTTCTGCATCCCTCCACACCACTGACTCCTCTCTGCTGACACCACAAGCGCTGTCAGCCTCGCAAGCCTCATCCCTTTGAAATGTCAGACGGTTTGCTCTGAATAAGGAGACACAGATAGCGTGGCCTCGTCTAGACTCACTCACTCGCTCCACAGATGAAGAAACTAGAGCGTGGCAGCCGATCACCGCATTGAGGGTCGTGAGGCACAGTGTGGAGGGGCTGTCTGGGGTTAAGTCGAGGTGGCGTGGCAGGAGCTCTCACTCCATCACACTCTGCCTTTGCCTCCTCTTCCTTCTGCTTTCCGACTCACCTCCCTTCCTTCCTTCCTTCCTTCCTTCCTCTTGTGCATCGATAGGAACCAGCTCTGGGTATCCCACTGGAATCCTCACTGTGATGTGCCACTTAGAGATGCTGTCACCCTCTGCTCCCCGCCTGTTTGTTTCCCTACGCCTCCATTCATTGCTCCACGCGCCTCCCAGGGCTTAATATACTGCCGCCATCTTCCCTACGCAACGGTGGCCTCAGAGTTCCCAAGGCTCTCTTAGGGGTCTCCAAGGCAAGGCACAGTTGGTGGTCGCTCTGTACTCCCCTCACCATGGTGTCCCCTGCGCATCAACGCCTCCCAGGTGCTCCGTCTTGCAGCCCCGGGAGGCACTGAGGCACTGCTTGTCTTTGTGTGTGTCTTCCTCATCTTTTTGGAGAGGGCAGGTTATGACTTTCAAGTTAGTGTTGAAACAGAAGACTAATATATACTTTTTGACGCTTTCTTTCTTTTAAAGTTTCGTACACAACGTTGCCGTCCTTCTATAAGAGCCACACGAGCCTCAAGGAACAAGAAACTTTATTTTATGGAACACACTTTGTGTTTAGCACCTGCCATCCTGAAGCGGCCACACTGTACTGTACTTCCTCACCCGCTACATAATCATTAGAGGCAAATCCTACTCCTGCCACCACCATAACAGCACCATCGCCTCGCCACCCAGTCAGTGCCACCAAAAACAAACACCCACATCACGGCCGTCTGCAGCGCTGCCACACTCGAGCCTCACTTCTCGGCGTCACAAGTCAACGCAGCATAACCCGAGGCGTCACCACTCACCCCACCCGCCCCCCGCCCCCCACCCTCACGCCAGCCGCTGCGGCATTCACCACCGCCTCCGCCCGGGAAGTAGAAAGAAGATACGATTCTTTTTGCAGACGTTGGCGCGGCTGAGCGAGTATAATGGGAATAATAACAGGTGGGAAGCCGCATTCATTGACTCCACACTGAAGGAAAGCACTCATTATATCATAATTATATATATATATATATATATATATATATATATATATATATATATATATATATATATATATGTATATATATATACACACACACACACACACGGCCCACACCGTCACATTGCACATCAGCTAACTCTGCTTCCTCTCCCTTGTCCTCGGTGAGCTGCCCTTCAATCTGAGCCTTAAGAGTCCTCCTCCACAAGCAATCATCCCGGGCGCACCTCATCCATTATTCATTTCTCATTACTTGATCCTTACTAAGAGAATTTGATAGTTTTACGTCACGCCGCCGCAGGAGCCACCTGACGGGGAGGCGATGCGTCATTTCTTTCGCTTCCTTCAATGTCCTTCCAGCCCGACAGAGCGGGGCCGAGTGGAGGATGCTGAAGGGGAAGGAGGAAGGCGGAGAGATAACGAAAAGATGCAACGAAGAAAGGAAAGCAGGAAGGACGGGCGGGTGGGCGGGTGGGCGTGTGGGCGGGTAGATGCTCCTTCCTCGCTGCCACCGTGAATTACATGGTCGGGTCGTGTGTTTCCCTGCAATTTCCGGGCGGCGTGAGTCTCCGGGCGGGAGGCAAATTGATCTCGATGTTGTGAACGAAACGGTTGACCTTGGCGGGCAGCTGGGCGGCGGAGGTGCGTTAAGGTCTTCACCCTGAAGGGAAGGATGAAGTCCCACAGGTGAACATTAGGTTACCTGCCAAGATGAAGGTGATCACACACCTGGCTTCCTTTACTCTCCTCTCTACGGTGCTCCAAAAGGTTGGCTTTTCATTCCGCTTCATTTTCTGCCTTGAAATGACGTGATAGATAAGAAGTGAAGGACTAGAAATGAGGCAGATCTATGCGTATAAAGAGGAGTCACCCTAAAAAATTCCTCCCTTAAAACATTTCGTCCAATTACGTACACGACACAACGGTATATCTCCCTCTATTCATTCCTTCTTTCTCCCTTTATATCTCCTTCTATATTTTTATTTCTACCTCCATTACCCACTATTCCCTACCTATAAGCTTTCCTGTTCTTCTTCCAACTCAATTTTAAATCCTCAAGGTCTAATATTTTTTTTATCAACAAGTCATTTAATTTACTTTTATTTTTTCTCTTGCTCTATTTTCTTTTTTCTCTCATTCTTTCACACACACCCACCCACCCACCCACCCACCCCACACCCATACACACACCCACACTCCACCACCCACACACACACACACACACACACACACACACAATTAACTCCAAAGGTCTCGGTTCTCCCTTCTTGTCACTCTCTTCTCTTCTTACGATTTCCTGCCCCTTTCATTCCTTCCTACTTGCCCTCCTTCCTTCCTTCCTCCCTCCCTTCCTCCCTCCATCCCTTCCATCCATCCTTCTCTCCTTCCTTCCTTCCCATCCCTGCCTTGCCTTCCACCCAGCCCCGCAAGCAATCAGACACTTCACCAGGGAACACCACAAGCACATTGCCTCACAACACTCCCACACTCCACCTTCCTACCTGATTACAAGGAACTTTCTCAAACTCTAACCTCAACTCAATCAGTGTGGAAAGAATTTAGCATCTTGGGCGAGTTTGAAGCATTAGGTATTATGTACGGTGAGAGAGAGAGAGAGAGAGAGAGAGAGAGAGAGAGAGAGAGAGAGAGAGAGAGAGAGAGAGAGAGAGAGAGAGAGAGAGAGAGAGAGAGAGAGAGAGAGAAAACAAATTTATAAGGACCTGCATTGTGATTGCTCCTCTTCTAACGCTCCTTCTCCTTCTCCTCCTCCTCCTCCTTCTCCTCCTCCTCCTCCTAGTAATCAGGAAGGAGAAACGTGAGTTGTAAATTTTTCGTTTCATCGATCTGATGGATAGGAGACACTGCTTCTCTCTCTCTCTCTCTCTCTCTCTCTCTCTCTCTCTCTCTCTCTCTCTCTCTCTCTCTCTCTCTCTCTCTCTCTCTCTCTCTCTCTCTCAATAAGAAAGTCAGGGAAATAGTAGCAATAACAAGCCTACGAAGCCTACTCTTTATTTTTTTTACACTTCCCATTTTCTTTTTTCTTGTTTGCTTTTCACCTCTCTTCCTCTCCCCTATTTGTTCGATATTCTCTCTCTTTTTTTTTCTCTCTCTCTCTCTCTTTCCCTCTCCCTCTGTTTTAATTACTTTCATTCCTCTGCGTGTCTCTCCTATCCTACATGACTAAATTACAGTAAACAAAGGCAATGAAAAAAAGTCTATCCTCGCAGACTTACACTTTAAGTCAACAAAAATAACCTGACTTCTTGTTATACTGGACGACTAAAAACAAACTACGCAATCATTTCTATTTGGGATTTGCGTAATTATTCTTTTTTTTCTTCTTTCAGTACTTCTAATTATTGGTGTGATTTTATATTTATGGGTTTCAGGTTTCATATTACGGACATTTAGACAGACTCGCCATTACCCTGTTAGGATATTACTGTCTCTTTTCAAAACACACGTCTGTTTCTGTCCATTTCTGTGATATTTTGTTGCTGTGTGATTTAATAAAGAGTAAAAAGTTGTATTAAAGAATATCATTTCACTATCTCTCTCTCTCTTTCTCTCTTTCTCTAACTCAGTAGTATAAAATCACTACAGTTTTTTTTTAGCTTTATAACCAAACAGAAAGAAAGGGAAAAAAAAATCAAAGAAATAAAAGAAAGAAAGAAAGAAAGCAAGAAAAAAAAGCCAGGTTGTAGGTGGACCCTCGCTCTTTTCGTCACATTTTTTTCCCTTCCAAACAAGTGTATCTTTCCCAATACATTCTTCCCTTTTTCGTTTAACAGGAAAAAAGAGAAAAAAAGAGAAGAGAAAAAAAGAGAAGAGAGAGAGAGAGAGAGAGAGAGAGAGAGAGAGAGAGAGAGAGAGAGAGAGAGAGAGAGAGAGAGAGAGAGAGAGAGAGAGAGAGAGAGAGAGAGAGAAAACAGAACCAAACTTTTTCTCCTTTACTTCTTTCCTCAAATCTAGTTCTTCTATAAAACTAACAAAAAGTAGATACTCTTACATATATCTCCTTTTTCCGTTACAGTTGTAGTCGTATATTTCCAGCTGTCTTTTTTTCTCCCTTTCCTCTTCCAGCCTTGCCAGAGCGGGAGGAAGAAGGGCTAGGTAACACCAGAGAAAGCAACAGGTGCCTCTCTCTCCCTCTCTCTCTCTCTCTCTCTCTCTCTCTCTCTCTCTCTCTCTCTCTCTCTCTCTCTCTCTCTCTCTCTCTCTCTCTCTCGCTGTGTTGGTAGAGCGAGAGAGACCTATGAACAGCCTACAAGGTGCCTCTTCCATTGCATAAGGAAGGAGTGGAGGAGGAGAAAGAAGAGGAGGAGGAGGAAGAGGAGGAAGGATATGGAGGGAAGGACAAAGAAAGGAGGAGGCAAAGAGGGGAAGAAGCAAAGAGAGGAGGAGGAAGCAAAGAGAGGAGGAGGCAAAGAGAGAAGGAGACAAAGAGGGGGAGGAGGCAAATTGAGGGGTGACACTGGATAGAGGGAAGAACAAATAAAAGAAGATCAATAAGAAAAAGGCGAGATTGGAGGACAAAACAAACATGAGTAAGAAAAACAAAGAAAAAAACATTAAAGAAAAGACACAAAAGGAGGATAGTGATAGATAGATAGATAGATAGATGATTAGAAGAGATAAATAGAGAAGTGAAAAGAGAAAATAAAAGGGAATGAATGAGTAGAAAAAAGAGAAAGAAAGGGAAGAAATGAGAGAAAAAGAGCTAACGATGAGGAAAAGAAAGCACAAAAGTAGAGATAAAGAAGAGAAAGGGAGGAGAGGAGAGAAGAAAAGAGAAGAGGTGCTGAAAGAAGAGACAAGAAGAAAGGAGAGAAAGAGGGAAGGGAACAAACAGAAGGGTGTTCACAGAAGGAAGAGAGGAAGAAGGGGAGAGAACAGAGGAATAGAAGAGAGAGAGAAGTATGAAAAGGGAGGAAGGAACGAAGAGGGGAAGAGCAAAGAAAAGCAAAAACCAAAGGAAGAGGATAAAAGATAGAAAAATAAATAAAAGATGGAAACTACAACAATTTTCAAGGTAGGATTTGAGGTAAAATTGCAAAATATTTCTTATATATAATTTAGTATAACATTAATTACGTAAAGACGATGTTTTACTTCTAATTGCCTCCAGAATATATTAAAATTAAAGGAAGCAGTGCGAGAGAGAGAGAGAGAGAGAGAGAGAGAGAGAGAGAGAGAGAGAGAGAGAGAGAGAGAGAGAGAGAGAGAGAGAGAGAGAGAGAGAGAGATTGTCACTTTCCAAATTCCACTCTAGAAATAGAATCAAATAAGTAGTAAACGGATTTTATTGATATTTAAACGATGTATTTTCAACGAAATCACACACACACACACACACACACACACACACACACACACACACACACACACACACACACACACACACACACATACATATAAATATACTTTCCCGTCACATCCATTAATTTTATGTGTGTATTCTCTCATTTTTCAATCACGGACGAAATAATGAAAAAACACATGATATTTCACTTGATGAGCGAGAGCGAGAGAGAGAGAGAGAGAGAGAGAGAGAGAGAGAGAGAGAGAGAGAGAGAGAGAGAGAGAGAGAGAGAGAGAGAGAGATAGGTGGAGGAAAAAGGAACAATTATTAGAGCAAGGGGAGGCCTGTTTTAACTAATTACCTCAGTGTTATTATAAATGCAATTACAGCAGGTGGTAGTGTGGGGTTGTTTTTTTTTCCATGCTGGTGGTGTTGTTGTTGTTGTTGTTTGGTATGATAAGTGTCTTGAATTACGCGGTTATTAATGTCGCGAGTTATGCAGAGTTTTGGCAGTGGCGGTGCTAATGGTGGGATCGGTTTTGTGGATTTCAATTATCTATTTATCGGTGAAACGCACACGCAAAAAATAAATATATATACATACATGAATTTTGTAACTTTTCTATAGGCAATGGACGGGTCATGTTGTAATATTAGTAATAATTATACATATTTACTATACATTTTTCTAACTTTGTATCAGATAGTGTATAGCGTATCATAAGGACCAAAAGGAATGCTGATGTCTGTTCTTCCTTTGTGTACCTTTGTGATATTTTCAGAACCTGCCACGGTAGTAGAAATGTCTTACTACAAAGGGAAGGTATTCGTAATTTTTGTCATGCGTTGTGCTAATGACGGTACACTGGCCTTAGCATGTTGCCTGACCTGATTTTCTGTAAGTATTGACTGCCGGTAACGTTCAGCTGTTCTGTTCCGGTATAAAACATGCATTGCGTTCAAGCTGATAGTGTTCGTAACGTTTGTGGCGTCTAGTTCGTTATAAAAATTCGATACTTCATTATATTTCTCAGGTTGTTGAAAGAAATTAGTATTATAAGTAAGTTTTATGGTTAAGTTTATTTATTTGTTTTAAAGAAGAATCAGAGCTATTTAACGTTACTTATGTTAGTTTACTTAAAAAAGGTTGAGTTAAGTAAGTTTTAACTCCTCTTTGTAATCAAGGAAAGCAGGAGGCAGCGTAGGTAAGCATGTTTTTATTATTCAAGTTTAGCATGAATGTTTAATTAATTGTAGACACCAAGGCAGCAGCAACGCAGTTTTCCATTAGCCACATTGTCCCGGTTGTCAAAATTTCAATAATTATTACCACGACCAATGATTTATTACTGCTTCTGATTATTGAGGTTTTATTTATTATTTATTTTTTTGGCGCCATTTTTTTCAATCATTTGTATTCAGACCACGTACACAAGTAGGACACACACACACACACACACACACACACACACACACACACACACACACACACACACACACACACACACACACACAATCGGTTTTAGTCTATATCCTTTTCTATTCACATTTCTAATACTATGTTTAAAGTTATGTGTTCTTGTTCTCTCTCTCTCTCTCTCTCTCTCTCTCTCTCTCTCTCTCTCTCTCTCTCTCTCTCTCTCTCTCTCTCTCTCTCATTTTCGTAATATATTTCTTCGGTCTGTGTTATTACGAAGTTTCGCTCATAAACATTTTTTTTCCTCATTGGGGCGTTTAATCTCCTTAGCAAATTTTTTTTTTCTTCTTTTTTTGGATAAATCTTCAACTTAAAGCGAAGCACATTACGAAGATTTTTACATATTTACCTTATGAAGGATTATACACACACACACACACACACACACACACACACACACGTCCATTACTAAGACAAAACATACATTACCTCTTTGAATTTCCGTTTAAAAATGATACAACACTTTACCTTTAATTACACCTCACCTGCCTCCCCCTCCTGTCATTAGCCGTTGCCACCTGCCATTACAAGGACTAAATTCTGAATATATTTTTAAGCTAACTGACCCATTCATTAAGTGCAAAGGTTAAAATTTATGTCCGCGCCATGCTGATTTAAGTACAGTAATTGCCTGCCTATGGTGAATGTGAATTTATAGTGAGCGCCCTCAGGTCTTCACAATGCATTATATTTATTCCATCATAATGACCTTGAATTTCTTAGTCTAAATATTTGATGTGTTCTACGTGT
Source organism: Metacarcinus magister (assembly GCA_029783475.1). Taxonomy (NCBI): domain Eukaryota; kingdom Metazoa; phylum Arthropoda; class Malacostraca; order Decapoda; family Cancridae; genus Metacarcinus; species Metacarcinus magister. Next base: position 3,301,264 of record JAPQNM010000014.1, on the reverse strand, counting down.
CTACCTTGTATTTAACTATTATGGGAAATCATTCTCTATTTCTCTCTTTTCTTTCATAAATTAACTAATTCATTTTTGCATTTTTTCTTTTTATCTTTCTTTCTACCTTGCTATCCTTCCTATCTTGCACTCTTTGAATTTATCTTTAAATATATTTGTTCTATCTACTCGCAAGAGAGAGAGAGAGAGAGAGAGAGAGAGAGAGAGAGAGAGAGAGAGAGAGAGAGAGAGAGAGAGAGAGAGAGAGAGAGAGAGAGAGAGAGAGAGAGAGAGAATGTGTGCTATATGCATATTAACTATACTCCCCACACGACCAATTACTGTGTGCGTGTGTGTGTGTGTGTGTGTGTGTGTGTGTGTGTGTGTGTGTGTGTGTGTGTGTTGGTATTCCTTGGCTTAAGAAGAAAATAAAAGAAAACTGTGTAACTTTTGTTAATCTATGTTTCATCTGTACAAGTGAAAAAACAGGAATAAAGGAAGGAAGGAAAGAAGAAAGGAAAGAAGGAAGTGGAGAAGTAAAAAGAAAAATGAAAATACTAATGAAAGAAAACGAATGATTAAAAAACGAGACGCAAAAGAAAAAAAAAGATAAGATTGAAATTACACGTAAACGAAAAAAAAACAAAAAAAAACCATCGAGTAATCACGAATAAAAAAAAACAAGAAACAAACATTTAAATAAAAAAAAATAAATAAATAAACATCTGAAAACTAAAACACAACAAAATTTGAGAAAAGGGATTGGAGTTTCTTACTTGTGTTACTGCAGACCTCTCTCTCTCCTTTTCCTCTTTCCCCTCTCTCCTCTCGGTGGGTTGGGGCAACATCGCGTCCTTGGGGTTTGGAAATGCACTGGAATGCCATAACAATCCTGGAAGTACGATGGAAATAAGTAGTTGTTGTAGTTGTAGTAGTAGTAGTAGTAGTAGTAGTAGTAGTAGTAGTAGTAGTAGTAATAGTAGCAGGGGAGAAACGGGGGGGGAGAAAGTGGGGGGAAAAGGGGGGAGAAATGGGGGATGGGGGTGAGAGGGGGGGAGAGAGGCATGGGGCTGCGAGAGAGAGAGAGAGAGAGAGAGAGAGAGAGAGAGAGAGAGAGAGAGAGAGAGAGAGAGAGAGAGAGAGAGAGAGAGAGAGAGAGAGAGAGAGAGAGCAATATAATAGGCTATAGTAGGCTATTAATAATAATATATACTAATACTTCTAATACTTCTAAACAATATAATAGGCTATAATAGGCGTTATCATTATTATCACTATTATCAGTAGTAGTAGTAGTAGTAGTAGTAGTAGTAGTAGTAATAGTACTAATAGTAGTAGCAGTAGTAATAATAATAGTATTAGTAGCAAAAAGCAGCTATGACAAAAAAAAAAAAAATTATGACCACATGTTCACTCCACAACGCACGACACATTATCAATTAATATAAAACCTTCCTTTCCACACTATATTAACACCTCCACACACACGTAACTTAACCAAACACATTCCTGACAAACCTAGTAACAAGATGCACTCACCATCACACCGACTTAGATGATAACGAGGCAGATGACGGCAGATTAAACACAACACACACAAACACATCCAACCTGACGAAAATACAAATGGCGAAGGAGGAAGAAGGAGGCGAAGGGATTGTGGGTAATGCATTGCCAGCTGTAGTTAGATAAAGTAATAACTACTAACCTACCCTTTATTATGATATATAGAACCCATACACCTCAATCACGAAATAAAATGGTTAAAAAATATATTTAGAATGGTATTATTAGTAGTAGTAGTGGTAATATAGTCGAAATATTAGTGGTATTACATGTAGATTAGTCACTAGGCTGTGCGAGGTGAGTAGGTGAACGACGTTAGTTGTTGAAAATGCCGCTAGGTAGAGCGCATCGCACCTCTCACCTTGTACACCATTCTCGTCTCTATTTCAACTGAATATTAAGGCACAAATCCACCACATGTGTCAAAGTACATTGTCGCGTACGCCAAGTGTGTTTCAACCTTTTCACCAGAAGGCAATGTGTAGCAGCATGCTAGTGTGTGACATTCGACAGGCGGTAACATGCTAGTGTGTGACATTCGACAGGCGGTAACATGCTAGTGTGTGACATTCGACAGGCGGTAACATGCTAGTGTGTGACATTCGACAGGCGGTAACATGCTAGTGTGTGACATTCGACAGGCGGTAACATGCTCTATCCTGCCTGGACACCACACTGCTACACCGTATAACCTGACGCATGCGGACAACATTGATCCTGTTGCCTATGTAATGTTGAACGCCTTCCCATCTTGAAAGCAACAACGATGTTACCTCGTCGCAGGCAACATGTCTCCTGGTTGAAAGGCGCATTCAACATATTGGTTGAAAGCCAGTCCAATCGCACGCTACATCTTGTCTCGCTGGATTCGAGACTTTAATGTTTGATATGATTTTACACGCATTAAACTTAACCGTAAAACGTATTTACCGTGTTGATATAACGTTAATCAAGGGTAGTGAGAGGAGAGAGAGGGGGGGGGGTGCCATAGTAGTGAGAGGAGAGAGTGCCATAGTAGATTAAATACCCTCTCTAAGAAAAACACGTAGAATTAATAGAAGAATATAGGACATTTCCGGTTTTATAGGATATACGCTGTAATTATAAGGGTGAAAGGAGGAGAGATGGGGTAGTATAGCAGATTAATTACCTTCTCTAAGTATCTATTAACTCGTTAGACACCACCCTCCCCACCCCTCCCTGGTGTGATCGTTTGTGACTCTAAGTCTGCCCTTCAGTCCCTTTCCAGTGTTCAGCCCACACACCCTACAGTTGTTCATCAAATTCTATCTTTTTTGTCCTTAATGTGTCACCGTAACTTAATTATTATATTTGTTTGGGTTCCTTCTCATGTGGGTTTAAATTACAATGATACAGTGTTTTGGTGAACACCTTGTTACGCCACCCTCGTTTTGGTGGGTGTAAATAGTTTATCGTGCCCTGCTTGGCCTTTTTTGTGTGATTCTGACAGGGAAGAAAGTATAGATAGTATTTTATAAGAAAGGAGAGGAAGGGATGAGGAGGGAAAGGGAGGAGGAGGGAGAGAGGGTGAGTATTTAGGGAGACAGTTAGGGTGTTATGATAGTTTTACAGGTTGTGGGAGTGAGTGATGGTTGTGAATGTGTGTCGCACCTCATTAGAAGCCCAGAAACGGTGACACATAGCTTACATTGCTAGTATTAGAGGACCATGAAGCCTATCGAACTCAATCAATAACTTGTAGTATAATCTGTAGAACGTGTCACACAGAATCACCATTAAAAACCACCCAATCTAGTCATTATTTCCACCTCCCCTTCCTGTAATTATTATATTTTTCCACCTGCCGTCATATTTCGCACTTAATTAAACATATAAAAGCTCATCACACAGAGGGACGCAGCGTTGCCACTCACCACACCAGCCCCTCACCTCACCACGTCACCACCACGTCACCACCACGCCAAGTTCACACCCCACCGTTACGCTTTTGTGAGTGGAGGTCACAGTCATCTTAGAGACAGTTATGTTACCTAGTATGAATATATATTATGTTACTCTTCCTTCTCTTCCTCCATAATTTCCTCACACAAAAGAGTGTAGGAACAAAAAATGGATAACACCACCATATTTCTGTCGCCCTCCCTCTTCCTTCCTTCTAATTATCCGTTATTTGGGTCGCCCCGAAGCGGAGTCTCGCAGTAATAACGAATCACATTTTACTTCACCACTGAGAGTATTTTTTTCCTGTTCCCAAGGTGCGTCAAAACTTATGATAAGGTGTTGTGATATAAAACAAAATATTCTTGCTAGCTACGTCCTGTATTACCTTAAAGAGGAACACACACACACACACACACACACACACACACACACACACACACACACACACACACACACGGATCTACATAACGACGGGTCCATAATACGTAATTACGAGATGATTGTAAAGTACACCTCACAACTGCAATTTATCACAATCCTTGCAACAATTCATCACTGCCCCGGGACTGTAATGCGCCTCGGTAATGTTCCTCACGGTGACGCAGGAAGCTGATGTGCATGCCATTATCATTACCCCGATACGCGTCACCAACAACTCCAGAAAAGATGTAAAGAAAATAAGGAAACATTTGCATCAGGACATGTGAATTATTATAGTCTGCATTGATCAAGGAGAGTGGCTCTGCGGGAGGCTATGTTTAGTACACGAGTTGATGGTGAGTTGTGCCCAAAACTCTATTCAGAAGACTACTATAATAACATGAACTTCCATCTATAGATTCCACGATAACCTCAAACCGTCCCATGGAAAGGAATAATAATAAGAAAAATATCTATACTTTATACAATAAGATAGATTAAATAACATCTTTTATGTGATCTTTCCTGACCTTGTTGACGATTTTCTACCAAACCGAAAGCGATAAAAAGATCATAAAAAAACAAAGAATTCCTCTCTTTTCTTAAAACAACAATATATAGATAAAACAAACACAACACACCGCCAAGTTAAATAAAACCGTTTAAACACCATTGACAGAACCATCACGAAAGACCAACTAATATTTCAGACACACACAGAGAAAAACAGATCAAAACTAGAAGATAGAAAGCATAAAAACAGTCACAAAACACAAAATCCACAATGACACTCTTTAGAAATCATCAAACTTTAGGAATAAAAAATAATCACATCCTAACAGCTCCACCTTCCCTGCTGTCACACTGGCCTAGTCTTGCATGTTACAGGCGATCGCAGGCCGCCTCCCACACGTGCTATGCGAGGAACACGGAAACTCTCGTGCATTTCCTCACAATAAATGCACGTCTTTAAGGCTACACCAATTCACGGGCCGTGCGAGCATTCATCTAATTGACACCTGCTGAGGGTAATACACACGCTACCTGTTCCTTCCTCTCACGCTACACACACTCACCTGGTCTCCTTGCCGCCCGTGTACCCAACCCAACGCATCAAACTTTTCTAATATATAAGCATTGTCCAGCGTTCCTTGCACAATTCTGGGCCGCATTTCCTGAAAATTCGTGGCCCATTACCCGTGTGTTTATGCATGAATTCTCTTTCTGATACAAATTTGTGAAAACTTATCATTTTCTTCCGTACCTTTCTGGTTGGTAGTTTGACCTTTTTTTTCGGCACTGCGGCAGAAAACATGGCTTCTCTGTTTTCTTAACCCCCAAGAGAAGAGACAAGCAAATTTAAGGCATGAGATGAGGGGACAAAAGGGGAAGTAAAAAAGAGGAAGGTGAAGAAAACCAGAATAAACAGAAACAAAACTCTAGCAAGACCATAACAATAACAATACACATACGAACACACAAAACACAAACACAAAATCCATACCGCCATTTCCATATCCAAAAACCTCGCATGATTTTCAAACTTTTCATTCTTGACTAAACTTTTAATTACAAACCTTAATCACGGGACATAAATTACCCACGTGCTTGAGGAGGAAGGAAGGAAGGAAAAGAAGGAAGAGCCGCTCCTTCCCCCGTGTTGGCCAAGGTTCCTGACACAAGCTAACACACTGACCTCAATCTGATACAAAGGGCGATCCATCATGTTCTTATAACGTGAGCCAAGCACCGCATAAGAAGATATAATAACACATGTGCGAACTTTGGGTATAATCGCCCATCAAGAGGAAAGGGGGGGAGGGGGGGAGGCAGGTGAGGAGGGTTGATTAGTGGCGGTTCTCAACTATTAATTATTTGAAACCACCTGTGATTACTAGCCGGAAGAAGCAGGTTTGTTCAGTGGATATCGCCTCCTTCCCTTTCTTTATTATCAAGTGTTATGGCTGTTTGTATCACCTCGTCCGTCATTCTCACCATTATCACCGTTTCTATGTGATTCATCTTTGTTGCGATTCTACATTTGCTGTTATTTATTGCTATTATTATTGGATTCATCATACACACGGATTGCATTGACACTTAGCGAGGTAATACACCTTCCTATATCACCACCACATCCGCTTCTATCAACACTACAGACGCGTCACCATACAGGCATCACCATCATCACCATACTTGTCATCACTATTCATCACTATCGCTACCCGACCTGTTTCACTGAGCTGTCTCCCTTTCATCACCGCTGTCTGTCACTATATAAATGGTTTCCGATACACTGCTAACCACCACCACCACCACCACCACCACCACCACCATCATCATCATCATCATCATCACCCACGTTAGGGGAGGGATGAGCACCAACATCATTAGTCACTGTCATCTAATTTCCTTGCTGGATGAAATGTTTTCCCAACTATTTGACTCCTCTGCGTCTCCTGTTCAGTTGTTTCAGTTGCGTTTGGGTGAGTTTTTTAATGTCCTTCCTTCTCGTCCCTTTCTTGCTATTGTCTCTCGGCCTTGCAAACACCACTATTACCTGCTGATTCACGAAGTACAAACACACAAACACACACACACACACACACACACACACACACACACACACACACAAACAGAAAATTTATGCCTAACTAGCTTCTCCTCCTCCTCTCCCGTCTCCTCCTCCCACTCCTCCTACTCCTTATCCTTCTCCTCCTCCTCCTCCTCCTCTTCCTCCTCCCCCTCCTTCATTAGCCTGCTCCTTGGGGACAAGCCAGAAGTGCACGATACATATCACCCAAACAGGTTCATTCATCTGCTTGTCACGAAGTACAACACTGTTATATCTGTTAATGTTTGCTTTGTATTGTTGTTTCTATTTCTGTTGCTGATGTTTTATAGTTAGTAGATGAATAAACTACTACGTTTGTTTGTAGTTTAAGTATTATTTAGTTGTTCTTGTAGATATATGATGCCAATATCCATTACATTACCAACACGTCATCTCAACACCCCTGCCACAGCTGCACAATTCAAACAGAAGAGAAGACCACGAGAACTTAGGAAACAAAGCCACTAGATACTCCCACAACAATGGCTTCCAAGATGTCTTACACAATTGTTAATATCCTGCCGCTGCCACCATTTATGTGGCTTGTTCTCCTTCACAAACTGCCAACAAGGAAGACGTAAAGTGGCCACTGAAAGAAAAGTTGTCCGCCACCCGTTCATTAAAAAGTTACACGCGAGGGAGAGAGAGAGAGAGAAAAAAAAAAGAGGGAGAAATAAAGTGAAAAAGAAAGAAAAAATAATCTGCGTTAGTCTCTCAGTTTAGTCAAGTTTGTTCTGTGTCTTCCCATTCCTCGCACTTACGGTGATGCTGGAATGAGACAGTGAAGGCCAGCGTTTCTATCTGTTTCTGTTACTTATATACACAAGGAGTCGTAAGTAAGTGTAATTCTAAGAGGAAAGTTAATAAACTACTTAATTATTTTCTGTTCCTCAAACCTTGTTATTGATCTTTGCCTTGTGTGTTCAGTGTCTTAGGTGGTAGGTAGGTAGGTAGGTAGGTAGGTAGGTAGGGGTAGGGAGGGAGGGGGCAGGCTTGCAACAGGTGTGTGTGTGTGTGTGTGTGTCTGTGTGTGTGTGTGTGTGTGTGTGTGTGTGTGTGTGTGTGTGTCTGTGTCTGTGTGTGTGTGTCTGTGTCTGTGTCTGTGTCTGTGTCTGTGTCTGTGTCTGTGTGGGGGGGGGGATTTAACTTGACATTTCATCGTCGTAAATGTAATATAACTATTTAATATATCTCTTTGTGATAGCCATTTAATGGAACATCATTAATATATTAAAAGATGACTACGAGGTGCAATGCAATGCAAGGGTGACACCGTTCAGAGCAAACCATCACTACATCCTTTACGAAGCAATCATATTACAGAGTGTTTCAGCTCGATCCGACCACATTTAGATAGGTTCTAGAGCTAACATACATACACACAGACAGACAGTCACTCAGACACACAGACAGACAGACACACACATAATTTCACGTTTATATATTAGATATATAGACTCCAACCTGAGTATTAACTCTAACCTGCTCCTGTCGCGGGTTAGAGTTAATACTCAGGTTGGAGTTAGTTACCTTCATGCCCGTAGGTCCGTAGGCCACGCCCCCTCATTATTTATGCATTTTGATTGGTGAAAGTGACAGCCAATCACCGTGATTGCCTGCAACCTAAACCAATCAAGATGAATAAATAATGAGGGGGCGTGGCCTACGGGCATGATGAGCTGCAACAGAGGGTATAAATAGAGGCCTCCCTCTGTAGTCTGTCATAATGAAGATGAACCTTGGACGAACAAGTCGCATTGTGAGAGCAGGCTGCTGCATGGTAGAGACCAGGGAAGCGCGGGCCTATCCCAAGAAGGTGAAGCTCTCCGTCGAGGAGCCAGGATCCACCACCTTCGAAAAGGTGAAGGCCGGTGAAGGGATGCGTCGCCAACTGTCGTGTTCAGTTCGCATTCCAACCTCCAAGAAGGTGACGGCCATCCAGCTGCTCGCCGAACGAGTGCATCGTTGGGGGTGTTGTTTCAAGAACACTTGTTTCACCCCCATCGTGTCAGTGTCTCTGGATCCTGAAAGATGCCAGACACTGTCCACCAACGAAAACGAATTCGCTGAATGCCAGGTAATCCTGCACAAGGAAGCAATTCAACACCTGGATGCAGACACCTTTTTTAAGATCAAGGTGAAGAAAGGGGGCAAAACTCTGCGTAAAAAGATCTTCAAAACACGATATTTGATTCGGTGTTTGCAGGAAGTAATCAATGGTGAGAAAAACATTCATCTTTCCGTGATCATAGCTTCATTTACCCCACTGGACTTTTTGTTGAAGATCAAACCAGTGACCGCTGCGAGGGACATGGAAGCAGACGAGGCACAGACGAGTCAAGGTGAACCCATCCAGAGTGTGCACGAGACCACCGACGATGAGCACAACCAGGCTCAACAGGGTGAAGGGAACACAACCCTTTACCAGCCAGTGTCTGCTGTGTTGGAACCAGAACAGCATCATCCACACCAAGCTGTGTTGCAGGTGAATGGTGACCAGGTGTTGGCAGACACCACTGGTGACACTGTTTCTGAGCACAGCAGACGAACACATCCTTCACACGAGGCAGAACACACGGTAGCCAAGAACGACACTGTCCCTGAACTAAACTTGAACAATTCGGACAAAATTATACAAAGAACTATCAAAATTGCATGTAAGTTCAGGCATAAGATTACGGGTGAGGAAAGTTGTGTTTTAAGCTGCCTTCGAGAGCACAATGATGTGAATATTGTCTACGATCTCAAAAACGGACAAATGAGGATTAGTGGCGTCATTGACAACGTGAAGAGATGCCACAACGAAGTGAAAAACATGATGAAAGTGTGGCACCGTGAACACGACTCGTTGTCTCCGAGAAGCAAGGCAGCGACAGACCAAGCAGAGGCAGCAGCCCCCACCCTTCCCAAGGCTGCTGGGCACCAGGAAGAGGCGCCTGAAAACAGACAGGTTTCCCGGCAGTACCAACGGAGTGACGACGACCGCTTCATACACTCACAGCAGGATGCAGAACACGCTGTAGTCAAGAACGACACTGTTACTGAGCTAAGCTTGGCAAGGACCCGTGAAGACCACTTGGTCATTGAAAGTGTTTTCATTGAACCAAAGTACCACTTTCAGGCCATTGGTAGAAAGCAATGTGTCTTGCGTGCACTTGAAAAGATATACAACGTTAAGGTTGTATTCAATGATGTCAATAACAAAATAATGATACACGGTGTCCCAAAAAACGTGAAACTTTGCAAAGATGACGTTGAATTCAACATGTCTATGAGGCGATGGTGGCACGAAGAACCCAATGAAGCCGCGCCTCTTCTTAATACTTCATCACAACATCTGAATAATGCAAGTAAGAACACGACTCCCACTGTCTCCAGGCCTGCCAAGGAGGATGAAAGTATTACCTCCCGAGTGCCCAGTGAGGCTACGTACAAGTGCAACGATATAAGGCAAGGATCGAGTCAGTCAAACTTTAACACAGTGGAGACTTTCGCAACTAATGATGACGACGTAGTCATCGAAACAGTTTACATTGAACCCAAATACCACTTTCAGGCTATTGGTATAAATAAATGTGTCTTAAAAGCCCTAGAAACAATATATAACGTTACGGTTGTGTTTAACGAATTCAACAACAAAATGATCATACACGGCAGTCAGACACAAGTGAAGCTTTGTAAAGCAGACGTTGATTTGAACATGTCTGTGAGGCGGTGGTGGGACGCAGAGGACACCAAAGCCGCGTCTCTTAGTAATACTTCAACACAACAACTGAAAAACGCAAGTGAGGACACGACTCCCTCTGTCTCGAAGCAAACAACAGCTGCTAAGGAGGAAGAAAGTATTACCTCCCGAGTGCCTAGTAACCCGACATACAAGTACAGCGACATAAGAGAAGGATCCAGCCAATCAAACTTTAACACAGTGGAGACTTTCACAACCAAAGATGACGACGTAGTCATTGAAACCGTTTACATTGAACCCAAATACCACTTCCAGGCCATTGGTATAAATAAATGTGTCTTAAAAGCACTTGAAACAACATATAACGTTACTGTTGTGTTTAATGAATTCAACAACAAAATGATCATACACGGCAGTCAGACACAAGTGAAGCTTTGTAAAGCAGACGTTGATTTGAACATGTCTGTGAGGCGATGGTGGGACCAGAGGACACCAAAGCCGCGCTTCTTCCTCACACTTCTACACAACACCAGAACGACAATGAAGAATCGTCCCTGCATCATGTCAACAATGCCAAAAAAATCCACAACAATGCAAGTAAAGACACAACTCGCTCTGTCTCCAGGCAAACAACAGCTGCTAAGGAGGAAGAAAGTATTACCTCCCGAGTGCCCAGTGAGGCTACGTACAAGTGCAACGATATAAGACAAGGATCGAGTCAGTCAAACTTTAACACAGTGGAGACTTTCGCAACTAATGATGACGATGTAGTCATTGAAACCGTTTACATCGATCCCAAGTACAAGTCTCAAGCAATTGGTGCAAATAAATGTGTGTTGCGAGCACTTGAAAAAACTTTCAAAGTTATAGTTGTGTTTAATGTGTTTAACAATAAAATGATCATCCACGGTCCTCACGAACAAGTGAAGCATTGTAAGGCAGACGTTGAACACAAAATGTCCCAGAAGGAAGAGTGAGACACAGCTCACTTTCCAATAGACTTAGAGACAAACAAAAACAAAAAAGAAACACCAACATCATTATTGATGTGCCATAATTATTAAAAAACCTTAAGAAAATGTAAATCTGTTTTTAGATTGTAATTACATTTATATCGTTACCATAGTTTGTGTTTATTATAAAGTGTATGCATTTATATTAATGATTTATATATAAAAAGTAAAAAGTTAAATGATGTTTTCTTTAAAATTCATATCCGTTTTTATTCATTGATGCACACAATCAAAGAAATAATAAATGAATGAACAAAATATAAAGTGTAGATCAGCAGGACACAGCAGGCAGTAGTGTACAAGATGCAGATGTTTACTGTGTGTGTGTGTGTGTGTGTGTGTGTGTGTGTGTGTGTGTGTGTGTGTGTGTGTGTGTGTGTGTATTACTGGTGCTGTAGGCTGTTATCATATTATCAACGTAATTTGCCTTTCTCTCTCTCTCTCTCTCTCTCTCTCTCTCTCTCTCTCTCTCTCTCTCTCTCTCTCTCTCTCTCTCTCTCGTTATGTAAGTGACGAGAGATAGAGAGAGAGAGAGAAAAAAAGGGTAATGATAGTATGAAAGAAAAGATGAATATATGTGTAGGTAGTAGGCACATTGAGGTGAGGTGAGAGAGGGGGGGTCGGTCTCCTGAGTGGCTAGCTATCTGGCCACACTCTCTCCCCTCTCTCCCTCTCTCTCTTTCTCTCTCTTTTTTTTTCTCTCTCTCTCTATCTCTCTCTCATACGTAACCTCACCTCATTTTAATACACACTCGTGAATTAATAGTAAGAGGTAAACAATAACTGGAGTCGTATAATTAAATGAAACCTATACTTTTACCTTCCAACACTTTTATTTAGCGGTACATGGCAACTATCACAACTTGCTTCATATCCTGTTTGGTTTCAAGCTTCGAGACGGTGAAGCGATGGTTTATTCGAAGCAATATAAATGGTGGATATCTTTTTTTTTACTGTTCCTGCATCTGTTCTGTGTTTGTTTGTTCTTTATCTGCATTACCGACGCGGCCGCTGACTCATTAACATTTACTCCCATGAAAGATAGTTTAGTCAAGTTTGTTCTGTGTCTTCCCATTCCTCGCACTTACGGTGATGCTGGAATGAGACAGTAAAGGCCAGCGTTTCTATCTGTTTCCGTCACATATATACACAAGGAGTCGTAAGTAAGTGTAATTCTAAACAACTTTTCAACGTGTCTAAAACAATTATAACAAATGACAACACAACATTCCACTAGGTAACTATAACACACATGAAACACTATCCTAATCACCAGCAACATGTCACTATCACCGCAACACTTTTACAATTAACTGAAGATACACAAACACTTGACATTCATTATCTATACAACAAAATAACAAATGATTAGATATAAAAAGAAAATATCTATCAGCAACAATAATTACCCAAACCACATTTTAATCACCAAACGTCCACTCCACTTCCACCACATTGACCACACCACTTCTATATCTCCACCACACCCACACCCTCGTCACGCTACACCACACTCAACGCCATTAAAGTGATAAATGCGCCAAGACATATTCTTAAAATACGTATATATGAACCTGTCTCAAAGATTTTCATGCAAGTTTTGAAGGTCATAAATATATTTTTTTATTTCGGTCAAACTTTTGGTCCCGTCGCCTCACAGAAAACGGAATCCAGTGAGTTCAGCAATACGTTTTCTATACTTGAGAATTAAGATGTAAATGGAGGACGTCTAATCTATTTTTTTTCCAAACATTTCACCGAAGAGATATAAAAATCTTAAAAGTCTCCAATACATGATAAGTGTTTAACAATATATAATAGAATATCAACCAGTTATTAAGGAACTAAAAACACGAAGAAAAAAATATACATAACAAATCCACAAAGCCTCAACTTCGCTTTTCAGGACAACACCTTCTAGTGAAAAGTTAAATATTTTCCAGAGCATTAGAGTAAAAATAGAAATAATGATAAAAAAATTAAACTTGCTCTCATTTGGAATTCAGAAGTTAAAAACATGCAGATTTACCATTGACATCGCAAGGGGGAGGAAGCGTTGACCTAAACAGAGGTGTGTGTGTGTGTGTGTGTGTGTGGTATATATACGTCCTGAAGCTGCATGGCGGTGAAGAATGTAACTGCAACGCGTAATTCCAGAACACAAGGCCAAGGTCGTGTCATAACTCCTCCAAGAACAGACAAGAGCAGCAGCGTGACTGACCCCCGTTACGTCTAGAGCTGCACTGCGTTACTTTTCACACCAGGAAGACTATAAACAAGAGAAAAAAAAACCTGAAGGGCGGTGCAGATAAGAGATGGATGAAGAGAGGCTATAAACAAAAGAACATCAAAACATAAGGATACGTAGGAATAAAAAATGATCAGTTTGATGTATACAAAGTTTATAGTTTTGTATAGATATTCAAGTAAGGGTTAGGAAGTAAAATCGGTTTCAAAACAAAAGAAAAAGGATATTTCAAACGAAGTATTGTAAAGAAAAATAATAGTAAAGGAAGGAAATATCGTAAAACTTGAGTTCCGTATAAAAGAAAGGATTTGGGGGAAAGAAAAAAAAACGAAAAGAATGCAAGACAAAAGAGGAAGGAAAAAAAAATATACAAAAAAAAACAAAACAAGTGAAACGGCGAATACAAAGGGAAGGGAAGACACGAGGGCAAGACCAACACACACACATACACACACACACACACACACACACACACACACACACACACACACACACACACACACACACACACCACAAAACATTCACAAGACACAAAACTCAAAACCACCACATATGAACAAAACACATCTCAAGGACACTCACCCACGTCCTGCTCCTGGCCACACACACACACACACACACACACACACACACACACACACACACACACACACACACACACACACCACACCACCACCACCACCACACCACCACCACCACCACCACCACCACCCACCCTTACCCTGCCGCGTTCCCCTGCAGGATATACGATATAACCCTGGTTACTACTACACTGTGAGGCGATATGCTTCTCCACAACAACAAATGTGCGTCGTCCTGCTACCCCCATATCCGAGATGACCTGAGAGAGAGCGAGAGCGAGAGAGAGAGAGAGAGAGAGAGAGAGAGAGAGAGAGAGAGAGAGAGAGAGAGAGAGAGAGAGAGAGAGAGAGAGAGAGAGAGAGAGAGAGAGAGAGAGAGAGAGAGAGAGAGAGAGATACAATAGATAATAAGAGATAACCTAAGACATATAACCTCTAAAAAAAAAATATATAAAAAAAGAGACAAAAAAGCAATGATACAAGAACGAAAATAGTCGGGGAAAAAAAGTACAAAACTACAGAGACGAACATTTTTTGGGAGGATGAGGGAAAGAACGTCGTTAATGGAGCCGTTCCTGGCCAGCCAAGGAAGACGAAAGAGACCTTAACTCACTATGAGGTTGTGTTGTGACTCTTGCGGTCCTCCTACCCCTACAGCCCCCTACAGCCCCCTCACGTCCCAGGCCTGTCCGCTAGTCGACGTTGGGTGTCCTGACGGGCGAATGTGTTGGGCGTTGGCTACTGTGTACGTGTTAGTCAGTGTGGCAGGTGTCCGGAGGGTCGTGTGTGTGTGGGTGAGGTGGTGAGAGGCAATATGGTGTTAATTTAAGTTTAGTTTAGGTTGATTTTTTTTGGTTGCTAAAGTGATTGGGTGTCTTTGTGTTTATGTTTCATCATTTATTTTATCTTTCTATCTCTCTCTCTCTCTCTCGTGGTTTTTTTTTCTCTGTTTTTCTTTAATATAATCTCATTCTCTGATCTCTAGTTGGTCTCTTCTCTTTTTTGCTTTTCTCTGCAGCCAATCCTTGTTTTTTTCTCTATTTTTGTTTTGTTTTTTTGTTCCTCAGTAATCTACTTCCTAGCACATTGACCCACATTTGTATCCCATTACAGTCCCTCTCTTTTCCATCCTTGCCTCTCTTCCTCTTCCCTCCTCTTGAAACTTCCCCCACTGTTCACCCTCCCTTCCCGTTCTTCCATCCTTCCTTTCCTTCCTCTCATCCTCCCTCCTCCTTCCTTTCCTCACCACTAGCCTGCCTCTATTCGGCCTGACTTTACTTCTCTCTGACACTGAAAAATGTTTTATAGCTCCCAAAGGAGGTCGCCACCCGGAGAAAGGTCAAGGAATACGAGGATTGGTGTTCACTCTACTAGTCGACACAAGTAAGGGATGAATATGCAAAGGTTCCCTCGTACCCCTACTGTTACGACCTCATCTTCAACACACACACACACACACACACACACACACACACACACACACACGTAGGTACAACAGCCACCAGCCTTCCCTTCTGTCCACGTTACTCCAGCGACTTTCTTTAAAATCACATAGTTTGCATTCTTATCGAAAACCCATATTTGGTTACCTCTGGATTTGACGTCACTTTTCGGTATTAATAATCTTCCCGCGTCAAGGTTATGTAGTTTTATCGGGTGTGCTCTCCTCCTTCCCTTCCTACATCCATATTTTCTGGAATTTATATATTTTTTTTTAGTGAGCTTTAGAATCACTTTATGTTGTTTCTAGTGGACGAAAATATGTTTAAAATATCGTTCATTGTATGTTTGTTATATTTCGTATTATTGTGTATTGAGATAATGACGAAGAAAAGCACATTAAAGGAAAGAGGAAGGGAAAGACTGGAATATAATAGTGAATAATATACAAAGACTCATACAATTACTTATATGGACACAGACGCAGTGAAAAATAAGGTTATTCATCATTAACTACATCTATCTCTCTTTCTTCCTCTCACTCTCGTTCTCTCTCGCATAATTTCCCTCCTCACCCTTCCTTCTCTCATGCCATATGACCACACTGTCACCCTCCCTTCCTCCCGCCAACTGCTTCCTGCTGCCCTTTGCACTTTTCTCCAAATCTCGCTAGGAAGGGATAGTCATACCGCTTCAAGGACTAAATTAACTTTGTATTTGCAGAGTTTTCCTATTTTCTCTTTATGGTATGTCATCTAGCGGGGCTTTTACGCGGTATATATTTAACACTCCTGCACGCATTTACTTATTGTGTGTAAAACTATAGACTCGATCATCACACACTCAACGATGGAGCCTGAATGAAGATAATGTATATATTGGTGATGACTGTGTGCGCACGGCCACTACCTTGTGTGTGTGTGTGTGTGTGTGTGTGTGTGTGTGTGTGTGTGTGTGTGTGTGTGTGTGTGTGTGTGTGTGTGTGTGTGTGTGTGTGTGTGTGTGTGTCTGTGGGAGGACAAGCGTGTGTGTGTTGTGTATAAGCAGTCATCTGTCTTTCCCTCCCACCCTCCTACACTCACTTCACATAAGCTACATCTCTCCCACGACCTCGTTCACAAAGACAGATACATGCAGTGAGCTCCAACAATATACAAATTCATGAAACACACTCCTTAAAGAACATAATTTCGTTCCATAACCCACTAAGATAACATAACCACTACTGATCAACCTAAACAACTAAAATGTGTTCAATACTAAGTTCCATCTACTGTAGTGTTTCAAGGTCACTCCACAATCACCTCTACTAGACCAACTGATGGATGAGGAAGGAAGACTTGTAACGAAGGACATGACAGGATTCTCTCTATTCCACCAAGGTCACGAGGCAGCTAACACAACGCCCAGGATTTAGGAAACAAGACGCCGTGGCTCTTAGATTGCCTTACTAAAAAAGAACAAAACTCCATTCCTTAAAAACACAAAAGGCAGGCAGGCAGGCAGGGAGGGAGGCAGGGAGGGAGGCACTCTTCTGGTGGAGTGAGTCTGGCATTGCTTTCTCAGTCCGGAGAAATACAGTGTCAACGAATGGCATGTGTAAAAACCAGGACGAAGATGTATGTGACGAGGAGAAACTGGCAATAAATCCTTGAAACCTGATCACTTCGTCAGGCACTTGCTTGGCTTCTCTAGTTCATGCGTGTCGCGTTTCCAGTCAGTGCTCGGGGTAACCAGAGCCTCAACAACCCAAGCAGGAACGCACGACAAAGAATCTGGTGCAGCGTCAGAGAATTCCTGTACGTACATCTGTATGACCGAACGCACTCACACGGATCCGTTTAAAATAACAAAAAAAGAATTGAATACCTCGCCTGCACATGATTACATTGAGATTCACGTGTCCTATTTTTGTAACAGTGCAGCCTGCCGGTGACGAATAACTGAATTTACACCTCGCAACCATAATAAAACAAAATATTGCAGTAACGTCACAGGCTTAGTGTTGAAAAAAAAATGTAAATCCCTTAAGCTTTTCCACTATCATGGTTGGCAATCAGGCCGGATTGCCTCCCTCCCATTTGAACTCCATATCAGCATCCGGCGTCGAAACCCTCTCTCGCTCGCGCTGGAAAAGCCTTAATATGCGAAAGTTCGTAGTTTTGCACAACTCCGCTTACGTCCCTGAGTATATAACACTTCGCACTGAGTATAGATGGATAAACTGCATGCCACAGTGGAATGCAATGCTATTTATCTTACTCCCGTTAGTAAATAAAGGGAAAAAACCTGGTGAATATGTCCTGGTGATTACTGTGTGCGAGGGACTTAAGTGCTTAAAGGTCGTATGCAGTGCTGTCCTTGTGCCATAATCCAAGGGTATGAAATTTCTGATCACAGACTATCCCTCATGACATGGAATTCGTCACACACACACACACACACACACACACACACACACACACACACACACACACACACACACACACACACACACACACACACACACACACACCTATAAAAATACACTTACTACATTATTTCCCCGCAAATGAACCTATTAAAAATCACTGTGTTAGCCTTATTGACAGTCTCATTCCATTAGGCAACACATAACGAACCGACACTAATATTGAAGTAAGCATCACAGCTCCACTAACGCCTCTATCGGCCCACTCACATCTCACTCTCGGCCACAGTAACATAATTATACTGATTACCATGAGTGTTACGGGGTCATTTTCTCCGTCACTGCGCGATCACGTTCAATTTTCCCTCCATTCTTTACCAAGGTTACAGAATACAATGCGGAAGGAATAACTGAATAACAATCGATTAAAAACAAACTTGAGAGACACTTGAAATGAACACAAAAAAAAATATATAATCTGCTTTGTAAATTATCGCTAGGACATTATTTTCAACATTACTATATGAATATTTAAAACAAAATAGCAAAGATAAATGTACTTACTTGAAATTGAAGTCCAAGAAAGGCTCGTGAAGTCCTAATACCTGTGAAGAGAGAAAAGAAAAAAACGTAAATGACATGAACTTCATTCAACACAAAGAGGCTATTTTCTTTACCATTATGGATAATGTTATGGAGAATTCGCTTATATTCTCTTTCTCTCTTTCTCTCTCTCTCTCTCTCTTTCTCTCTCTCTCTCTCTCTCTCTCTCTCTCTCTCTCTCTCTCTCTCTCATCGTTGTGTGTGTGTCCTTCCTCTCCTTAGGCTCCCTCCTTTCCTTCCTCCTGTCCTTCCTCCCTTCCTTCCTTTCGCCCTCAGCCTCTCCTGTAGATCAGTAATGAGAACAAACTTATATTTTTACCTCTAATAATTTTACCTTTAACTACTGAATACCCATCAACATTACTACTACAAAATGAATACAACTAACACGAATAAACATACATTAAGAAATTCAAACGCTACTACAACTACAACAACACCAGCATTGAACTGAAGCAGAAAGTTAAACACCCTAAGTTCGTCAATCCAAAACACTCAAACACACTTCACACACAGGCAGAATTGAGAGTCCTTGGAGCCAGTCAGCTTGTTTCCCTTGTCAATCCCAGAGGTTCGTCTTCCCTTCAGGCAAGACTTCCTGCTCATCATTCTCCTTCTCTCCTCCTTCCTGTCCTGTCCTTCAAGCAAAATGGTTCTGATACTGTGAGAGCAGTTCATCAATACAAGAAGCAATCTATGTGGTGTTCTAGTTACATTATCACCTTTAATAGATAACTAATTGAGGTTTAAGGATGTAATATAGACAGAGAGATTTTGTTTGAGTCACTAAGGAGTTGAAAAAGGAGGTAATTTTTTTTGGGTTATATTATTAGTTCTTGTTCATGTATTTGGTTATTAATATTTCTCAATTTTCTCTTCATTTTCTTTTTTTTTTTCTTTCTCTCATCGAGCGGCTCATTCCCTCCCTCTCTTTCTCGCTCCCTCTCTCATCATCATGCAATTTTCTTCCTTTCTCCCTTCTTTACTCACTCGCCGAACAATTTTCTCCCTCTCCCTCTCCCTCTCCCTCTCCCTCTCTCTCTCTCTCTCTCTCTCTCTCTCTCTCTCTCTCTCTCACACACACACACACACAAAGCCACTTTCCTCCGTCCTTCCCTCCTTTTCTCCCTCACCCAGTTACTTCTACTCCTCCCTTCCTCTTTCCTGTAGAGAGGGAAAGATGGAAGAGAGAAAGGTGGAAGAGAGAAAGGTGGAAGAAGGAAAGGAGGAAGAGAAAATGGTGGAAGAGAACAAGGTGGAAGAGAGAAAAGTGGAAATAAAAGGTTTAAAGTAGGAGGAAAACAGTTTTCTGATAATGAGAGAGAATATGTTGGCAAGAAAACACGTGAAACTAAAGTTGTGATGAGAAAAAACAAACCACCGAAAAATTATGCAAACTAACCACAAAAGAACGAAGTTAGAAAAAAAAATATTCAAACCAGAAAACACAAAACAATCGTAGTTGATTAACAAAATGAGAAAGTCGGACAGAAAAACAAGGAAAAAATATCACCATCTCTTTTCCATTTACTCAAGCATGAAATCAGCGAGCTTGGAAAAACAATGAATATATAAATAAATATATTATAAAAAGAATAAATTCGATATTATAAATTTCTTCAACGTCAGAAGAATATTATTATAAACATATTCGATAGTTAACGTAATTGAGTTTTTTTTTTTTAATTATTCGATGTCTTACAATAAATTAGCTTCCAAAATTAAATTCCAACTCGAACCTAACCTCAAAACTAAAAAAAAATCTCTCTTCACACATTTCGTCCACAACATTTACTCCACCCACCAGTCTACTTACATACAAAGCCTTCATAATCATCTACTCTATAATGTATCCTGGTAATGGACTCGTACTAATATGCAGGGGGATGAAAAATAATAACCCTACACACACACCTACACCCCCCCCCCAAACACACACACACACGTTTTATTTGTCATCTCTTCGTCAAATAACTTTCAGGAGGGAAACTTCATAGGGAGTTCTTGGCTCTCGTTTCCGGACATTCTCAGCAGGAACATAAAAGACAAAGTTACGCCGTCCATCAGCGGGTCTCACCTTATATATATTCCACATACACTATTCATAAGGATTCTTTTGTATACACTTTACTTCCTCTATCTCAACTTTCACTACACTCCCTCCTTGTCTTCTCTCTCTCCCTTCCCTTCCCTTTTTCCCAACCTATCTCCGTCCCTCCATTCTTCATCTTTTCCCTCCTTCCTTCCTTCCTTCCTAATACCTTCCCTGCTTCCCCTCCAGTGCTTTTCCTGCCTCCCTTCCCTTCCAACCCTTTCCTTAATTCCTTCGGCCACGCATACGGACCCGGCCAGCGCGCACCGAGGGGGAGGGAGATGAGAATGGGTTGTCTGATGAGATATTAAGAAGATGAGTTGCCGTGAATTCGTGTGAGGGAGAAATGTGAAGGTGTAAGGATGAGGAGATTAAGGAAGAAGGGATGGGAGGGGAAAGGGAAGGATGAGAGGAGAGAGGAACATGAAACGTCTAAGGGGGAAGAGAGGCCTATATTTAGCTATACTACTCATAGGTGACCTTCATATGACCTGAATTTGGGAGGAAGAGGAAGAGGAAGAGGAAGAGGAGAGAGAGGCTCGTAGTGCACCATCTACTCTCCTTCCTCTTCTCGTCTCTCCATCAATTAGATTACATTTCTCCACGCCTCCGTCTCCACCACCATCACCTCCTTCTCCTCCTCTTCCTCTTCTTCTTCTTCTTCCTCTTCCTCTTCATTCTCGAGATACTCTTTGAAATTAATCTACACACCTTGATTACTGGAGCACTTTCTCTCTCTCTCTCTCTCTCTCTCTCTCTCTCTCTCTCTCTCTCTCTCTCTCTCTCTCTCTCTCTCTCTCTCTCTCTCTCTCTCTCTCTCTCTTTCCATTATATCATCTACATATAAATAGAGATAAAACAAGAGTGTGCACAACTAATAAAACCCACACACGCACACACACACGCACACACACACACACACACACATGCAAACCCCCCCCCCGAACAAACACAACACAATCAGCTGGTATCTCTTGTTTACACACACTCACGTTACTCTTCTCTTCCTTTTCCATCAGTCAGGGCTCGAACCCTGTCACGCGTGGTACTATTGTTCACTTTGCCAAACACTCTACCAATCCAAACGTGTGTGTGTGTGTGTGTGTGTGTGTGTGTGTGTGTGTGTGTGTGTGTGTGTGTGTGTGTGTGTGTGTGTGTGTGTGTGTGTGTGTGTGTGTGTGTGTGGGTTGCTTCACGCGTGCTTTACTCTTTAAACTGTTGCTATTTACACGTTCAATTCGTGGTTAAATTTGAACGTGGATAAACACACAGGTATATAACTAGACGCGTGGGTATAATTGAGTTTGTTTTATTTATATATTTACTCATTTAATTTATCGCCGGAAATTACGTAGTGAGGCTTATGGTGTTCTATTTAGCATATCAGTGAAGTGCAGCGTAGCAAAAAAAAGGGTGGACAAAATATTATAGGAGGTTTTTTTTAATTGAGAGAGAGAGAGAGAGAGAGAGAGAGAGAGAGAGAGAGAGAGAGAGAGAGAGAGAGAGAGAGAGAGAGAGAGAGAGAGAGAGAGAGAGAGAGAGAGAGAGAGAGAGAGAGAGAGAGACAAAAAAATATGTAATGCTCTAAAAAAAAAAGGGAATACATTAAAACTAGAATATTAAAGTGACATTTCCCTTAGCACATATACACTTTTTGAAGCGAGCTGTCACAGTAATAAACAGAATGAAACTTTTTTTAATATTCACGTGTATATACTTAAGCTGTGTAGTGATATGAATACAAAAGTAACGTTTGATACGAGCATGCTTCACGTATTATAATAAAACTAATACATAATAACATAGATAATACAAAATAGGTACAGTGTTAACGGTATATATATTTAATGCAGTGATGTAGGATTCAATACTATAACAAATCCAAGAGTGAGACAGGTAATTATCAGACAGGTGAGAGGGAGTCGTAACCTATACAACCTTACCTGTCTAAAATAACCCACATAACACAGGTAAATTAACACACCAATACATGACCTAATCGACCATTTGTATATAATCTAATAATACTTAAAACATTCGTACCTTTATAATGCGATTACCTGTCCGCATTTCAAGGTAATTAGCGGCTCCTCCTTGATCTCCTTTATTCCTTGATACCACATAAGCTCCTGAACAACCCTCCTGAACGGGTCACTAAGGTAAAATTGGCTAACACTCCGCCGCTGGAACTCTGGACGATATGCAAATGTTGGAATTTAAAGTTTAGGAAGACAAAATGCTAATACTTGCAGCGAGTGTATAGAAGTGTGCAAAGGTTTATATATCTTACGTAATACTTCCTGTGATGTTGACTTACTAACGTTATTCAATTCTTAATGTTTTATAAAGTGTATGTAAGTAAAGTGAAATGGTTGAATATTTTAGTTCATTGATAGTAGGTCTTGTGTAGATGAACTGGCCTCTCGCAGCCTTCTTATGTTCTTATATTCATACAGTAAACATCTGACTATCACACGTACAAACACTCTCACGCCTCTTTCTTCGTCGTGAGAAATCCATCTTGATAATCGTTACAACTTCCCTTAACTTCCTATACTTGCCTTGTCTCCCGTTACTATCATACCTTGACAGAGACGCATCACACAATACGCGAGGGAGGACGAGGAAGGAGAAGAGGACAAGGAAGAGGATAGAGAGCCAATGAGACGGAATGACCAATAGGCACATGGGACTTAAGGACAAAGAGGCCACATAAAACAAGGGAAAGAGAGCACAAAGGAACGAGGGAGAGACGAAAAGAGCTTTGGTACGAAAGGAACATAAGGATAAACGGATAAAAGTTGAAGTATAAAATAATTAAAGATGACGAGAAAGAGAGTGACCAGGTACACACGTAAGGCTTGTTAACAATATTTTGGTACTCGTCTCGTTAGTACTATTTGCCGCAAAGTACAAGGCTCCTGGTGGTGGTGGTGGTGGTGGCTTAATGGACTCTGCTGTGGCCGCGGCGTCATCACCAACAGGGTCTTAAATAGGATTAGTGTCGCCGGTGATGGATGGATCAGCTTAGTGCCAACACAAACAAATTACGTGACCAACATGATTGTCACCCACCACCACCACCTTGTCAAGTGAAGGCCAGATTTTCAATAATAATAATAAGTGTGAGTTTATTTTTATGTGTATAAGAACATAAAAATATAAGAAAATAAGAAGGCTGCTAAAGGCTAGTTGATTTACACAAGGCAGCTCCAGAAGGCTAAGATTATGTTAGAAAAATCAAGGAAATGGTTAAATGCTTGCCTGTGAAATGTGGAAAAGCTGAAGAATTAATACATTTAGTCCAAAAAGTGACATGATAACTCTTAGACGAAAGGAAGTCAAGAAAAAAATGATGCATATTATTCCAGGTTGGATATTCTTTTTATCAAATATTCAGCACATAAATAGAAATGTTAATGGTTGTTCAGCGTCACGGGAAAAGCTGACGTCTCCATTGAATTGATGTTGATTTTATGATTTTATTTGTAAAGAATATTTTATAGCACGATGACAAATCAACGTGTTTTCAGAGCGGTGAGATTGACGTACGTGTAAATCCGACACTTGTGAGGCAATACATTTTTCAACATATATTCAACTTTTATATCATGCGAATTCTAGTTACTGGCTGTGAGTTTGGTGGTGAGTGTTGAGTGTTGAGTGTTGAGTGGCAGCCGCTATCTAAAGTGCTGCATAGCTATTCTAACACACTTTACCTAACACTGTATTTCCATGTGATAATTCTGAAGATAATACATTAGGTTGGAAAAAAGTAAAGCAAGATATTTTTAATCTTCTATAAGTACCGTTTTTGTAACTCACTCCATATCCTGAAAACCAAGTTCCTAGTACCTTCTGTCTGTATCCAAAGTACCCAACGTATCCTCTACTTCTTTCTCAGTGACAGGAACGGACAGTGCTACTCTCTTTATTGCACAAACATTTCTCTTTTCCTTTCTCTACTCCTAAACGACTTTTATTTGCTTTCTTTACACCACACATCTTTTCTACGTTGTATCTATCCTAAGTACTTTTTTTTATATATATTTTTGCCACCAATCGCGCGATGACGGACGGACAGGTGAGTCGGCTGGGTGTCAGTGTCTCGCCCAAACAGGATTCGATTTCCAGCCAGATTGGACTGCAAAGGATAAACCGAAAAGTAATTTTGGGGAGTGTCCGTCAAGCTGCTGACACGTGCCACCTACATCCGGCGGTCAGCTGGCACCCAGACACCTTCCTACCACTGCCTGGTTAGTGTTTGTTTAATATCAGAACGGAAATCCAGAGAAGCGGAAAGCGTGAACATGAAAGGGGCGGAGAAAAAGGTTCTGCAAACACATTCATGAATTTATCTTTGCAATTATTATATTTCTCTTGAAGGTTTAATCAAATCGTAACTTCATTTCCTCGTCAGTAAAAGGGACGACGCGCACTACCCCGGAAAGATACGAGGGTGAGAATGGAAAAAGAAAAAGGGACATGACAGCAGCTCCACACTACATGCATGCACGACCAGGCTGATAAGTGACCCTGGAAGTACTCGTGCATGTAACTCACACGCTCGTGGGAATTAACCTTCGTGAGTGTGCTTGGGAATTATTACGTTAAGGAGAGTGGAGGTGCAGCCGCGACAGGAAGTGCATAGTTACAGCACGTTCTACAGAATACCTTAGTGGAGCCTCAATCCAAGGTGGGTGTTAGTACGATGAAAGCCTTCTGTTTATTCTTCCTTACTAAGACTTATTGCATATCTAAGTATACCTCATTTCAAACAAGGAGTAGATTAACCTCATATTTTCTCTACAGACTTTTATTATTTTCTTTGAGGAGTGAGGCAATGCAAGACTTTTTATTATGTACTCGTGTATATAGTTTTAGGTCCTTGAGTATGTTTGTTGAGGTTAATGAAATTCGAGGGAGACTGAATCCAAGTTTTTTTTTCTAATGCATATATAATAGTACGTCTATGGTTATGTCGACTACAGCTAAAACAAAAATAATCGAGACGGTGACTTATGTTCTAATAATATTATTCCTAAATTCACATCAGCTAAATATTCATTAAAAAACATAGTATAAACACATTATATTTGTTCAGTTTTCATTTCCGTCAAACACTTTAAATAAAATACAGTTTGATATAAATATTCTATAAACTGTATCGTATAATGTGGTTTTACACTGACACACACACACACACACACACACACACACACACACACACACACACACACACACACACACACACAATATCGATACCCTTGATTCGCGATGAAAAACGTGTCATATTCCATCGTCGTGGGTGTTAATAGCTAAATGTTTGATCTTTGTAATTACCAGCTGGTGTTCTCTTGCTAAATATTTTCATTTTTTTCCATGCATTTAGCAGACCGTATTGTCGCCTTTATGCCCCAGTCTTGTAGAATTAATGTGCATTGATTTGCATTTAACAGCACAGTTCTGTAACTATTTTGATGTGGCTAATGAATGAACACATCTATCGATCTATCTATGTATTAATTTATGTGTTTATGTGTGTGTGTGTGTGTGTGTGTGTGTGTGTGTGTGTGTGTGTGTGTGTGTGTGTGTGTGTGTGTGTGTGTGTGTGTGTGTACAAGCCTATACATACCTTGCCACAATCATATTTTCCAACCCCACACTCTGCTTCATTCAAAACTTCCACAAACAAGACACACTTCCCTTTAATAAATTCACTTTCTGCACCTTTACCAGTACACTGAATAAAAGGAAATGCAGTTAAAGAGAGAGAACCTTGCTGGGTGAAGATTAGAATGTTGTCTGTTTGCAAGTTTAATGACCGAGAAAAGCTATACAAAGGCGGATTATTGGTCATTGGTCTTATCGTGGGAGCAGAGCGAGGTATGTGATTTAAATGGGTTTCAATAAACATAATAGAATAGCAACAAAAATAACAGAATACCTTATGCAGATTTTCCTTAAATTCATCTGTCAAGAAAGGTATTTTTTGCCTTTCCTCACCGTTGACACACACACACGCACACGCACACACACACACACACACACACACACACACACACACACACACACACACACACACACACACACTACCAATAGTACACAAATTGAAACCACACAACAGAGATCACACTCCACCATCTGACAATACCATTTATTTCCTCCCATAACCTCTCCCTCCCTCCCTTTCCTACCTCCCTTCCTTCCCTACCTCCCTTCCTTCCCTTCCTCCCCTTCCCTTCCCTTACCTTAATACTTAATACACCCAAACAACAAAGTAACTGCTGTTCTGCAACATTAAAGTGAGTTGCTACATTTGTTTTCAGATGTATTCACCTATTTTGAAGTTACACACGAGCAATGTTTGTTCTTCCACTCAAACACACGGACAGGAAAGGCGTGTCTAGAAGATGTATTAAAGAAGAAGAAATAAAAGATTAATATATATAATGTAATATTCAAACACGTCGATATTATATTTTGTGCAACGTTAGTCATTGCAAATCCACTTTTTTTTTTATGAAGTTAATGATGCAGTTGATAGAAGTGAATAATCTTTTCGCCTGTTTTACTCCTACCATAATTTTTCTTATATTTGTTTTTATCTCATCAATCCTGCGTCACAATGTATTCTATTTTCATGTCACATTTACCTGACACATTTACCTCACGAGTTCTATTTTGCATAACGTAATTATGTAGTTAAATTTGCTTTCTCTCTCTTTCTCTTTTTTTCTCTTTCACATTCACATCCACACTCTCACACACTTGTTTTTTTACATATGATTTACTTTTCTCTTCCTCTTACTCACTCTTAGACGCTTTTTTCTTTTTCTTTTCATACCACGTGTACCTGAGAAGATCCTTGAAGTCTGAGATGCAGTTAAGTATCACTTCAACCCAATTTTACAACAACTTGAAAAAAGAGATTAAAAAGTTTCATGAAATACTAAATCTCATATATTTTCAAGGATTCTCACTCTTAAGCGAGATAAGAAAGATAAAAATCCATCCTACTATATTGATTTATATACAAAATGTTGAAGTTTATCATTAACATAGAAATGGAACACAAATATAAGTGTTTAGAATGTATAGTAAACCTTTAGAAGTAATTTGAATTTTATGGATTCTAACATTTGAAGCGTTTAATATGTTAATGATTCTGTGGAAAGGAAAGCATGAAGTGTGTGTGTGTGTGTGTGTGTGTGTGTGTGTGTGTGTGTGTGTGTGTGTGTGTGTGTGTGTGTGTGTGTGTTTACATATTTAATGAAATGGGTATGGAAATTGATATAGATTGACATGACCATGAAAATAAAATATGCACGGACAGTGATAGCAACGTATCTATATTCATTTACCTCTATATGCAATGCTTTCTATTTACATATCTATTCACTTATATCCTATCTATCTATCTATTTGCTAATTTAACTACAGCTTATTCATTTTTTTTCTCTCTCTCTCTCTCTCTCTCTCTCTCTCTCTCTCTCTCTCTCTCTCTCTCTCTCTCTCTCTCTCTCTCTCTCTCTCTCTCAGTACGGACGTAGAGCAGGTAAGAAGGATGGATATATAGAGTGAAGGCTCAAAAGTTGACTCTCGTGACTCTTATTTCCCAGAAGAGTTCCATAAAAATGAGAATTATAAAACTTTTAAGTGGATTTCTGAGTCTGGTTCATTTTTCAAACTACATTTTGGAGAGCAAAGATACGCATCAAGTCACAACTGTTTCCTTAAAGCTGGGAATGCTGCAGACAGTTAGAAAACGCAGTGGTCTTACCTACCAGATGAACCGAGAGAACCTTTGTAGAATATAACTAAATGCGAAAACTGTCCCACTGAAATTTAAAACCGAGAATCAAATATGCATATACTATTACAGTGAACACAAATATGAATTTTGTTGGGGAGCATTTGAATGTGAATATAACCATTTATCTTACCAAGGTACATTTATTTTCGAGAACTGTGTGTTAGAACCGAATATTAGCAGTGAACATCGGTGAAAAGCTCTCGTTTAAGACACTAAGTCGCACAACTGTTTCGCAGCTCAGTTTTCCTTAGGCAGATGATCCTTATTAGTATTAAGTCCTTTTATATTATTACCAATTAAAATTTCTCAAAACATTTCTTTCCTCTATGCATTAATATATAGCCTCATCGAATCTAATGGGTCCGTGCAGCCAAGTTGAAAAATAAAATACCGTTTGGCTGATCTCATAATGGAATACGTATAGAGTTGAAAGTCCTGATGGATAGTAAGTCTTTATTATACACGTGCACCAACTCTACTAATTATAACATTGATGCAGATAGAAGTAACAATATCAAAGTTATCAACATACTTTATTAGCTAACTGTAGATAAGTGACTTGTATTTTTATCACCCAAAAACATTATGCTATATACAACATACATAGTTAGGGCGATTTAGGTATAAAAAACGAATTTATCAACGAAACTACTTTAGTCAATTTTTCGTCAAGTTTCGTCTATTAATAAAAGTTCACAAGGGCATTCATCATCTTAATTAACTGGACAGGTACAAGGATGTTAATTAAAGTTCCAAGGTCATTTAGGATTTGAGTCGGATTTTTGGCCCATTCTCTGACACGCTTAACTCAGCTCAGCACAAATAAGGTTCTGGGAATGTTGTGAAAATGAGAGAATGTCCGTCTCTCTCTCTCTCTCTCTCTCTCTCTCTCTCTCTCTCTCTCTCTCTCTCTCTCTCTCTCTCTCTCTCTCTCTCTCTCTCTCTCTCTCTCGTGGAAAAGGGAAAAAAACAGCCCTTGTTATCGGGGTCGTTTCCTAAATTGGGTCCAAACTCACCAAAGAATCCAAAGAAGTAATTAATTGGGAAAGAAACATTTTTTTTTCCTCCCAGACAAAGGATTATATCACGACATCCAAGAATTATCCACCTTTGAAATGGTGACGTGTGTGTGTGTGTGTGTGTGTGTGTGTGTGTGTGTGTGTGTGTGTGTGTGTGTGTGTGTGTGTGTGTGTGTGTGTGTGTGTGTGTGTGTGTGTGTGGGTGTGTGTGGACTCAAGAAAAATTGGTATCTATACAATACAATCAATAGCATGAAGAAATTACTACATTCCCTCTGCAGCCAAACACTAATTTCCTATTGTAGCATACTGTAAGGTAGCGCAAGGCTCAATGGGTCCTCTAGTACCTGCCGGGCTGTCAAAGCGGGAGATGAAGACCTTCCTATACCACATGGTTTTGTACACTGGCAATAGTGAATGATTCGTGGTAGTGGTGGTGGGAAGGCTTGCAGAACATGATGCTATTGGGAACATAAATTAAATGCAATGTAGTTTGAAAAAGAGAGTCGATATATGTTTGATAGTGAGAAAATAGGTGTGATTATATACCGTAATGTCAAAAGTAGAAACTCCCTCTCTCCCTCTCTCCCTTTCACAGACTATACCAAATACATTCAATGAAGCACCGGTATTCAATGGGTGAGATTACTAGTAGAGCTGAAATGTGAGTCGGTGATGCGGTGGCGTGGACCTCCCTGCCACTCCCCTGCCACTAATATGATCATCAGCTACCGAAGGATGTCACAGATGAAGGTCTAGCTCGCCCTTATTGAGTACAGCTTCCGATACATGTGAGTACCATTGATATATTGTGCTTTTCGCGTTCTCTGGCGTCTATATGTGCAGGGTTGTAGCGCATAATGGTGGAGAGGATCTGGTTGAATGTCTAGTAACAGCCTCTCTCTTTATGCAGTAAGTAGACCGTTCAGCGTACAAATATAACCCACTACACTGTGTCATCGTGGGAATGGACAGGGGAAGGCTACTAGGACCCCAAAACATCAATTACTACGGAAATAATTGACCATAAGAGTCATAGGTTACGGCCAATGTTTATTTCCAGCGATTGGTGTGTTTCTCCTCAGTGCAAAGTTGGTGATGCAGCCTCCACGTGTCTGGTATATATTCATAATTTCTAGCTATATATAAATACACTTCAGTGATATTATCCATACAGGTTAATGCATATGTGTAGTACGTATCACATCTTTTAACACTATTTCTTGACATGATTTTCCTCTTTTCATACGACGTAAATGTTAATGTCTGATACGCTTATGCAAGGAATGCTTACATGTCAATGGAATAAGCCTGTTAGGAGAGTAAATGCTAAGTAAATGATAGGATAAGAATAAAGGACTTGAGAAAATAACCAAGTATAC
>JAPQNM010000014.1:3195473-3267973 GCA_029783475.1 Metacarcinus magister | reverse complement strand
CGCAGAGGCAACGAGAAAAAATTCCAAGCTAATCTTCTTCCTCGATGAAGCTGGTTATGGAAATCAAGTATTTTTCTCCTTCCTCAAAACCTCGGCTCAATAAAAGTTCATTCTAATCGCCTGGCATTTCCTTAAGTAATTCCTGAACCGCTAAACTTAATTATTTTCATGGTGATTGCAGAGTTTATTTTTATATATTTATATATTTATTTTTATATATTTATATATTTATTTTTATATATTTATATATTTATTTCTATATATTTATTTTTATATATTTATATATATGTTTTTATATAAATATTAAGTTTCATTTTACTGCGTAATTATTAGTCATAGAACAAATATTAAAAATGACAGTTGTACAGTTTAATTAGGTGTATCAGATGCTGCAATGATATTTCCAATATCTGTAATAGCTTTCGAGGAAATGAGGAGAAAAGTTATGTTTATATAAAAATATTAAGTTTCATTTTACTGAGCAATTATTAGTCATAGAACAAATATTCATAATGAGCGTTGTACAGTTTAATTAGGTGTATCAGATGCTGTAATGATATTTCCAATATCTCTAATAGCTTTCGAGAAAATGAGGCAAGACATGTTTTTAAATAAATATTAAGTTTAATTTTACTGCGTAATTGTTAGTCATAGAACAAATATTCATAATGACAGTTGTACAGTTTAATTAGGTGTATCAAATGCTGCAATGATATTTCCAATATCTCTAATAGCTTTCGGGAAAATGAGGAGGAAATTCATGTTTTTAAATATATATTAAGTTTAGTTTTACTGCGTAATTATTAGTCATAGAAAAAATATTCATAATATCAGTTGTACAGTTTAATTAGGTGTATCAGCTGCTGCAATGATATTTCCAATATCTCTAATAGCTTTCGAGAAAATGAGGAAGAAAGTCATGTTTTTAAATAAATATTAAGTTTCATTTTACTGCGTAATTATTAGTCATAGAACAAATATTCATGATATCAGTTGTACAGTTTAATTAGTTCTATCAGATGCTGGAATTATATTTCCAATATCTCTAATAACTTTCAAGAAAATGACGAGGAAAGTCATGTTTTTATATAAAAATACGGTTTTATTTTACTGCGTAATTATTAGTCATGGAAAAAATATTCATAATATCAGTTGTACAGTTGAATTATGTGTATCACATGATGCAATGATATTTCCAATATCTCTAATAGCTTTCGAGAAAACGAGGAAGAAAGTAATTTAAAAAAAAGTAAAATTCACTATTTATTAGTACTAGTGCAAATATTCATAATGACAGTACTAGATTTTAATTAGGTATATCAAATGCTGCAATGATATATCCAATATCTCTAATAGCTTTCGAGAAAATGAGGAGGAAAGTCATGTTTTTATATAAAAATTAAGTTTCATTTTACTGCGTAATTATTAGTCATAGAACATATATTCTTAATGACAGTTGTACAGTTTAATTAGGTGTATCAGATGCTGCAATGATATTTCCAATATCTCTAGTAGCTTTCGAGAAAATGAGGAGGAAAATCATGTTTTTATATAAATATTAAGTTTCATTTTACTGCGTAATTATTAGCCATAGAAAAAATATTCATAATATCAAATGTACAGTTTCATTAGGTGTATCAGATGCTGCAATGATATTTCCAATATCTCTAATAGCTTTCGAGTAAATGAGGAGGAAAGTCATGTTTTTATATAAATATTAAGTTTCATTTTACTGCGTAATTATTAGTCATAGAACAAATATTTATAATATCAGTTTTACAGTTTAATTAGGTTTATCAGATGCTGCAATGATATTTCCAATATCTCTAATAGCTTTCGGGAAAATGAGGAGGAAAGTCATGTTTATATATATATATTAAGTTTCATTTTACTGCGTAATTATTAGTCATAGAACAAATATTCATAATGACAGTTGTACAGTTTAATTAGGTGTATCAGATGCTGCAATGATATTTCCAATATCTCTAATAGCTTTCGGGAAAATGAGGAGGAAAGTCATGTTTTTATATAAATATTAAGTTTCATTTTACTGCGTAATTATTAGTCATAGAACAAATATTCATAATGATAGTTGTACAGTTTAATGAGGTGTATCAGATGCTGCAATGATATTTCATATATCTCTAATAGCTTTCGGGAAAATGAGGAGGAAAGTCATGTTTTTATATAAATATTAAGTTTCATTTTACTGCGTAATTATTAGTCATAGAACAAATATTCATAATATCAGTTTTACAGTTTAATTAGGTTTATCAGATGCTGCAATGATATTTCCAATATCTCTAATAGCTTTCGGGAAAATGAGGAGGAAAGTCATGTTTATATATAAATATTAAGTTTCATTTTACTGCGTAATTATTAGTCATAGAACAAATATTCATAATTACAGTTGTACAGTTTAATTAGACGTATCAGATGCTGCAATGATATTTCCAATATCTCTAATAGCTTTCAAGAAAATGACGGGGAAAGTCATGTTTTTATATAAAAATACGGGATTATTTTACTGCGTAGTTATTAGTCATAGAAAAAATATTCATAATACCAGTTGTACAGTTGAATTAGGTGTATCACATGATGCAATGATATTTCCAATATCTCTAATAGCTTTCGAGAAAACGAGGAAGAAAGTAATTTAAAAAAAAGTAAAATTCACTATTTATTAGTACCAGTGCAAATATTCATAATGACAGTACTAGATTTTAATTAGGTCTATCAGATGCTGCAATGATATATCCAATATCTCTAATAGCTTTCGAGAAAATGAGGAGGAAAGTCATGTTTTTATATAAAAATTAAGTTTCATTTTACTGCGTAATTATTAGTCATAGAACAAATATTCATAATGACAGTCGTACAGTTTAATTAGGTGTATCAGATGCTGCAATGATATTTCCAATATCTCTAGTAGCTTTCGAGAAAATGAGGAGGAAAATCATGTTTTTATATAAATATTAAGTTTCATTTTACTGCGTAATTATTAGCCATAGAACAAATATTCATAATATCATATGTACAGTTTCATTAGGTGTATCAGATGCTGCAATGATATTTCCAATATCTCTAATAGCTTTCGAGAAAATGAGGAGGAAAGTCATGTTTTTATATAAATATTAAGTTTCATTTTACTGCGTAATTATTAGTCATAGAACAAATATTCATAATATCAGTTTTACAGTTTAATTAGGTTTATCAGATGCTGCAATGATATTTCCAATATCTCTAATAGCTTTCGGGAAAATGAGGAGGAAAGTCATGTTTATATATATATATTAAGTTTCATTTTACTGCGTAATTATTAGTCATAGAACAAATATTCATAATGACAGTTGTACAGTTTAATTAGGTGTATCAGATGCTGCAATGATATTTCCAATATCTCTAATAGCTTTCGGGAAAATGAGGAGGAAAGTCATGTTTTTATATAAACATAAAGTTTCATTTTACTGCGTAATTATTAGTCATAGAACAAATATTCATAATATCAGTTTTACAGTTTAATTAGGTGTATCAGATGCTGCAATGAAATTTCCAATATCTCTAATAGCTTTCGGGAAAATGAGGAGGAAAGTCATGTTTATATATAAATATTAAGTTTCATTTTACTGCGTAATTATTAGTCATAGAACAAATATTCATAATGATAGTTGTACAGTTTAATGAGGTGTATCAGATGCTGCAATGATATTTCATATATCTCTAATAGCTTTCGGGAAAATGAGGAGGAAAGTCATGTTTTTATATAAATATTAAGTTTCATTTTACTGCGTAATTATTAGTCATAAAACAAATATTCATAATTACAGTTGTACAGTTTAATTAGACGTATCAGATGCTGCAATGATATTTCCAATATTTTTAATAGCTTTCGGGAAAATGAGAAGGAAAGTCATGTTATTATATAAATATTAAGTTTCATTTTACTGCGTAATTATTAGTCATAGAACAAATATTCATAATATCAGTTTTACAGTTTAATTAGGTTTATCAGATGCTGCAATGATATTTCCAATATCTCTAATAGCTTTCGGGAAAATGAGGAGGAAAGTCATGTTTATATATAAATATTAAGTTTCATTTTACTGCGTAATTATTAGTCATAGAACAAATATTCATAATTACAGTTGTACAGTTTAATTAGACGTATCAGATGCTGCAATGATATTTCCAATATCTCTAATAGCTTTCAAGAAAATGACGGGGAAAGTCATGTTTTTATATAAAAATACGGGATTATTTTACTGCGTAATTATTAGTCATAGAAAAAATATTCATAATACCAGTTGTACAGTTGAATTAGGTGTATCACATGATGCAATGATATTTCCAATATCTCTAATAGCTTTCGAGAAAACGAGGAAGAAAGTAATTTAAAAATAAGTAAAATTCACTATTTATTAGTACCAGTGCAAATATTCATAATGACAGTACTAGATTTTAATTAGGTCTATCAGATGCTGCAATGATATATCCAATATCTCTAATAGCTTTCGAGAAAATGAGGAGGAAAGTCATGTTTTTATATAAAAATTAAGTTTCATTTTACTGCGTAATTATTAGTCATAGAACAAATATTCATAATGACAGTTGTACAGTTTAATTAGGTGTATCAGATGCTGCAATGATATTTCCAATATCTCTAGTAGCTTTCGAGAAAATGAGGAGGAAAATCATGTT
Source organism: Metacarcinus magister (assembly GCA_029783475.1). Lineage (NCBI taxonomy): Eukaryota > Metazoa > Arthropoda > Malacostraca > Decapoda > Cancridae > Metacarcinus > Metacarcinus magister. The sequence goes on along the minus strand of JAPQNM010000014.1, from coordinate 3,263,275 downwards.
TTTATATAAATATTAAGTTTCATTTTACTGCGTAATTATTAGCCATAGAACAAATATTCATAATATCAAATGTACAGTTTCATTAGGTGTATCAGATGCTGCAATGATATTTCCAATATCTCTAATAGCTTTCGAGAAAATGAGGAGGAAAGTCATGTTTTTATATAAATATTAAGTTTCATTTTACTGCGTAATTATTAGTCATAGAACAAATATTCATAATATCAGATTTACAGTTTAATTAGGTTTATCAGATGCTGCAATGATATTTCCAATATCTCTAATAGCTTTCGGGAAAATGAGGAGGAAAGTCATGTTTATATATAAATATTAAGTTTCATTTTACTGCGTAATTATTAGTCATAGAACAAATATTCATAATGATAGTTGTACAGTTTAATGAGGTGTATCAGATGCTGCAATGATATTTCCAATATCTCTAATAGCTTTCGAGGAAATGAGGAGGAAAGTCATGTTTTTATATAAATATTAAGTTTCATTTTACTGCGTAATTATTAGTCATAGAACAAATATTCATAATATCAGTTTTACAGTTTAATTAGGTTTATCAGATGCTGCAATGATATTTCCAATATCTCTAATAGCTTTCGGGAAAATGAGGAGGAAAGTCATGTTTATATATAAATATTAAGTTTCATTTTACTGCGTAATTATTAGTCATAGAACAAATATTCATAATTACAGTTGTACAGTTTAATCAGACGTATCAGATGCTGCAATGATATTTCCAATATTTTTAATAGCTTTCGGGAAAATGAGGAGGAAAGTCATGTTTTTATATAAATATTAAGTTTCATTTTACTGCGTAATTATTAGTCATAGAACAAATATTCATAATTTCAGTTTTCCAGTTTAATTAGGTCTATCAGATGCTGCAATAATATTTCCAATATCTCTAATAGCTTTCGAGAAAATGAGGAGGAATTTCATGTTTTTATATAAATATTAAGTTTCATTTTACTGCGTAATTATTAGTCATAGAACAAATATTAATAATGACAGTTGTACAGTTTAATTAGGTGTATCAGATGCTGCAATGATATTTCCAATATCTGTAATAGCTTTCGAGGAAATGAGGAGAAAAGTTATGTTTATATAAAAATATTAAGTTTCATTTTACTGAGCAATTATTACTCATAGAACAAATATTCATAATGAGCGTTGTACAGTTTAATTAGGTGTATCAGATGCTGTAATGATATTTCCAATATCTCTAATAGCTTTCGAGAAAATGAGGAGGAAATTCATGTTTTTAAATAAATATGAAGTTTAATTTTACTGCGTAATTATTAGTCATAGAACAAATATTTATAATATCAGTTTTACAGTTTAATTAGGTGTATCGGATGCTGCAATGATATTTCCAATATCTCTTATAGCTTCCGGGAAAATGAGGAGGAAAGTCATGTTTATATATAAATATTAAGTTTCATTTTACTGCGTAATTATTAGTCATAGAACAAATATTCATAATGACAGTTGTACAGTTTAATGAGGTGTATCAGATGCTGCAATGATATTTCCAATATCACTAATAGATTTCGGGAAAATGAGAGGAAAGTCATGTTTTTATATAAATATTAAGTTTCATTTTACTGCGTAATTATTAGTAATAAAACAAATATTCATAATTACAGTTGTACAGTTTAATTAGGTGTATCAGATGCTGCAATGATATTTCCAATATTTTTAATAGCTTTCGGGAAAATGAGGAGGAAAGTCATGTTTTTATATAAATATTAAGTTTCATTTTACTGCGTAGTTATTAGTCATAGAACAAATATTCATAATTTCAGTTTTCCAGTTTAATTAGGTCTATCTGATGCTGCAATGATATTTCCAATATCTGTAATAGCTTTCGAGGAAATGAGGAGAAAAGTTATGTTTATATAAAACTATTAAGTTTCATTTTACTGAGCAATTATTAGTCATAGAACAAATATTTATAATGAGCGTTGTACAGTTTAATTAGGTTTATCAGATGCTGTAATGATATTTCCCATATCTCTAATAGCTTTCGAGAAAATGGGAGGAAAGTCATGTTTTTAAATAAATATTAAGTTTAATTTTACTGCGTAATTGTTAGTCATAGAACAAATACTCATAATGACAGTTGTACAGTTTAATTAGGTGTATCAAATGCTGCAATGATATTTCCAATATCTTTAATAGCTTTCGAGAAAATGAGGAGGAAAGTCATGTTTTTAAATAAATATTAAGTTTCATTTTACTGCGTAATTATTAGTCATAGAACAAATATTCATAATATCAGTTGTATAGTTTAATTAGTTCTATCAGATGCTGCAATTATATTTCCAATATCTCTAATAGCTTTCAAGAAAATAACGAGGAAACTCATGTTTTTATATAAAAATACGGTTTTATTTTACTGCGTAATTATTAGTCATAGAACAAATATTCATAATATCAGTTGTACAGTTGAATTAGGTTTATCACATGATGGAATGATATTTCTAATATCTCTAATAGCTTTCGAGAAAACGAGGAAGAAAGTAATTTAAAAAAAAGTAAAATTCAGTATTTATTAGTACTAGTGAAAATATTCATAATGACAGTACTAGATTTTAATTAGGTCTATCAGATGCTGCAATGATATTTCCAATATCTCTAATAGCTTTCGAGAAAATGAGGAGGAAAGTCATGTTTTTATATAAAAATTAAGTTTCATTTTACTGCGTAATTATTAGTCATAGAACAAAAATTCATAATGACAGTTGTACAGTTTAATTAGGTGTATCAGATGCTGCAATGATATTTCCAATATCTCTAGTAGCTTTCGAGAAAATGAGGAGGAAAATCATGTATTTATATAAATACTAAGTATCATTTTACTGCGTAATTATTAGCCATAGAACAAATATTCATAATATTAAATGTACAGTTGCATTAGCTGTATCAGATGCTGCAATGATATTTCCAATATCTCTAATAGCTTTCCAGAAAATGAGGAGGAAAGTCATGTTTTTAAATAAATATTAAGTTTCATTTTACTGCGTAATTATTAGTCATAGAACAAATATTCATAATATCAGTTTTACAGTTTAATTAGGTGTATCAGATGCTGCAATGATATTTCCAATATCTCTAATAGCTTTCGGGAAAATGAGGAGGAAAGTCATGTTTATATATAAATATTAAGTTTCATTTTACTGCGTAATTATTAGTCATAGAACAAATATTCATAATGACAGTTGTACAGTTTAATTAGGTGTATCAGATGCTGCAATGATATTTCCAATATCTCTAATAGCTTTCGGGAAAATGAGGAGGAAAGTCATGTTTTTATATAAATATAAAGTTTCATTTTACTGCGTTATTATTAGTCATAGAACAAATATTCATAATATCAGTTGTACAGTTTAATTAGGTGTATCAGATGCTGCAATGATATTTCCAATATCTCTAATAGCTTTCGAGAAAATGAGGAGGAAAGTCATATTATTTGAAAAAAAGATAGTTTAATTTTACTGCGTAATTATTAGTCTTAGAACAAATATTCAATTAGACAGTTGTACAGTTTAATTAGGTGTATCAGATGCTGCAATGATATTTGCAATATCTTTAATAGCTTTCGAGGAAATCAGCTGCAGAGGGAACTAGGAGGGAAAATTTATCTCATTTCATGGCTCAGCTAAAAACATTATTAAAACAAGTCTTTTTTCCTCACACTCACACTCATACACTCACACACTCACACTCTCTCTCTCTCTCTCTCTCTCTCTCTCTCTCTCTCTCTCTCTCTCTCTCTCTCTCTCTCTCTCTCTCTCTCTCTCTCTCTCTCTCTCTGTTGTGCTTATCTTGGACGCTGAAGGCGGGAAAAGCTATCTGTCTCGCTGCTGCTGACGGCAATACGCCTACAGGAAGCTGGGGTGGAAGGGGAGGTATTTTGATCGTATATGATGGCAAGTGAGTGAGGAAGTCAGACACGCAATTGTATTCATATAAAAAAAAGTCAACGGTATACTATCTGAAAGAAAATATAACACATCCTTCTCTTAGACTCAGTTTCCGTGACTATGTTACCGTCAAATGTAGAGTAATCCAAAAGAAATGTTAATAATGACATAAGAAAAGTGATGGTAGTGGCATCAGGTACCATTCTCATCCCAATCCTGGCCACCTGCAGGACATTCTCTACTTCCGGAGGACTCAACACGCCAGCGGCAGGCCCTGCACCCACCCTTTCAAGGTGGGAAAGCGAGGTGCAAGAGCCCACCCTGGCGCAGTGTCCCCAGCTGCCCAAGGCTTGAGTTTAATGCATTCAGAGTAAGGATGATGACAGCGGTGGTGAGATAAACCACTAGTTTACTCAGGCTTCCTTTCATGGGTGGTGAGCCACCTCATGCAACCACCAGACACCAACAAGCGTCACGCGACGACCACCTCACCATCGCTTACATATTTCTTCCTCCTGGTGCACACCCCAAGGTCAGGCAGTGATGGAGAGCTCATTTAGTGGAGGAGGGGCGTTATATCTCGATTTTTCCACCCCAGGATGCTGCCTTCTCTTGGCACACACTGGTGGTGGGGTGGACGTGCGCCAACGTGCGGGTGAAGTAAGGATAAAAAACGTTATTACTTTCAATGAAAGTGTCATTACCTTTAAGACCAAAGAAACGAGTATTAATCACTACATGCTTCAACCTTATATGTACGTCACAAGTCTTTCATAATGCTGAAGTGTCTGTATCGACTAATGTTAGGTCCAATGGGTAGCACATTTCACTATAACAATAGATGGTAGCAGCAATATCACCTGTAATTCAATAAGTATCTAAGCACTCACTACTCACACATTGCTGCGTCACGGAATGCTGGGCTCAATGCAAGACAGACCGACACTCAACACAGTAAAATGTTGACAGGGACAAGCTACTCAGAGACACGTGCACTTCACCTTCAAGAACGATGGTCAGAATGAGTAAATGTGAAGCCTTGTTACAGGACAACGTGAGCTCCTCCTCAGTTTCTTCAGATGTAGCCGACAATATTCTGAGAAAACACCTGATTAATTGATGCAATGGGATGGAAGGAGTGGCGAGGCAACGTTGATGTAAGTTTTATGAAGGTGTTACGGTTACCTGGAAGCATCACCGGGTCTGGTGGCTTTCCATAAACTGTATATTTATTTGTAGTTCATAAGAAGTCTTTAACTGCTAATTTTTTTTCGAAACAAGTGTAGTAGTGCGGTCTTGGTGTAAAAATACAATTGCCTTAATAGTACAATTGCCACAGCTGGGTTTTATACATTTGAGTTGTTATCAATAATATCAGACACACGCAACTACGGCTGAAAATTGAGGGAATGCCACCAAAGTGTCGTTCATACAGACAAGAAAAAATTTAATAAAAAAAAAAATAAATTTAGCTGTCGCGGTGAGCTGATACCTCGGTCAAGGTATTTTCTGATGTTAAGAGTGTTTTCTTTGCTTCAGGAAGCAGTGAAAACACATCAGATAAAAGAATATAAAGAAATGAATCTCATATTGCCGTAAAGAGTAAGTGATACAAACAAATTCAACGTTCAGTTTAGATTCTGGTTTGATGACACATTCCTCTGCCGTAGATATTGAAGCCGAAGTAAGAAGGGAAATAAGAGGGAATCGATTGGTTCAATAGTTCACCTTTAAGGTGTTAAAGGAATGAAGACATTGTTTAGTGTCTTGTTATGCACTGAATAACGAAATGCTCCATTCTATATACACAGCCATTCCCATTTGGGTTCACAGAAACATAAATGGTATTTCCAGAGGTTGAGTGTGGCTGGCAGCGGCGTAAAGGAGATTGTTTCAATTAATAAAGACAACACGGCGAGGCTGGCAGAGGTGTGACGACTCCCACCTGGAGGCTGGTAATGGCTGTCCTCCCTCCCTCCCTCCCTCCCTCCACCTGTGTGTCTGGTGATCCAATGAATACTAACTGCACCGCTTTTTGATCCGCGTCGTCCCATCAACGCCCGCGAGGAAGTGTCGGGTGTCGGCGCGGGAAGCCTCGGCCCAGACCATTGCCTCAAGGGATTGATCCCGACGGCGGAGGACCGGCTGTGTGTCTGGAGGGGAGGGGAAGGGAGGGGAGGGAGGGGAAGGGAGGGGAGGGAGAGGAGGGGAGGGGTTGGAGGGGAGGACACGTGCGCTATACAGTTACACAGTGTTTATGTAAACAGCCGGCGCCGCAGGGCCCGCGTGACACCTGCGTTGCAGCCCCGCGTCCCGTCCAGCCGCTGGTGCACATTTCCAGCAGTGCCTCAGCCGCGGCCTCGACGCTCACTCGTAAATATGCTGCCTGAGTGGCCCTCCAGGCAAAAATTAAAGGGCATGGCGGCTGGTAAATTCCATCCCCAGTCACGAAAACGCCTCCATTTCCTGAATATATATGTATGTATATATATATATATATATATATATATATATATATATATATATATATATATATATATATATACACACACACACACAGCGTGTGTGTGTGTGTGTGTGTGTGTGTGTGTGTGTGTGTGTGTGTGTGTGTGTGTGTGTGTGTGTGTGTGTGTGTGTGTGTGTGTGTGTGTGCACTGCGTTGTGCCAAGTCATGTGTGCAGTTTAAGCTGAGACACATATACGCTATTAATCAAGGTACTGGAGGAGGCACCGCTGAGGGCCAAGGGGCGGGCGGAAGCTGGGGGGATGGGCGGGGCGGGGACCTCTTCTACCTCAACTCCCACAACTAACTCCCCTCCACCACTCCACTCCACCTTCCTCATCCCCGGCACTACACCTTCCTTATCATCACCACCACCACCACCACCACCACCACCATCCAGCCAACTCACGGCCGAGTGGTGCCTCAAGGCCGTGAAGGCGAGGCTCCCGCTGCACCAAGTTCTCCGGAGCCTCAAGACGCTTCTGAGATGTTCAAACAAGACGTGAGGTTTGCACATGTCTGGGGTGAGTCCTGTTTATCTTTACATCAGAACATGGAAAAAGTATAAGAACAAAAATATATTGAGGGTGAGTTTAGGTCAAAGTAACGGAGAACTAGGTCGAAAAAAAGTATCCCGCTGTCCTCTTTGTACCATTTATGAACAATATAATATAATAAACTAGAGGATGAGTTAGAACACACTATAACCAAGCTAATAAAGGGGAAGGGATAGTCTTATCTTGCCGGTCCGAGGTGCTTGCTGTCTTGGGGTCAGGACTATAAATAACCACAATAAAACGTCACACCTTTGGGAATACTACGTGGCATGAAATGAAGCCACAGATACCCAAGCACGAAGCTACTGACTGACTGTGGCGTGGCTTCCAACCTAAAGATCTTCACGAACTAAACAGATAACGAGGTTTGTGTGAGGCAGGAAAAGGTTAAGAAGAGTAAAGACGCACTGGAGTGTGTTGGATCTCCTCGCTTTGGCAGACTGCTTGGGCCACAGCATCCAAGAAAGCAGAGTGAGCGCTTCTAACACAAAGGCTCATGTCCCGGCCGAGATGGGCAGCACGTCGGTGGAACAAATGCCAGTTAAAGACGTAACAAAAGAGAGAGAAAGATAAAGAGAGAGAGAGAGAGAGAGAGAGAGAGAGAGAGAGAGAGAGAGAGAGAGAGAGAGAGAGAGAGAGAGAGAGAGAGAGAGAGAGAGAGAGAGAGAGAGAGAGAGAGAGAGAGAGAGATTGTGTGTTTCTGAGTCTAGAAAAACACAGCTAGCAATCACAACGATACGATAACTATAACTTTGCGAGCTTACGATACAATGCGATACAAGTGTAGAGAGTCAGACACACGCAGGAACCTTTCACACCGACAATACCTGAATCCTGACAGCTCACCTTACTTCACAAGGTTAATTGGGTCTGTTCCGCATTAATGTAATGTATATATTTTGAAAAACAAATTAATTGCAACATAAAGTGCGCATTTAAAAGATTAAAGTGATAGATGTTATTAAAAGTGACATGAATAGTCCATAAATATTTTTAACCCTAAATTAATTTGCCTGACACGGCGATGCATCATCAAAATTACCTTTTTGGAAAAAATTAGATTAAAAATGTATTATATGCACTAAATGAATATGCAAAATTCATCTACTTAAGTACGGATATTTTGATAGCTGGTGATTTGCAACGCGTATATAAACACACACACACACACACACACACACACACACACACACACACACACACACACACACACACACACACACACACACACACACACACACACACACACACACACACCGCTCACACAATCTAAGCTTCACATCGTTTCTTTAATTTCAAGATACGTTACACACGCCAATCCAAGCCTTCGGAAAATCCACAATCCCTTTACAACCATTCCTTGAAAGTGTCGTTATAGTACACCTGAACGACACTCACGTAACACTACACATACACCTGACAGTAAATCAAACAGTAAATCACTATCGGCGAAGACATAAGGTTTGAACAGGTCGTTGCCTTCCCCGACAGGTCAGTAAAGAAAGATTAAAAGAAGGATTGATCTCACTGCAGCCAAAATAATAACTTAAAAATGGTCACATACTCTACATTGCCTACACTGTCATACTTAACTCCATACAATTCTAAATATATTGTTTATGTGTACTATATATACTATTGTTACGCTTTTATTTTGGGTAGAAACTGTTCCTTTCTAAAAATCATAAGACGAAGACCAAAATAGAAAACAAAACTTTCCAAAAGTTGAAAACAAAGAAGAAAAGTTATACATTAATTCTATTCTAACACTAACTTTTGTATACACTGATGGTTGAGGTGAAGGGAAAAGTCATCCACTTCACATCATCCATTTTTATATCCTTTACTTCATCCCTAACACACGTAGGTAACAAAACTTTCTTAAGGAAGCCAAGTTTTTCATAAATTTTTCATCGACTGTCTATAATTTTATGACACACCAACGAAACTTTGACTCCTCTTTTCTTTACAAACTTAGGCAGCGGGTTTAAAGATTCCCATCACTGGTTCTTAATCTTAGTTGAGCTGCTGCCGCTGCCTCCCATGGCCGTCCCTCAAGCAGAGTCGACCCTCTTAACCCTATCACGTACACGTCCAACTATAAATCTACCTGAGGCTAAAGGCAGATATTTTTTCCTTACTACGTGAATTCATTGAGAAGAGAAACCAAAAAATAACTAATTAGATATCAGAAATAACTTTTATCTTTGTTTATTTTGTCTCTCATTTGTATTAAGTATCGATTATCGTTTAAAGAGACATAATGAAATTCGTTGGATGACTATTTAATAACATTTGTAATAAGCAGGTAATAGAATTGAGTGTTGAATGGCTGGACTTATTTTTAGTTCTGTTATTTTTGTTGCCGCTAAATTAATACGGGACAAAAAAAAAGTGTTATGTTGTTGTTGTTGCTTCAGTAAGTCACGTGTGTTTGAATTGGTATGTTTGTGTTTGTGTGTGTGTGTGTGTGTGTGTGTGTGTGTGTGTGTGTGTGTGTGTGTGTGTGTGTGTGTGTGTGTGTGTGTGTGTGTGTGTGTGTAATACAAACAAATGATAATGATAAAAGATGATAATAACAATAATAATACCAACAATAATAATACAACCCTATATTTTTTTGTTCCCTTACCACTTATTATCTCTACTAATTAAGACGGAATTCAAAGCAAGCTTTCCAGTCTTCTCCACACACGCAAACAAGAGCCTCGTACCGCCCTACCACACCTTGTCTCTCCCTCTACCTACCTACCCTTTATTTTACACCAACATAACATACATTAATACCCCACACAACACTACCTTACCCTTACCCCCCTAACACACCTCCTCCTACACAACCCAAGCCTCTGAACTGTGCTACAACTTCAATCAATTAGCGACATACAAGGCTTTCATGATTAGTAAATAAAAATGAATATATGAATAAATAGAAATAAATGTTGTTGGGGAAAAAATATGTAGCGACGAGGTAAAAGTTTTCGCAAGGTGTGGAAGAAAATCAGGTAATATTCCATCTATCTTACTCCAGAAAAGAGAGAGAGAGAGAGAGAGAGAGAGAGAGAGAGAGAGAGAGAGAGAGAGAGAGAGAGAGAGAGAGAGAGAGAGAGAGAGAGAGAGAGAGAGAGAGAGAGACAGTGCACTCTATTCTATTAAAGCCGAGTACTATGGGAAGTCAACCGAGGTATATTCTCTAACACAACACTTATTTTCTTTTCTTTTTTCTCTCTCTCTCTCTCTCTCTCTCTCTCTCTCTCTCTCTCTCTCTCTCTCTCTCTCTCTCTCTCTCTCTCTCTCTCTCTCTCTCTCTCTTTCACTCTCTCTTATTACTTTCATATGGCAGAGCTACTTGAAAATGGAAATCCTACTTTACTACGTCTGTCTATAAAAAAAAAATATCTAGATACCACGTCTAGGGAGAGGAAAAGGTCAATGAAGAAAAAGATCACCACTTTTCCGACTGTATTTAAAGATTAACAAACTTGCCTTCCATCCTCTTCCACCTTAGTCTCGGATTCCCAGTAGAAACACAACACAATTTCCCTCAACGTAGATGTACTGATTGAATTATACCATGAAAGAGAGACCAACTCAAAGAAATGTAAAGATAGAAGTGAATTAATAATGTTCTCTCTACAGGAGTTGACACAACATACAAGAAGGGTTTTAAAAAAACATGTTCAAAAGTTACTCTATAGCAAAGAAAAAAGTGGAAAAATAATAATGACTAATATAATGCTATCCATCCCTTGAAAGAGGTTCCGAGGTAAGCTGTGGAGGATCCGATACTCCTCCTTGTGTGTGCAGGAGATGGAGGGAAGGCTGAACCAACAAGCATTATGTACCTCACTCTTATACTTCCTTCAGCGTGAATAAGCTTTCAGGCGGTGGAGGCTGAACACTTACAAAAATGGATAAAGAGGCGTAAAAGGTGATGAATAAATAGAGAAAGAGAGAGAGAGACAGTAGAAAGAAGAGAGAGAGAAGAGATGGGAAATTATCTACATTAATTCTTCGTGTCTAAGGAGGTAATATTCGGTATCACTGCCCAAGGTACTGACAATTCCTCCCTTCACCTGACCAAATATAACGTTACCTAACAAAAAATTACTCGTGGGATGAACAACACACAGAGATAAAGTTATAAAACAAAAATAAAAAATAAAAAACCGAGAGAGCTATTCATCTTTACGTGAACTTTTAAAAGAACACCTGATTATTACATTACCTACTTCAACCGTGTAGAACATAACTCTGGGTGATGCTACCTACATACGCCTTTCCTACAAGATTTAACGCCGACCCGCTCAGAGGCAACGACTATTTTAATACTAATGATTTAAAGCGGAAAGAAGTCATTTCTCTTAGCCTCGGGTACGCAAGGTGTGGATCCTCTTTTAGCAGTGCATAAGGCGAGTCGCTTCTCATTCTTTGCTGGATTGGTGGAAGCAGGTTTGATAAGGCAAGAGAAAGAGAGAGAGAGAGAAAGAGAGAGAAAGAGAGAAAGAGAGAGAGAGAGAGAGAGAGAGAGAGAGAGAGAGAGAGAGAGAGAGAGAGAGAGAGAGAGAAGAAAAAAAAAAAGAGTAAAAATGATCACTGCACTGCGACTGCTATTACATGCCTCTGTGCACATCAGGAAGGACGTCACCTGCTAATACCTGACACCCATTATTTTTCCCTTTGTTTTTTTCCCTTCAGCAGACTGGAAGGCGCGGCGGCGAGGACCGTGTTGGCAAGGAAGGAGAAAGTGTCGGTCTGGCGCCTCTTAAGTGGAGTAATATGATGCAGTGTGTGCGTGTGTGTGTGTGTGTGTGTGTGTGTGTGTGTGTGTGTGTGTGTGTGTGTGTGTGTGTGTGTGTGTGTGTGTGTGTGTGTGTGTTTTATAAGTGTCAACATTACACTATAAGAAATTAAAACAAACACTAGCAGCGTGTATGTGTTCTAATAAACCATTCACGTTGAGTAGACAGACAAGCTCCTCCCCCTTAGACAAAATCAAAGGTTATGCCCCGCCCCTTCCCCTATGACTGGGTAGAAGGGGCTGGGCTAATCCGCCAACTTAACACGAACGGAACGTCAACCAGGACAGGTCAGTCTAGCAGGGAGGGGAAGGGAGCGGTAAGGAGGACGAGAGTGATAGGGCAATGAAGTGGAATGCAAGTTAATTACAGCAATGCCTTTGATCTTCACTTGTTTTTTTTTTTATCCATCTTGCGCCACTCGGCATCAGAAGCAAACTCCTGGAATGATGTCAATATAAGTAATTAAATAAATGTTCCTGTAACCTAATTTACACTAAGAGGATACGTCAAGATGAGGAAGAGAGTGAGTCTGTTCCTTCTGTCTTGTAATAGAAAATATAACTCCTTTGATATATTACGGAGAAAATTAATTAAAATGACAACAACAAAAAAATACAGTAAAGATATTTATTACATTACCAAGACGAAGAACGTGCTGTTAGAATTTTTATTTAGTCTTTATTAAAGAAATGAAGGATAGTTTAGATAAATTAATCATTATTTAATCTGCCACACATACAATGAACAAAATATAATGAAAGAGACAAGCGTTAAGCAGCACATCACCTCAACGATTACCTCTGAATGGCAAATTAAACCATCTCTCTGCAAACAATTTCACGCATGACGAAAAAGAACCAGACGATATACATATTTTTCGAACGTAAAATATGTTTAAACCAGAACTTATAACGACGATGCAAGTATCCGCGAAGAAAATATAAAACCTAGTGCGTGGTGGTGGTGGTGTTGGTGGTGGTGGTTTGGCGACTGACTGTGAAGACGTGAAGAGATACACATAGCTGAGGACCAGAGAAAACGAGCGAGCTCTAATGATTTCCACATCTCTGAAAGTATTTGGAGGACGGAAGAAGGAACATATAGGAAGAACAAACAGCAACAGGCCTGCTGGCCCTTACGAGGCTGTTTGTGAGTAAACTATCTAATCTAGAGTGAAGGATACAGGATAGTAAAGGTGAAGGCTTCTCTCCCCAGCCATGGCTGGCATTGAAAGGAAGGCTAACCAAGACCAGACTCACTAGAATTAGGTATATAGAGGCAGAAAACAATTCAATTCCCACTGCTCGCTCGGTCATGACCGGCCGATCAAAATCTTCACTACTGACTCTGTCACCGGTGCCAATGGCTATGGAAGTTATTTATTTTCATTCTTAAATGCTGCTGCATCAAGATAAGGCTCACTAGAATTAGGTATATAGAGGCAGAAAACAATTCAATTCCCACCGCTCGCTCGGTCATGACCGGCCGATCAAAATCTTCACTACTGACTCTGTCACCGGTGCCAATGGCTATGGAAGTTATTTATTTTCATTCTTAAATGCTGCTGCATCAAGATAAGGCTCACTAGAATTAGGTATATAGAGGCAGAAAACAATTCAATTCCCACCGCTCGTTCGGACATGACCGACTGATCAAAATTTTCACTACTGACTCTGTCACCGGTGCCAATGGCTATGGAAGTGATTTATTTTCATTAAAAAATGTAATGCAGTACTTTTATTGCAGTGTCAAGCTCCATCGAGAGGATATGATAGCCATCAGTAACCCGCGTATACTCCTACACACGACACATTAACCCGTAGGGAACATATATTGTCTTAACGTCCACGAATATTCTTGTAATGACTGTTACAGCTCAAAGCAGTTCATAACTAAGCCTTACGACACGTTTAACCATCTTACAGACCCTCGTGGATGTCTAGAATTGACCTCAACATATGGTGTATTTCTGTCATTTTTTCTACTCCGGGAAATTTTTTGCAAAATTTCCTCTTCGATTTTGTTTTTTTTAAACTATGTTGTACATGGGAATAATGTAAGACTTTCAGCATAGTTTCAGTTAATTTCACCAGAAACTTTTATTGCTATAAATGAATTTATTTGGGTTAAAACAGATGATAAAATCAGTATGGTGGATCTAATACTTTACCAATGTTGATGGAAAAGATATCAGATATTCCTTATGAAATTACCAACTAATAAACAAAGCACTTTGTTCAATTGGTATCTTAGCTTAGAAGCTAATATTGTTTGTTTAATTATATCATTATTTTAGTAGATAATTATTTTTCATGAGATAGATACCGATCAAATATAACAAAGAGTTATATTGTGAAATCATAAATATTTTTCTCCTCTTTTTAAACCCTATCCCATTCCAATCCTGCGTCTAGTTTCTTTTTTCATTATTTATAATCTAAGTAATTTACGTGAGGACGTAATATATATTTTCTTAATATTGTGTTTATCGGTACTTGTTACATACCATAAGGATCAGAAAAAGGTGCAGATTTTGAAGCATTGCTTGTAAATTCAATACGAGTAAAACGAAAGGAGTTACAACTAGTTTAAGTAGAACATATGATGAAAACAAGTTCTTATACACTATTTCAGGATGGCAGAGTCTGTTTGATTACTCCTGTAGTGTACATAGCCTTTCTTTGACCTTCTTAAATGCTGCTGCATCAAGATAAGGTTCACTTGAATTAGGTATATAGAGGCAGAAAACAATTCAATTCCCACTGCTCGCTCGGTCATGACCGGCCGATCAAAATCTTCACTACTGACTCTGTCACCGGTGCCAATGGCTATGGAAGTTATTTATTTTCATTCTTAAATGCTGCTGCATCAAGATAAGGCTCACTAGAATTAGGTATATAGAGGCAGAAAACAATTCAATTCCCACCGCTCGCTCGGTCATGACCGGCCGATCAAAATCTTCACTACTGATTCTGTCACCGGTGCCAATGGCTATGGAAGTTATTTATTTTCATTCTTAAATGCTGCTGCATCAAGATAAGGCTCACTAGAATTAGGTATATAGAGGCAGAAAACAATTCAATTCCCACCGCTCGCTCGGTCATGACCGGCCGATCAAAATCTTCACTACTGACTCTGTCACCGGTGCCAATGGCTATGGAAGTTATTTATTTTCATTCTTAAATGCTGCTGCATCAAGATAAGGCTAACTAGAATTAGGTATATAGAGGCAGAAAACAATTCAATTCCCACCGCTCGTTCGGACATGACCGACCGATCAAAATTTTCACTACTGACTCTGTCACCGGTGCCAATGGCTATGGAAGTGATTTATTTTCATTAAAAAATGTAATGCAGTACTTTTATTGCAGTGTCAAGCTCCATCGAGAGGATATGATAGCCATCAGTAACCCGCGTATACTCCTACACACGACACATTAACCCGTAGGGAACATATATTGTCTTAACGTCCACGAATATTCTTGTAATGACTGTTACAGCTCAAAGCAGTTCATAACTAAGCCTTACGACACGTTTAACCATCTTACAGACCCTCGTGGATGTCTAGAATTGACCTCAACATATGGTGTATTTCTGTCATTTTTTCTACTCCAGGAAATTTTTTGCAAAATTTCCTCTTCGATTTTGTTTTTTTTAAACTATGTTGTACATGGGAATAATGTAAGACTTTCAGCATAGTTTCAGTTAATTTCACCAGAAACTTTTATTGCTATAAATGAATTTATTTGGGTTAAAATAGATGATAAAATCAGTATGGTGGATCTAATACTTTACCAATGTTGATGGAAAAGATATCAGATATTCCTTATGAAATTACCAACTAATAAACAAAGCACTTTGTTCAATTGGTATCTTAGCTTAGAAGCTAATATTGTTTGTTTAATTATATCATTATTTTAGTAGATAATTATTTTTCATGAGATAGATACCGATCAAATATAACAAAGAGTTATATTGTGAAATTATAAATATTTTTCTGCTCTTTTTAAACCCTATCCCATTCCAATCCTGCGTCTAGTTTCTTTTTTCATTATTTATAATCTAAGTAATTTACGTGAGGACGTAATATATATTTTCTTAATATTGTGTTTATCGGTACTTGTTACATACCATAAGGATCAGAAAAAGGTGCAGATTTTGAAGCATTGCTTGTAAATTCAATACGAGTAAAACGAAAGGAGTTACAACTAGTTTAAGTAGAACATATGATGAAAACAAGTTTTTATACACTATTTCAGGATGCCAGAGTCTGTTTGATTACTCCTGTAGTGTACATAGCCTTTCTTTGACCTTCTTAAATGCTGCTGCATCAAGATAAGGTTCACTTGAATTAGGTATATAGAGGCAGAAAACAATTCAATTCCCACTGCTCGCTCGGTCATGACCGGCCGATCAAAATCTTCACTACTGACTCTGTCACCGGTGCCAATGGCTATGGAAGTTATTTATTTTCATTCTTAAATGCTGCTGCATCAAGATAAGGCTCACTAGAATTAGGTATATAGAGGCAGAAAACAATTCAATTCCCACCGCTCGCTCGGTCATGACCGGCCGATCAAAATCTTCACTACTGACTCTGTCACCGGTGCCAATGGCTATGGAAGTTATTTATTTTCATTCTTAAATGCTGCTGCATCAAGATAAGGCTCACTAGAATTAGGTATATAGAGGCAGAAAACAATTCAATTCCCACCGCTCGTTCGGACATGACCGACTGATCAAAATTTTCACTACTGACTCTGTCACCGGTGCCAATGGCTATGGAAGTGATTTATTTTCATTAAAAAATGTAATGCAGTACTTTTATTGCAGTGTCAAGCTCCATCGAGAGGATATGATAGCCATCAGTAACCCGCGTATACTCCTACACACGACACATTAACCCGTAGGGAACATATATTGTCTTAACGTCCACGAATATTCTTGTAATGACTGTTACAGCTCAAAGCAGTTCATAACTAAGCCTTACGACACGTTTAACCATCTTACAGACCCTCGTGGATGTCTAGAATTGACCTCAACATATGGTGTATTTCTGTCATTTTTTCTACTCCGGGAAATTTTTTGCAAAATTTCCTCTTCGATTTTGTTTTTTTTAAACTATGTTGTACATGGGAATAATGTAAGACTTTCAGCATAGTTTCAGTTAATTTCACCAGAAACTTTTATTGCTATAAATGAATTTA
The DNA here is from genome assembly GCA_029783475.1 of Metacarcinus magister. Taxonomy (NCBI): domain Eukaryota; kingdom Metazoa; phylum Arthropoda; class Malacostraca; order Decapoda; family Cancridae; genus Metacarcinus; species Metacarcinus magister. The sequence goes on along the minus strand of JAPQNM010000014.1, from coordinate 3,246,268 downwards.
TTTGGGTTAAAACAGATGATAAAATCAGTATGGTGGATCTAATACTTTACCAATGTTGATGGAAAAGATATCAGATATTCCTTATGAAATTACCAACTAATAAACAAAGCACTTTGTTCAATTGGTATCTTAGCTTAGAAGCTAATATTGTTTGTTTAATTATATCATTATTTTAGTAGATAATTATTTTTCATGAGATAGATACCGATCAAATATAACAAAGAGTTATATTGTGAAATCATAAATATTTTTCTCCTCTTTTTAAACCCTATCCCATTCCAATCCTGCGTCTAGTTTCTTTTTTCATTATTTATAATCTAAGTAATTTACGTGAGGACGTAATATATATTTTCTTAATATTGTGTTTATCGGTACTTGTTACATACCATAAGGATCAGAAAAAGGTGCAGATTTTGAAGCATTGCTTGTAAATTCAATACGAGTAAAACGAAAGGAGTTACAACTAGTTTAAGTAGAACATATGATGAAAACAAGTTCTTATACACTATTTCAGGATGGCAGAGTCTGTTTGATTACTACTGTAGTGTACATAGCCTTTCTTTGACCTTCTTAAATGCTGCTGCATCAAGATAAGGTTCACTTGAATTAGGTATATAGAGGCAGAAAACAATTCAATTCCCACTGCTCGCTCGGTCATGACCGGCCGATCAAAATCTTCACTACTGACTCTGTCACCGGTGCCAATGGCTATGGAAGTTATTTATTTTCATTCTTAAATGCTGCTGCATCAAGATAAGGCTCACTAGAATTAGGTATATAGAGGCAGAAAACAATTCAATTCCCACCGCTCGCTCGGTCATGACCGGCCGATCAAAATCTTAACTACTGACTCTGTCACCGGTGCCAATGGCTATGGAAGTTATTTATTTTCATTCTTAAATGCTGCTGCATCAAGATAAGGCTCACTAGAATTAGGTATATAGAGGCAGAAAACAATTCAATTCCCACCGCTCGTTCGGACATGACCGACCGATCAAAATTTTCACTACTGACTCTGTCACCGGTGCCAATGGCTATGGAAGTGATTTATTTTCATTAAAAAATGTAATGCAGTACTTTTATTGCAGTGTCAAGCTCCATCGAGAGGATATGATAGCCATCAGTAACCCGCGTATACTCCTACACACGACACATTAACCCGTAGGGAACATATATTGTCTTAACGTCCACGAATATTCTTGTAATGACTGTTACAGCTCAAAGCAGTTCATAACTAAGCCTTACGACACGTTTAACCATCTTACAGACCCTCGTGGATGTCTAGAATTGACCTCAACATATGGTGTATTTCTGTCATTTTTTCTACTCCGGGAAATTTTTTGCAAAATTTCCTCTTCGATTTTGTTTTTTTTAAACTATGTTGTACATGGGAATAATGTAAGACTTTCAGCATAGTTTCAGTTAATTTCACCAGAAACTTTTATTGCTATAAATGAATTTATTTGGGTTAAAACAGATGATAAAATCAGTATGGTGGATCTAATACTTTACCAATGTTGATGGAAAAGATATCAGATATTCCTTATGAAATTACCAACTAATAAACAAAGCACTTTGTTCAATTGGTATCTTAGCTTAGAAGCTAATATTGTTTGTTTAATTATATCATTATTTTAGTAGATAATTATTTTTCATGAGATAGATACCGATCAAATATAACAAAGAGTTATATTGTGAAATCATAAATATTTTTCTCCTCTTTTTAAACCCTATCCCATTCCAATCCTGCGTCTAGTTTCTTTTTTCATTATTTATAATCTAAGTAATTTACGTGAGGACGTAATATATATTTTCTTAATATTGTGTTTATCGGTACTTGTTACATACCATAAGGATCAGAAAAAGGTGCAGATTTTGAAGCATTGCTTGTAAATTCAATACGAGTAAAACGAAAGGAGTTACAACTAGTTTAAGTAGAACATATGATGAAAACAAGTTCTTATACACTATTTCAGGATGGCAGAGTCTGTTTGATTACTACTGTAGTGTACATAGCCTTTCTTTGACCTTCTTAAATGCTGCTGCATCAAGATAAGGTTCACTTGAATTAGGTATATAGAGGCAGAAAACAATTCAATTCCCACTGCTCGCTCGGTCATGACCGGCCGATCAAAATCTTCACTACTGACTCTGTCACCGGTGCCAATGGCTATGGAAGTTATTTATTTTCATTCTTAAATGCTGCTGCATCAAGATAAGGCTCACTAGAATTAGGTATATAGAGGCAGAAAACAATTCAATTCCCACCGCTCGCTCGGTCATGACCGGCCGATCAAAATCTTAACTACTGACTCTGTCACCGGTGCCAATGGCTATGGAAGTTATTTATTTTCATTCTTAAATGCTGCTGCATCAAGATAAGGCTCACTAGAATTAGGTATATAGAGGCAGAAAACAATTCAATTCCCACCGCTCGTTCGGACATGACCGACCGATCAAAATTTTCACTACTGACTCTGTCACCGGTGCCAATGGCTATGGAAGTGATTTATTTTCATTAAAAAATGTAATGCAGTACTTTTATTGCAGTGTCAAGCTCCATCGAGAGGATATGATAGCCATCAGTAACCCGCGTATACTCCTACACACGACACATTAACCCGTAGGGAACATATATTGTCTTAACGTCCACGAATATTCTTGTAATGACTGTTACAGCTCAAAGCAGTTCATAACTAAGCCTTACGACACGTTTAACCATCTTACAGACCCTCGTGGATGTCTAGAATTGACCTCAACATATGGTGTATTTCTGTCATTTTTTCTACTCCGGGAAATTTTTTGCAAAATTTCCTCTTCGATTTTGTTTTTTTTAAACTATGTTGTACATGGGAATAATGTAAGACTTTCAGCATAGTTTCAGTTAATTTCACCAGAAACTTTTATTGCTATAAATGAATTTATTTGGGTTAAAACAGATGATAAAATCAGTATGGTGGATCTAATACTTTACCAATGTTGATGGAAAAGATATCAGATATTCCTTATGAAATTACCAACTAATAAACAAAGCACTTTGTTCAATTGGTATCTTAGCTTAGAAGCTAATATTGTTTGTTTAATTATATCATTATTTTAGTAGATAATTATTTTTCATGAGATAGATACCGATCAAATATAACAAAGAGTTATATTGTGAAATCATAAATATTTTTCTCCTCTTTTTAAACCCTATCCCATTCCAATCCTGCGTCTAGTTTCTTTTTTCATTATTTATAATCTAAGTAATTTACGTGAGGACGTAATATATATTTTCTTAATATTGTGTTTATCGGTACTTGTTACATACCATAAGGATCAGAAAAAGGTGCAGATTTTGAAGCATTGCTTGTAAATTCAATACGAGTAAAACGAAAGGAGTTACAACTAGTTTAAGTAGAACATATGATGAAAACAAGTTTTTATACACTATTTCAGGATGGCAGAGTCTGTTTGATTACTCCTGTAGTGTACATAGCCTTTCTTTGACCTTCTTAAATGCTGCTGCATCAAGATAAGGTTCACTTGAATTAGGTATATAGAGGCAGAAAACAATTCAATTCCCACTGCTCGCTCGGTCATGACCGGCCGATCAAAATCTTCACTACTGACTCTGTCACCGGTGCCAATGGCTATGGAAGTTATTTATTTTCACTCTTGAAAGCTGCTGCACCAAGATAAGGCTCACTAGAATTAGGTATATAGAGGCAGAAAACAATTAAATTCCCACCGCTCGCTCGGTCATGACCGGCTGATCAAAATCTTCACTACTGACTCTGTCACCGGTGCCAATGGCTATGGAAGTTATTTATTTTCATTCTTAAATGCTGCTGCATCAAGATAAGGCTCACTAGAATTAGGTATATAGAGGCAGAAAACAATTCAATTCCCACTGCTCGCTCGGTCATGACCGGCCGATCAAAATCTTCACTACTGACTCTGTCACCGGTGCCAATGGCTATGGAAGTGATTTATTTTCATTAAAAAATGTAATGCAGTACTTTTTTTGCAGTGTCAAGCTCCATCGAGAGGATATGATAGCCATCAGTAACCCGCGTATACTCCTACACACGACACTTTACCCCGTAAGGAACACATATTGTCTTAACGTCCGCGAATATTCTTGTAATGACTGTTACAGCTCAAAGCAGTTCATAACTAAGCCTTACGACACGTTTAACCATCTTACAGACCCTCGTGGATGTCTAGAATTGACCTCAACATTGGTAATGTTGATGGAAAAGATATCAGATATTCCTTATGAAATTACCAACTAATAAACAAAGCACTTTAGGAGGAGGAGGAGGAGGAAGAGGAGGAGAAGGAGGAGGAGGAGGAGGATGAGAAGGCGAAACTAGGAGAGAAATGAATAGCAGCTCTCTTGTAATGATATACTTAGTTGTATGATATAGAATGATCAGTAATTATAAAGGCGGAGAAGAGACTGAGGTCGTGATTCAGTAATGAGGAAGACCATTGGTACATGAGGTAACACAAGGCAACACAACACAACACAACGCCACATTCACCTTCTTGGAACACTCTGCAACAGGCTGTCCTCCTCTATTGTCCACGCCACTTGCAACTTGAGGCACTTTCTAAAGGTAGAGTATCAACACGAGTCCTAAGTTTTGTTAATTGATTCTGCAATGCTTTCTCCTTGTTTCTGTTTCCCTTTAGAATTGAGAAAGACTACAAGACGTCACCTTTTTCTAACACTCTTTCTTTGACAATTTAAACTTTTTTCGTTCTACCTATCCTTATATTTTTGGTATTTCATTACTATTATATTTTACTGATTGGATTTCTACCATTCCCCCAATAAGATTTGAAAAACATTTACTCCTTTCTTTATCTACATTCCATCTGTGCTGGTGGTGGTGGTGGTGATGGTGGTGGTGGTGGTGAATCAGGGCTTAAAACCAGGTATAAGGTAATTTCAACTTCCCCTTACGAGACCCCCAAAAAAATAACCGTAAATTTTATCAATCCATAACACCACTTTGTCCCTCGCTCCAGAATACATTACAGGTATGCTAGGGTGCGACTGAACACCTGCAGCGCCTAATGAGCATCAAAGTATAGTATATCCTTGTGATGGGAAAGGTAAGGGTAAGGTAAGGGAGAGAATACAGGTTATCTTGCGTTCAATTCATTCACGTGCAGCGCAGTAACCACGTGCACTACATTACCCAGCATGTTTATGGCGAGGCAAGTAATTACATAAAAAAATGAGGTCGTTTGGCTCGTGCTGGGTGTGCGGTGTTTGCAAGAGGCGGTGTTTGTGTCTGGCAGCCTCGTGTGGTGGGGCGAGCAGCGGTTTTCCACACACGTGCCTCGACTACCCGATGTGAATGCAAAGCCAACGCTATGAACGGCTATTGCTGTCGTCCTTCCCTCGCTAAAACACACAACAGAGATCCACATAGCAAGGAGTAGATGGCCTTGAAACACGATCACATGTCGGTAACACATTTTTTTGCTCGGCACATTTATAAAGATAGAAAAATAAAAGTTCACTCGAAAATATCCCTTAACAGCGAGAAACAAAGACAGGCAAGAAGGGTTTTAGAGAATTCAGTTTTTAATGAAGAAATGCAGTTGCTAATGTTGCAAGGAGAGGTTAAAGCCGAGGCAGAGATGAAGTTTCAAGTCTCAGGTGAAGCTCAGTTTGCAGAGACAACCACAAAGAGTCTCCTTGTCTCACATGAAGACCGAGCAGGTAGTCTCCAGCACAGTTATGAAATGAGACAGCTTACGGTAAGATGCAGCGAGGAGACTTGAAACACACTGGCACCATCATAAACAAGGGTCCTCTGTAAACACTTCAAAACACTTCAACTTAAAAACACAAACTGATGCAAAGGATAACACGAAGCTTCAAAACAATTCTTACTAGCCTAATGTTTTCAGTGAACCAAATAATGAGTACCAAAATGTAAAAAGAGTGAATATCAGCATACATTCAAACTAGGTAAAGAAAACGTGTAGAGTACCTTCCTACCACATCTATCCCCGCTAAGCCTCACGCACTCACTCCTCCGCTGCAACACACTCCCTTGCAGATTATCAAAATTAAGCTGATTACCGGGGGGACGGACGGTCAACCCAGCTCCTCACAACAGGAATAGTTCGCTGGAATAACAATGTATCCCTGTAAGCTACGTTTCTACACTCAAGTTTAGGATGTTGACGATAAATTGTCTGCCTAATATCAATGTGTGAAGCTATCTTATTGGCTCTTTACCTTATCCTCTGTTACAATTATTTTAACACCTGTAGAATTCATGTCATTTCTGTAGCTGAAGGGAAAAGTTTAAGTGTTGGTCCGGCATCTAACCTTCACGAGTTTCAGTACCAGTGTTATTTTTAGTTACTAAGGGAAGGAGGATCGCCAGGGGGGAGAGGGTCGTCTGGCCTTGGTGTGGGCGTCTTTATAAAACATTTACACGTAGGCGTCGATGAGGGAAGGAGGGAAGGAAGGGGTGAAGGGGAAAGAAAAGTGTTGAGAGAAAGCAGCTGTGTTATTCTTTCGCGTTCTTGATTTCATAAATATTTAAAACATTACAATAAGTCTACTTCAGTTCATTTTTCAGTGCACATGAACGGTCCTGCTTCATCAGCTTTGTTTTGTTTCTAAATTTACACGGAATAAGTTAAGCTACACATTAAATATATAACCAAGTCAGTCTACATAAATAAACTCGGTAAAATATAGCAGTAAGGTATAAAACGTAAAACTATCTACAAGCTACATAACACACATCAACACTATTTCAATGCACTTTTTAATTATTTTACCTCCAGTGTTAACCTCAAAGGAGACAAAAAAAAGTTCAACGAGTCATAAAATCGTGTCACAGGAATAACTTTAGATAAAACAAAAATAAATAAATAAGTTGCTACAAACATGAAATGAATGAAGCTTTATAACACTTCGTTCACATTGTTCCTTCGTTAGTGGTGACAAAAACAAGAAAACAATCTCGATAACGTTATAAAGCTGCAACGTTTCCAGCTAAGATTAATACTCCTTACACACAATTAATTAAAAACGACTTCAAGCTTTGTAACGCTAAAGGAGAGAGAGAAAGAGAGAGAGAGAGAGAGCAGCAAGAAACGTCAATAAGGGTGATGTGGCGTGGGTCCCTCTTAAGCATGCACACATCAACATCACATCAACATCATCATCATCATCATCATCATCAAGCACAAGGAGGCAAGATAAGCATCAATCCCACGTGAAAAAAGGTCGTATTATGTCTCTTTTATACCTGAAAACGAGACTGGCAAAGGACTAGGAAATAAACTGTGAGGAAAAAAATATGCCCGCTAAATACCTCTTTCTCCTTTCCACCCCCACCCTAAAAAAAAGGAAGAAAAAGGTAGGAGAGTTGCAAAGAGGTACAGGGGAGTTTAGTTCCCGCGTTGTCTGGATCCTCCCTTGGTGAAAGAGTTGAAGTTGTGGCGAAGTAGAAAAACAGAATGAGAAAGACGACCCCCGAGTGTACCAGTGAAGAGGAGGAAGGAGTGAAGGTAGAAATTAACTCCTACATAAAAAATTACATATAAATCTACGTTTATATTTGTTTTTATTTGTCTTTAAACATCTGTGGTTGGATATTTATTCCTTTTTATGTGATGTTTCTCCTTTCCAGTTTTCAATCCAGCAATAATGTTATTTAAACGCTCTATTTTAATTTTTCTTTCATTTTCAATCCACGTATACATCAAACATCAACTTTTTATATTTTATTTTGGACTCAGAATGGTAGATTAAAACAGATAATTAAGCAATCTCCCAGAACTAGGTAGCTATAGACCATATAGTTCTGCTAGGGTTAACGAGAGAGCGCTGCCACTCTCACCAAGCAGCTGTCATGAACCAGTATCAAACTCCCAACTTTTAGGACACAAACCGAGCACTGTACCACACACAGAGCCACCCGACCCTTCAGAATGGTGGAGTGTCCTCGTCATAGAAACACCGGAGACAAAACATTCAACCAACCTCGACACACAACACGTAAAGCAACACAATAGCATCCTCAGCAAACTTTTCCTAACTCCATGTCACGTAACAATTCGAATTAAGTTGTACTACGACAAACAAAATAACAAAAATTAAAAGAACATAAGCTACAGGGAATACACTTAAATAAAAAAAATGTATTTGCATTACAGTGTCTCATACTTTTACATCTGCGAAATGGAAACAAAAAACAAAGAGATCGATGATAAAAGAGGAAAGTGAGGGTGAATATACCTGGTTTTCTGTGACACTGAAGGGAAACAAACACTTGGATCCCAGGTACATTTTTTTGAGCTGACATGAAGCTATTATATTTTTTTTCTTTGAGGTTACGAAAGCGAGGTGTGATCAAAGGAAGAGAAATGCAAGTTATCGTTTTCTTCAGTATATTCAAAGACAAATATTAATGTTAAGATGTAGTTCAAATCTCTCTCTCTCACTCTCTCACTCTCTCTCTCTCTCTCTCTCTCTCTCTCTCTCTCTCTCTCTCTCTCTCTCTCTCTCTCTCTCTCTCTCTCTCTCTCTCTCTCTCACCAGCTCAGTTTTAAAAATATCTCCCCCCCAACAAAAAAAAAGTTTATGCAAAGTGTTTAAATTCCAGAGACGCGACTTTCTACTGAGGTCACAATTTTATCGTTTATATATTTTCAAGGTAACAACACGCCTGCCTTAACCTGACTGATTACAGGTATGGAGACTATGTATGTACGGTGCAGGTGTGTGCGTGGACCGTCCTATTGAAATGTAATTAATACCCTCATTACACTTCTCTTTCTACTATTGATCATAAATATCCCGTTTCAATTATAACAAACATTCCAAGTGGTTTCAATAGACTAATAAAGGGACACGTTAGATGAATTAATGAAGCTTGATTTGGTAATTTGAATAACCTGTCAATAATATTCTTTTAATACCCTGATAAGTGTAGTCTAAAGGACACACTAATTAGTTTATTACACTGATATGGACAGAAACACTTCACCTAACAGAAAAAAAACAAATTAACAGCCTCTATAGCCAATTAAATAACCATAAAGTAATCTGTTTGTAATTCTGATAACAGTAGGTATCCAGATTTTGGCATAAACATTAATTGGGGAAAATTAGCCCTTTGTTTGTGCATGGCTGAGGCGGAGGATGAAAGGAGAGGAAGTGAGAGGGAGTGATGCATGAGTGGGAGGGAAGGAGAGAGAGAGGGAGAGGAGGGAGGGAGGGAGAGTTGAAAGCACCCCCTAGATGAAACATGGCCGGAGTAAAATATAGTAGCATCGCAAAAGGTAATTGATGACACACACGGGCTCGATAGAATCCTAAATGAGCACTACCATCTCCACACCTATTGCCGTGTTTCATAATGTTTCATCACGTGGCTCCATTCCGCTTCAATATTCGCTCATCCCCCCCCCCACCCTTTGTAGTACGAATGCATACCACACACCATAGGATGCATTTGGATACGTTCGGATGCGTTAAAACAAGATTGAAGAAAATGACATTACACTCACTAATGTTCTTATGTTGCAGAGGGAGAAGAAGCACATTTCCCTCCTGCTAAAACGTGCATCAAATCAGCATTGAAGCGTTGACTAAAGCGTCTAAAGAGAGGTATTAAGGCGAGGGGAAGGGCGGGAAGGATGTTAATAGCTACTCAAGGTGAATTCCTAATTATGCTGATAATTTCGTCAGCCGGTGATTGTCCTCATTAATTACGACGTCTCCCTTGTGAGTGAAACGCTATCAACACTGCGATGAGGAGGTGAATTTGCGGTGACCAAGAGGGAGAGGAGATGGGCAAGGAAAGAAAGGATTGATCTCTCGTGTGAGGTTGTGTGTGTGTGTGTGTGTGTGTGTGTGTGTGTGTGTGTGTGGTGTGTGTGTGTGTGTAAGAGTGACACAGACCGAGACAAAGAAGCTGACAGACAGAGTACAAGACATGTTAAGACAATACTGGGTTTCTTCCTGCCCGCGCCTCATGTGTTTCCCGGGCTAATGTGCGTTGATGTGTGTTGTTCCCCGCGTCCCTTGCCCTTCTAACACCACGCTGAGATAAGAGTACAGGGCTGAAAGCTTCCTCGGTTGCGCCTCTTGCTTTAGTCTCCTTTATTTTCTTTATTTTCTTGGCGAGTGGTATGCCTTGCGAAATGCTCCACTTTTTCTTTGTATAAACAAGTACGTATAAAAGTAGACGTCTGTAGGGAAGGAAATTATATTCTTTTATACAACTTTTGGGTCTCTCTCTCTCTCTCTCTCTCTCTCTCTCTCTCTCTCTCTCTCTCTCTCTCTCTCTCTCTCTCTCTCTCTCTCTCTCTCTCTCTCTCTCTCTCTCTCTCTCTCTCTCTTTCAATAAAATTTAATAACATTGACATCTGTCTCGTGCTAGTTAAGCCCGGCTGGCTCAGTCGGTAAAGAAAGAGATTCTTAATCCCTGGTCGTGGGTTTGAGTCTCACATTGGACGTCAGGCTCGAGTGTGGATTCTCTTTCTTCAAGACGAAAGGAAGAAAGTTCCGACAAATCCAAAAAGCTTCATAATGAGAAAGTAGATTAATAAAAGTTAAAAGCATAATTAATGTAAATATTATTGTAATTATAACCCTTGAAAGCTTCATGATGTGAAAGTAAATTAATAAAAACAGAATTAATGGGTAGATTATTGTAATTATAACCCTTGGTACTTTGGTAATGAGTAATTAAATAATAAAAAGATAATAATTAGATATTAAGAATTTTAAACTCTACTAACCAAACTCCACCTCGTAAAGTAACAACAATAAGGTTAAAAATTACTATACAACAATGATAACTAAAACACCAGGGCGCCGCAAGACCCCAGAGAGGTTAGGGAGCACCAAGGACCCACCACAACAACGGAAAAACTCCACCACTTTTCTGAAACGTCAAGCTACGAGAAATTAATTAACCAGGAGGTCATACGAGGACGAAAAGTACCCTAGCGTCGCCTTTACTACTGTTTCCTTCCCTTTCCACACTTTTTTCTGTCGTGTAGAGAGCGTGGCGGGGCGGGGCAGGGCGGGCTGGGGCTGGGGACGTCTTTAGGGTGAGGTAGAGAGGCGCAACATCGTACTAGCGGCAAAGAAATTATTCCCATTCTTCCATTTTCTGCCCAGCTGAACGTCTATTAAAGTTAATGGGAGCCATCCATTGTGTAAAAGGAAGCAGATAATCGGGTGAATTGTTGGGTAACTTTTAATTCCTTGAAGATGCTCGTGTTTAATTCGAGTCTCCGTAGGAAGCTTAACGTATAAATAAATTGGTTAAGTTTGCTAAGTCTCGTGTCGTTAGTGTCTGGTACATGCCTTAGGAGTTACTTAAGACATGAGGTGCAAGAAAGGAAATCTATTACCAACTAAAATAACTAAAAATAATGGTTTCTATTATATTTTCTGATCTAACTTACTACCATGAGACTCCGTACTCTTTTCTAGTTATATTTACACGTTCACAAAAGTGTTCGACATACATAACCTGCCTCTTTCAGTCCTTTTGTTACAGTACTGACGATGTAAAAAGGAAGAAGAGGGATGAACACACACACACATATAACATAACTATACACATGACTTCATCTTTAGTACAGGGCGTTTAAATTCTCTCAAAAGCAGTAGCATCTCTATTCTTTTTTTTTTTTATAATCAACGGTTATATACATCTCAAAGGCAGCGTGAATTTACTCAAGTCCGGTTCAAAAAAAATCTCGGCTGGAATCTTTAATATGCAAAAAGAAAATAAAAATAAAAAATAATAAAATAAAAATTACGTCGCCCAAATTAGAACTTATGCAAAAATATCAACGAAATTTTGTACGTCAATAAAACTGTAGCTGACTGAATACGAGAGAGAGAGAGAGAGAGAGAGAGAGAGAGAGAGAGAGAGAGAGAGAGAGAGAGAGAGAGAGAGAGAGAGAGAGAGAGAGAGAGAGAGAGAGAGAGAATCATTCAGGCTGTGGAATTGCAACAAGGAATTCCTAGCTACTCAGGGTACAAAACAAAAGAAAAACGAGATGGAATTCAAAGTCGTTAAGGAGAAACTAAAAAAAAAAAAAAAAAATACAGTAAATTAAAGAAAATAAGAACAATTAAAAAAGAAAACTGACAATTTGGATATATATTACTATTCACAACCTTAATAAAACGAAGGAAAACACGACAAAGTAAAGAAAAAATACAAATGAGAACTAACTGATATTTGCAAGGAAGGACTGAGGGCGAAAACGATGCCTGGGAAACGTTGTAGAGATACCAAGAGGAGGAGGAAGAGGAGGAAGAGGAGGAGGAAAAAGAGGATGACATAGAAGAGAAGGACAAGAAGCAGCAAGAGGAGGAGGAGGAGGTGAATGTCAAAATATTCAGGAAAAAAGGGAGGAAAAAACATATATATATATAAAAATTGCAATCACTAGAGAGCAGGATGTCGGGGCGGAGGTAGCAAGGCAAGGGAATCAAACTGGAGGCAAGGTGAGAGGGTGATAGGGTGAGAGCGAAGGTGAAAGGAGTCTTGAACGTGACGCTGGTGCCTGACATGAAGGGGGTGAAAGTGAGGGTGAAAATGAAGGCCAAAGGTGAGAGAGGAAGGTGCAGCGTGAAAGGTGAGTGTTAGCCTAGAATAGTGAAGGTGTAGGAGGAGGAATGAGAATGAATGTGAGCTGGGAGTAGGTTGGGTGAGTGGAGAGCGGTGATAACAAGTAAGGAATAGGGAAGGGGATGGAAGGGAGTGTAAGGCTGAAGAGGAGAGGAGGAGGAGGAGGAGGAGGAGGAGGAGGAGGAGGAGGAGGAGGAGGAGGAGGGGAGGAGGAGGAGGAGGAGGAGGAGGAGGAGGAGGAGGAGGAGGAGGAGGAGGAGGAGAAGGTAAAGGAAGACTGGGAGTATCATGTATAAAGGAAGAGAGTGAAAAAAATATGGATGATCATCAGGTATTGTCAAATCAGTCATTTTTCAATCACCCCCAAAAAATACAAGATAGAATATATATAAATAATGAGAATGACTTGCATGAACAAAAATGAGAAGAAAAGAGCCATCGATTGAAAATAAAACTGAGAAAAGGAAACCAAACATACAATACACAAAAATAAATAAGACAGACAATAAGAACAATTCAATATAAAAAAAAATAATAATTACAAGGACCAAGGAACGCTGACTGAAAACATGAAGAAAAAAATGAAAAGTCTTACCATATTAAATCACTAAATAAACTCACTGTAAGTAAAGAGGGATAAGGAGACTTTTTTCCACTGTAATGCATATACACTACGTCACACACTCTCACACACACACCTCACCCCTTGGCCCTTAAAGTGACAGTAAAAACACAACTATGTATGAAGAGAGACAGCTCCGCCATAAAAGCTATTGCAATGTCAGTATCTGGTGACACGCGGCTTAATGTTTTATGAATGATGGAAAAAAAAAAAAGTGGAAAAAAAGGTTGGGAAAAAGTGTGGCAAAAAATGTGGAAAGAATGGGGAAAAAAGAGGGTGGAAAATTATCCAAATGTTAGTCAATAAACAGAATGACCTGTATTTCTTTCCCTCTGCAGGTCATGACTACAACACTCGCTTCATATATATTTCGCGGAATTTATTCAACAACAGCAATACAGAAAATAAATGTAAGTCTCGGGCTTAATAAAGGAGTCCAAAATAATTACATTACACATTCATCAAAATTGCATAAAAAGTCAATGTTTTATCACAGCTAGCTACCTCTCCCGCCCCCCCCCCTCCGACACACACACACACACACACACACACACACACACACACACACACACACAAAATCATAACCAAGAAAATAACATGAGAACATTTTATCAAGGCTCCTCCTTCACCGTTCTTCATCTCGCTTGTTTGTCCTCACGTCGGAAAATCTATTCAAGACACGAGCAAAACACACTTCCACCCTAGATCCTTGCCGCTCTACCTGCCTTTCCCCTGACACCCTCCCTCCTTACCACCACCACCACACACACTCTCAGCCTCTCCCCACCCCGTCAGCACGCCCTACATTCTTCCCGGGAGAGGCTCGTATGTAGCAAAGTTGGCAGGCAAATTTGACCGCTGTTTCCACGCAAGCGTCAACCTGAATTCTCACCCGATATAACTCGACCCAAACCTTTGTCAATAGCGAGGCAAACACTGCTTGAAACCCATTGCCAGTCAAAGGCCTTGAAGGATGCATCGAGGTGGTGGAGGAGGAGGAGGAGGAGGAGGAGGAGGAGGAGGAGGAGGAGGAGGAGGAGGAGGAGGATTGATGACAACTACGATGTAAACAAAGTGACAGTGACGACAGAGAAGGGAAAAAAGAGAAAGAATCCTGCCAGTCTAAATCAAGGTTTGTATCTGCGTTAGAGCAACACACCTGCACGAGTCGTGATAACAGGAATACATTCGACTCAAATGGATGTACAGGATCAAAAACCTTTTCCTGCACACAAACGAAAGCAAGAATCGTTTTAGTCTTCCCAAAATATTAAATTCACAGAGAACATATATTTTTTTTCGCATCGTGCAAAGCTGAAGGCGTGGAGATCAAATTACTTTTTTAATATGATTCTATTGAAAAAACATTTGGTCAGGAGGAATAGAAGAAAGACGCGATCAACACCAAATCCGTGACACCAATTTCTATCACCTTTCAAGTGAAGAAATATATTCGTTTGGCAAAAGTTGACTTTGTTCACATTTTTGCATGGAAGTCATCAAAAATACTTTAAAAATATCGCCCATCATTCAAAAACAAAGGCAAAAAAGTCATATAAAAAAAGTTTTCTAACACACACACACACACACACAAACACACATCTGCTTACTAATTCACACATACCGGCTCTACCTCGATAGACGCGATATTTATTCACAAGGAAATAGACCACGTTCCCCTCGCTGAAGTATGGTCCCGCCGCTCCCTGAAGCACGTACGGCCCAGCAATACCAAGCGTGCAAAAACTATTTTTTAGGCAGAAAATGTGAGGAAACTCCAGCGGAACGAGTGGCAGAAGCTTCACCGTTATCCACTCCACCCCAGCGGCCGGGCACTGATACCGACGCCCCAGCAGTACCGCAGTGCTTAGTGCTGGACTCTCAGGCAGCCAGGTACGGTCAGGCCCCTCCATACAAAGCACATTATTCACGAGGCGTATGCAAAACAGCACTCGAGAGAATAGAAATGGCTTAAGGAAGATAAACGCCCGTACAAGTTGGGGACTGAGTAATATTCTTCCTATCATTTATTATTCAGGACAGAAGAAAATTATGGGAGTGATTCAGAGTAATAGAAAATGTTGTATAGAGTTCTGGTGTGAAATAGAGATGTTGATGTGTCGAAAATAGACTTCGAATGCAACAATATATGTATGTTTGTTATTCAGGTGTTGGGTGTGTGGCTATTTTCAAGTTGTTTATAATATATGTATGAAAAGGATGTAAGCGAGCGAGCAACTTTACTTTTCATACACTCACCATATCAATGCACACACACACACACACACAAAATAAGTAAATAAATAAAAAGTCAGTCAGTCAGGTGAAGCAGGCCATCTCTTCACTTTCCCTTCACTTTTCCGTCGTTATTAAGAAGCTACAGACACTTAACACAATGTCGTAACGTGAAACTAACAACACAACACAGCGTCGGCCTCCCAGCATCCCCAAGTAGTCTCAGGAAGCTGGACGTGACCCTCTCGTCCCTCAGCTACAGGTTACACATTAGGATTCCACAGTTTGCTCCGCTGACAACACACTTTACTTGACCCGAACGTGCAGTGTGTTTACATAATACTACTGAACACACTAGAAACTGTATTTGTATTCATTTTTCTATCTTACTTTCTCTCACCGGTAATGTTAAATCTATTTGTTTTCGTCTCATTGGCAGTTACGAGTCTTTTTTTTATTTTATTTATCTTTCTACACGTCTAAGTTTTCTTCCTTGACCTTGAACTTTGATAACCTTGAATGGCACAAGTTCCCAAAATAGAAAATAAACAGCTTATGTATCACAGTAAGCAGGGAAACCTAATCTCTCTTTTCTATTTTATTATACATTTTCTAAACAGACGCCAGAAAGAGAGAGAGAGAGAGAAAAAAAAAAGAAACATTGACAGAGATAGTTTGGTACCAATTTTACAACACAAGCAACCTAAAAGAAAAAAAAGAGGAAAAAAATAGTTTGTCTTGTTCCGATTCAAACCCAATCTGCTGAGAATTGGATTTGTTGCCGTCACTGACAGAAGCGAACGAGCCTATGAAACAGTGGAGTCACCCATAAAACACAGACTTTTTGGCACTTTTAGCGACGACTTCAACTTTCAGATTAACTGGTACTGCAAACATTCCTCCTCTTCCTCTTCTTTCACCTCCTCCTCCTCCTCCTCCTCCTCCTCCTCCTCCTCCCTTCAAAAAGACTACGAATGAAGCCTCGATCTCTATTATATGTTTTGAAACGCTTCATTCCTGCCTTTTCATTCCTTTCCTTCATTCCATTGACCGGTGAACTCTGCAAGAAATTACTCAGTTTATGCATTTTTTCAGTTTTTCTCTTACTCTTTCTCTTTCTATAATATATATCTCTAGTTTATAATAAATTTTTAACTCTTAATTTTGTTGCTTAATCCGATTTCAGACGAATATTTTTTCTTTCTTTACCTTCAGCTTTTTACTTTCTACCATTTCTATAAACAAAGAATACTAGAAATCCTATTCAAACATCTATACTGACTAAAATCCCACAGGCTCAGGAACACAACCAACCTTTGCTAAGCTTCAGTCCTGCGGGATTTTAGAGTGAAGAGCCTTTCCGTTCAGCCACACATTCAGCTCGAGGAAAATATGCGCGTAGAAGGTTTGATGAAAGATATAAACTCGGCCCACTATTCTCCCCACAACAATTTTGATCCCAACGCTCGAACTCTATAAAACTCTGCCTCACAAACTCGCTTTAAACTCGTGTTTCAGACCACTTGAAAACCACACCCACACGCGCACTCACTCTACAAATACAGTGCATCAACCAGTACAAAACACTAGTACAGTTCACTATCAACCGTAATTCTTCACCTGAGGCTTTCAATAGGTAAAGTAGCTACCTGTAATTTTTTTCCCGTCCTCAGTCTCTCGTTCTCAATGGAAAGGGTACAAACCAAACACCAAGTGAGTCTGTCTGAGGAGCATTCCATTCCCTTGATGAATGTGGTAACAGGATCCAACTCGAAGTGAACAGACTCACCAGGAAAAATATACCTTTGGGCGAGCCAGGTATTGTTAACAGAAAAATGACTCCCTGGTGAAGTTCAGAATTTAGCTAGAGAGTTCATCATAAAGAAAGGTATTGAAAGCGTCCAGCATGCGTCACTCAACAACACAAGTTACCAACAAAGAAAGGAGGTCCTATGAATCAAAAGATCATCCCACCCCGTCGCTGCCTTCCTGGGATCGACGAGCTGGACCGATTTCATGTGGGAATGGAATTTACTTTAAAACCGATCGGCTCAGGCAAGCTCACGCCGCCTTCAGCTCTGAGCGACACCAACATGTTTTCCTCCTCCTCCTCCTCCTGCAGCAGCATCATCGTCAACGTCCCATCAAGACTTAGCCGAGAACACAAGGGTAGTTTAGCATCTCATCCATCTCGTCATGATGAGAGAGAAAATGTAAAAAAAGATAACCGGATAAACACGACCGTCAGAGTAACGAAACAATACCTTCAAAAAAACACTGAAGGGAATAAGAAAATATGTTAAAGTAAAGTAGAAGCTAGATTTGCAAGGACGTGGCAGCTTCACTAACCCAATAGCAGTGACCTGTTTCCACCGTCCGCCACGACCATTCATCATCTCCACGTCTATGTGTAGTTATGGTGAAGTGGTTTACGTTGCTGTCTGTCAATATGGAGCACACACGTAGAGGGTTCGAATTCTGTGAAGGCTTACCAGCAGATTAATCACCTATTCCTCCACGCTTCCAAGGTCATCCAATAATAATAATAATACTTAGTACCTCACATATGGAAAACAATTATAGTAACTGACACGATGCAGCGGCTCTGTACTCGTATCTGTACTGGTAACACGCTTTGATCTAAACCTTAATGGAATGTAAGTTGAATTAGCACGATTTTGTGGCATATATTATTTTTATCTTTCTCTATTTTCTCTCTCTCATGTTTTACACTTTCCTTTTTAATATCAGCCAACTCTTCACGGCTCTCACTCACCCTCGACCCTCAACCCTCCTAGCATTGCACCATCGCTCTTCCTTCCTTCCAACATAAACTTGCCACCTTACAGCCCTAATAGCAGCAGTACAGCGAGGGGGAGTACCAGCTCAGAAACTCCTCCGAATTTCTCTGGTCCAGTGAAATAAAATACGACCCAGAGACACTATCACGTTTGCAAAAATGACAAAAATCTCCTAAGACTCCGCGAGGTTCACACATATATTATTCCAGTGCAGAGAGGAGGTATATATCTTCTTTTTTTCTCTCTCTCTTTCTTAAGATTTACAGCAATAAGTATTAAACGCAAAAGTCGTGTAGGAGTAAGTATGTTTTCGCGCCTCCTCACTCCCAGCATTATTTGGAGAAGGAATAATATTTTCAGCGACTCCCAAAGCCTCTATAGGATTATCTACCCTCCCTTGCCACCCTCCCTTCACCCTTTCACACACACACACACACACACACACACACACACACACACACACACACACACACACACACACACACACACACACACACACACACACACAGACGAAATCAACAACTTTAAACTATCTTTAAACATGTATTAAACATCTTACAGTACCATTGTTAATAATCTTTAATGACCACCTCCTCCTCCTCCTCCTCCTCCTCCTCCTCCTCCTCCTCCTCCTCCTCCTCCTCCTCCTCCTCCTATAAGATGTGATATATAACACTTTTGAATTTTCTGCGCAAAGACAATTATACAAATGCCAAAAAAAAAACTTTGCTACCTTAGGATATTAAACGTTTTTTAGCATCTCAGGGCGGCTCCAGACGCAATATTGGGCCTCTAACAGAAGACTCGTAAACTGGTTTCGTATATATTTTCAACAGGTCACGAAATAATCTGCAGTATATCACGGACCAGCGAGAGGACGGGAAGGGCAAGGTGGGTGGGGGTGGCAGAGGGGTGGGAGAGGGGTGACAGGGGTGAGGAAAGGGTCGGATGAAAGCCTGGGAGATGGAAGGGGAGTGGTGATGGAAGGGGAGGGAAGAGGTCGCTGGATGGGAGGGTAGAGCTAGGGTAGAAAATGAAAGGAGGGATAATGGAAGAATTGGGTGATTCGAGCGGAAAGGGGAATGGAGGGGAGGAAGGAGGACGAGGAACGAGGACGAGGAGTACGAGGACAAGGACGAGGACAAGGACACGTGGCACAATATATATGAGGAAAAACAGGAAAGTGAAGAGTAAAACAAGAACCATAATAATAAGTAAAGAGACGATGACGATGAGAAAAAGGAGAACGAGAGGTAGAAATAATGACCAGAAACACATCAGAACGAACAAGAAAAGGAAATAGTAGTAGGAAGAAGAGGAAGAGGAGGAGGAGGAGGAGATAGAGTGGGAGAAAAGGGGAAGAGGAAAGCAGAACGAAGTGAAATGGAAACTTGAAACCTTTCCCCCCTGACAAACAACCCCATAAATTTACCTGCAAATCGGCATATATGTAAATTCTTAGCCATGTAGAGATTCATAAGACCTTGAGTCCATTACTATAAAAAAAAACAAAGGAAATACAAAAAATAATCAAGTGTCCCGTAGTGTTTAATGTGACTGTGTTGATTTGAGGTTAATGTTGAACTAGAAATCGGTTGGTTTGTCTAATTATCAAATTTAATTAATGAAATGATTCCGATACGAGCGTTGTATGTCCACGAGTGTCCCAGGATTTCTCTCTTCTCTCTCTTCTCTCTCTCTCTCTCTCTCTCTCTCTCTCTCTCTCTCTCTCTCTCTCTCTCTCTCTCTCTTTAAGATGCCGGAATGACCACTGCTGAGCACATTACCGCAAAAAATACCCACACACACACACACACACACACACCTTTATTAGCACACAAGCAGATCACTAATGTTTATAGCTAGTCCCAGGAATTTAATTTGGTGGCCCCTGTTATCTGGTGCGCGTTTCTTGACGCTATGCCCAGTTAAGGAGCAGAGGAAACGGTGTAATGAGAGTAAGGATGAGACCAGTGTGTGTGTGTGTGTGTGTGTGTGTGTGTGTGTGTGTGTGTGTGTGTGTGTGTGTGTGTGTGTGTGTGTGTGTGTGTGTGAGGGGGGAGAATGAGGAATAGCGGGGGAACAAGGCAAGGCAATGAGGTATTTGTATAGTTCAAGGTCATCTGTGAAAAAACACCACTGAATAATTAATTGATTTAAATCTAGTTAGGGTTGTATTCAGGGAGGCTTAACACGGTGGCTTGAATATACAATCCCACTGGTTTACCTACATACCCGTGGAGACAAAAGCATGAATAAAAAAACACACACACACACACACACCAGCCATACTCCCCACAAGACTCGCTGAACAAACACACACACACACACACACACACACACTAGGAAACAATAGGAAGAAACGGTCTAGGCCTCTGATTTTTGTAGTTTTTAAGAGAGATTA
Organism: Metacarcinus magister; assembly: GCA_029783475.1. Lineage (NCBI taxonomy): Eukaryota > Metazoa > Arthropoda > Malacostraca > Decapoda > Cancridae > Metacarcinus > Metacarcinus magister. Next base: position 3,225,574 of record JAPQNM010000014.1, on the reverse strand, counting down.
TTTTCAGTCTCTAATATTATCACTATTACTCTTACTAGAACAAGGACGTGTATATATATAGAGGTGATAGTCGGTTTTTTTTTTCACCCCGCACAATCTAACTTTTTTTTTCTTATGCAAATGGAAACCCAGGGAAGGAAAATAAAACGTAAAAAAAAGGACTATTTATATTGCCGGTTCCCTAAAAAAAATATAATAAAATAAATAAATAAAAAAAAGATTACTAAAAAAAAGGGATACCAAATTAGGGTTGAAGGTGTCTTGATACGCCTCACCTTTCTCTATATGAATCTACACATCACCCACCAAGTCCTCCTATTCCATGTAACTCTAGACAAGTCGTTACAACTAAACTATTACGACAACGAGCTATGTGGCTGTCCTCTATTGTCACATAAGAGTTAAATAAGAGTTCTTTACGTAAACACAAGTACCAACATCCCTCTTCTCAGCTACTCTTGCTCACTCAAACTCTTTCAAATGTCAAGAGCTTCCATTTAAGCAGCTAATTTCGTCAGCAGGACACATTAAAGTTTACTACATTTTCCAAAACTCTTCAAAACTGTAGTAATTTGTGGGTTTTCTTAATATCAGTCTTGCAATATTAATGAATGTTTGTAGGCACTAGGATTTCAGCGAGTGGTGAGGAGGAGGAGGAAGAGAAGGAAGAGGAGGAAAGATGGAGGTAATTTCTGGCTATACCATTCTAGCTTTGCAAAACTTAATTCCTCAAAATATTTACTCGATCCCTGGCTGTTCCCTGATTGGCTAGAGACGTAGAATATTGACTGCCTCGACCAAAGAATCCTTGTCGTTTTTTAAGGCCAAGAAACAAAAGAGAAACGATCCACTCAACTTGTACCAATACGAAACGAAATAAAAATCGGTTTCTCTCTGGTGTTATTTTTCTTCCTCCTGCTACCCTATACGTGCTACTTTTCTTTCTTTCTTTTATCTTTCTTTCTTTCTTTTTCTCTGTTTTTCTTTCTTTTTCTTTCTTTCCTTTTTTTCTTCCTATTCTTTCGTTCTTTTTCTCTCTCCCTCACACACACAATCCTTTACTACACTATATTTTTACACATCTTTACTTTTCTCATTAATTCCTTGCCATTGAGTACATTTCTCTACTTCTACTCTAGTATCAAACGGTAATGACGTGGTTAGTTCCCCTTCCTACTGACCTTTCACCCCACAAGCCACAGTTCGAGTCTCGTTCAAGGTCACAAGGCAGGTAATCTAGGTAGCTCAGGTATGCATTAACCTTTCCACGTATCACTGAATCCGCACTTTGAGGTAAACTTGTGTTGCTTGGACCTCATACAAGATTGGGGTCAACGCTCTACTCTACTAGCACGCAATATAGCATTTGGCGTATTGTTTGATATTTACTTAACTTACGCATTCCTTACTCTGCAATACATGCCTTCCACTGCAGTACACAGACAGTATAAGGAAATATATTCACCACCAGCTTGGATAATGTTTGATGCATAACTCCCACATCAATTTTGCTTTCCATGACCAATTTTTTTTTGTTTCACTGTCTGTTTGGTGTTAGGTTACTACCTTTCCCGCTCAATTCTACCTGTTCTCTCTCCCACAAGCTTTGATAATGTTTGATTCATAACTCATACGTTAATTTTTGCTTTCCATATCAATCGCTTTCACTTTACATAACCAAAAGTTTTATGATTTTATTTTGTCCACTCTCTGTCTAGTGTTATGTTATGTTACTCCCTTTCCCGCTCCGCTCAATTCTACCTGTTCCCTGTTGATTAAGGTATGAGGTTTTGACACACCTAAACAAAAAAACAGGAACTGAAAACGTAAAATCTAATTATAATGAACACAAATTCAATTACAAAGCAGAACATACGCGTCTAATTTATCATGAGGGGAACAAATAAAACAATTGTGATACACTTACAGAGAGAGAGAGAGAGAGAGAGAGAGAGAGAGAGAGAGAGAGAGAGAGAGAGAGAGAGAGAGAGAGAGAGAGAGAGAGAGAGAGAGAGAGAGAGAGAGAATGGCACTCAATAGTCTTCCTTGGAATGAGAGGGAGAGAAGAAGAGAAAGGAAAGGTAATATTGCTATAAAAAAAAATAGTACTGAGAGAAAGAGAAAACAAAAAGATAAAATACAGAAATATAAACGACATAAAGGTTTAAGAACAGGAACAAAAAAAAAAAGTGAGACGAGTTCTGAACAAGACAGAAATAGAACTCTAAGAAGCATAACTATAATCCCAAAGCTAATAATGATACACTACCTGAAAAAGACACCTGCTATTAACCTTTCATTTTTACTTGCCATCCTAACTATTTTTGTAAAGCTAATGTAGTGTAGCAGTATTGTAGTTATTATTATTATTGTTGTAGTGGTAATAGTGGTGGTGGTGGTGGTGGTGGTGGTGGTGGTAGTGGTGGTGGGGGATTCGAATGGTCTACCTCTTTAATGTTTGTGTTTTCGAGCGACTCTCACTGGTGGGTAATTGCAGGTGAGTTGGAGGTCTTTTGCGAGTCGGCGTACAGGTAAGGGAAGGGGTGAGTTATGTGCCCGTGGAATGCTTGTTTTTCATGCTCTCTCTCTCTCTCTCTCTCTCTCTCTCTCTCTCTCTCTCTCTCTCTCTCTCTCTCTCTCTCTCTCTCTCTCTCGTATTAAGAGAGGAGAGAGGAGAGAGAGAGTGTGTTTCTCTATTCCCCAAAGAGACAAGGGTAAAGTTAGGGAGTTCATCACCTCCTGGACTACTGACTTTGGCCCCAGATCAGTAGTAAGGAGGCGGGAAATGAGCTGGAAAACTAGAAGACGTGTGTGTGTGTGTGTGTGTGTGTGTGTGTGTGTGTGTGTGTGTGTGTGTGTGTGTGTGTGTGTGTGTGTGTGTGTGTGTGGCCAGGACAAGCTTATATGGTCATGAAAATAAACAGGGACACACAGAGAGAGAGAGAGAGAGAGAGAGAGAGAGAGAGAGAGAGAGAGAGAGAGAGAGAGAGAGAGAGAGAGAGAGAGAGAGAGAGAGAGAGAGACACACAAGAACACAGAAAGAGAAAAAAACATACATACATGCATACATACAAGCAAATAAAAAAAATTCCTGCGTATGTGTGTGTGTGTGTGTGTGTGTGTGTGTGTGTGTGTGTGTGTGTGTGTGTGTGTGTGTGTGTGTGTGTGTGTGTGGGTGTGTGTGTGTGTTTGAAAAGCTCACCCCTTCCATAGAAAATGCAAACCCTCAGATGTGAAAGGCACAGAATACCCTAAGAATTCAGAGCCGCTAGAGAAGCACAAGAAAAACATAAATAAAAACGAGGAGAAAGAAACGAGAGAGAGCAAGAGAGCAACATAAAACTTCACGAAAGGAAAGACAAACGAACAAACGAACCTCATTCCTACGTTTCTGGAAAGTCATATAAGAAAAATGGTCTGAATAATTACAGTAGAGTGAGACGTTTTTTTAACTATATAGGAGAGAGATGCATTTAAAAACACGAAAGTCAACCCTCATACACCACTTAGCTGAAGAAAACGGGAAAGGTAAGATAAGTAACGCAAGGAAGCCGTAGGTGACACAAAGGTATTCTTAATTCAAATATAAAACAAAATCACATCAAGAAAAAACACGTTATTCCCAGAACGCGTTACTTATTCATGAGTTTAGGAGTAAAATATTAGTCTCAAAGGCAGACTAGATATGTAAAAAGGAAGCATATAATTAGACTCAATTAAAAGGATGAAAAAAAGTTAGGTCATTTAGTTAAAATAGTCACCGTTCCCCTTGGATGACTAACACCAATTTCCCAAGAACTGTGGAAATCTAACTACAAATGTGAAAGTCAACTGAGAAAGAAGTTTGCAAAAAAGACGCCAAGTTTCAAGCCTGCCATCTCATTTTCTTTCAGGAGCAATAATCGAAAGAGAGCAGAGAAAAAAAAAGGGAGAAAGAAAGAGAAATAAAAAGCAGGATAACCAAGAAAAAAAATTGACAGACAAAGACAGACAGACAGCCACAGAAACAGACAAAAATTCAATAGCATACAAGCAATAACACTAAGTAAACAAACACATTTAACAGACCCACAAGCAAACAAAACAAAAATTGCTCACCCGTCCATGAAAAGAATACGTGAATAAGAAAACCACAAGGAGGAAAAAAGGAATAAGAAGAAGAGGGAAAGAAAAGAAAGAAAGGCGAGAAGAATACTGGAAGAACACAAGTGGAACAGAAGAATGAGATTTCTGTCAGAATTTCCTGGCGAGTCATTTCGTTTGTAATCCAATGGAGGCGTTACCCTTTGTGTAGTCCATGTGTGTGTGTGTGTGTGTGTGTGTGTGTGTGTGTGTGTGTGTGTGTGTGTGTGTGTGTGTGTGTGTGTGTGTGTGTGTGTGTGTGTGTCTTGAACTAATGTCTTTAACCATGCTTCTTAAAGGGAAAAGGAGGTGGAGGTGGTAGTATTAGTGTTAGTAAAATGATAAATGATAGTAGTAAATAATAATGAATAGATATCCTTGCATTCTCTTCTCCTATAATTATCTACAGCACAACATAAACACGGGTGATCATAACACAACGCAACATCGGTTATATGTTCTATTTTTCACGTTGTTTTTACTGACGAACTGCACCAGAGAGGCTTTAGAGGGGAAACATAAGTGCTGAATAGAGCTTAATAAAACTATGTGCTACAGCCAAACGTTATACTAAATTTAATAACAACATTTTTTTTTTTTAGTATATATTTCTAGTCTTTTAAATATGTATATAATTTTTTTCTTGCCATTTTTCGTTCCCCTTTCGTCCTCCCTCGCTCCCTCAGTCTCTCTCCCCTTTCTACTTTCTTCCTGTTTATACAAAAGTCGAGTACTATTTTTAGCAGTCACAATTCATGCAAACACACACACACACACACACACACACACACACACACACACACACACACACACACACACACACACACACACACACAACGTACAAGGCCAAAAACAAGCACTTTTCTGCTCTATATTCCTTTCCAAAATCAAAAATCTTAACACAATAAAATAGACAGAAATTGTTATTCCGAGAAAGTAGAGATGACGACAATTAGAAAATCGCACTGAAGTAGAGGAATTTACAGGATTTAAAGTGAAATAGTAGTGAGTGCATTGTTTTCGTGATGTGTATATTTTCGCGTGGTTATGTGAGTGATAAATGTAGTAGCAGTGATGGTAGTGGTGGTGGTGGTGGTGATGCTTTGTCCCATTAAGTGTTTAATGAGGGTGAATTATGACAATGGAGAACGATTTAGTGCATGAGAACTAGCATAGCGGTGTGTGGGTGAGTGAATATGTATGAGCGAGCGAGTACGTGAGTGAGCGAGTGATTTAATGAGTCAAATACGTGGATAAAATGTTTTGTGTAAATAAACCCGAGTTACATGACAATTGGAATTTTTTTAAAAACACATAAGTAACACAGAACAAATAATGCAACACAATATCAGATACGCAATGGGACTACACTGAAGTATACCAACGAATATAGATGGCGCGCTATATATATTGTGAAGCTAAACAATAGACTGTATGTTCACGTGTTCAACTACATTACAATCACGGGAGACACCTCAAAAAAAATAAATAAATAAACCACCACACACACACACACACACACATACATACATACACCACACATACAAACACCTAAATCAATCAGAGCAATTTAGTGCAATGAACAGCGGTAACCCAAGGCAATGAATATATAAAACACACAGGTCAAGAGAGAGCAGTAAAACACACCTTCCAACACTATTCTATCCACGTAGGTAAAAGGTGAAAGGTTATTTCTATTAAATTTACTCAGTATTATCGTTTTTTTGGCTTTTTATGAATTATTTTCCAGTCAGTTGTCATAAGCACTGTGGCTCCTCTCTCTCTCTCTCTCTCTCTCTCTCTCTCTCTCTCTCTCTCTCTCTCTCTCTCTCTCTCTCTCTCTCTCTCAACACTAAACTGAATGTTCCTTCTCGTCCTTACAAGCTAATCAACTTTTCCAAAAATGTTAGTTTCAAAACTTTCACTCAAAACGACCCTTTAACTTCCTAAAATGTTGGCTGCGTTTCCATAATCATTGGCATTATAAAGTTAGTTAATTATGTACATAATGAACCCTATCTAACCTCATTTACATATACACTGCTGCAATAATAAGCATGTATATACAAAATTATTCTAGTTAAACATTTATTTTGGTCTACTTCATTTCTAATTAAGTTTCACCTCCTCATACAGAACTTTAGGGGGCTTGTTTTGACTATTTATCTCTAGCGCTTGAGGTAAGTGTTTGCTTGTCATTCTCTCTCTCTCTCTCTCTCTCTCTCTCTCTCTCTCTCTCTCTCTCTCTCTCTCTCTCTCTCTCTCTCTCTCACATAATTAGTCACGCTATTGGTACACTTTTCACCCACTCACTGCATCGTCCATACCAAGTTATTCAGTTGAAGGTTAATATTTACTTCTGCGAGCAAGAAACTGTGTCGGAGGAACTCGGTCTCGTCAGTAAATACAACGCGATATTCATAGTTACCGAGATATAAACGAAACTATTCCGTGTGTTTAAGTTTCGTTCAAGGTATGTTTTTTCTTCTTCAAATGTATCCGTAAGAGTGAAAAGGTGTATGAAAGACGAATGATAAACGTGACATATAGTATAAACACCTCCATTTAATTACGTATAGATATAAACTACGTACGAAAAGTTTCACGAATGCGAACTACCAACTGTGAATCAGCCTTTACAATGTAGCTTCCTCCGTCCCTTCTGTTCGCTCACGTGGTTGATACAGCGACACAGTTACCAAATGGCGTGATTATAGCGTTATGTTCCCGTATTATGCACTCCAGCAACGTATTCACGGCCACCTGCATTCAGTAAAGACTCCGCTAAGATACCCACAGCCGGCGCGGGGCTCGTGAGTTTGGACAGTATGCAGGTGACAATAATAACAATCCCGCGCATTGCGATGGAAGGCTCCGTCACCGACACATTTTCTAAACCTCACTAATGTTACATCTCTGCTCTCCCCTTGAACCTCCCGCAAGCAGATGAGTGTCACGTCTTAACTATGTGGTAACAGGGTATTACTTACTAAATCTATATATATGGGTAAAGCTGATAAATGGAAGCATGGTTAAAGATATATTTAGCGCATGTGAACTAGCGTGACGCGGCGGTGAGGTTGCCTTCCCTCCGCTCTCCAGGAAAGGGAAGTGAATTTTGTTGCGTGTTACAACCTGCATTCAGCGAGTATTTACACTGAACAGGTGCTATTAGTTTAAAGACACTTCTAACAGATAAGGTATGTTGTACGTAATAAGTTAATTGACGCAAGTAGTAATAGTCAATTAGTTAAGACTAGTCATAGCCTATTCACTCGTCTTGTATCCAAAAATAATATAAAAATGATTTCGTGTAGCCTATTCTTTTTCACAGCTTATTCTATGCATTATAACAGCAACGTAGAATAAAACCAACGAACACAATAAAGAGTATTAGACAAGAATATCAAATCATATAATTCCCCGTAACAAACTATAGGCCGGTGTAGTAGCCGCTATGTTAGCCTAGCCACCATCGGGCACGCCGCACACCGTCAATAAACACACTGCACTGATCAATTTTACACTCACCATTTCCACAGCTTCCGTGTAGTGTCTTGTGCCTCGTCTGTCCCACTAAGCATTCTAGCTCCGTGGTCACTCGCTACGGTGTTGCCTACTGACCTGACCCTTGTGTTACCTAACGCGTATGTTTTATCCATTTTTCGCCTCCCTCGCAGCGACTCCTGGATTCGTTAATAGTTAATGAATGTCCACCTTTTTCACTGCTAGGAATGTATGAATGTTTTGGAAAAGCTTACCTGGAAGGAAATGCTTAATAATGAGTTATTGGTTGTGGTCGGCAGGACGGAAGAGATGCCAGATGCCGCCACTCTGCGCTCATGTCTGCATTTTTTTTTTTTTAAAGGTTCCATAGCTAATAGTTATATATATTTTCTTTTTTGTTCTAAGAAGAGAGTTTTGAAAGGTGTCACTAGTTGTTGTGCCGCAGCTCATGTTAAATAATCATCCTTGCCTTGTGATGTTCCCGTAGCAGCAGCGTCAAGACACACACACGCACATACGATGGGTAATTATGTTGTGTATCAAACCCTCGCTCCTTCCCTTACCAAGTTAATACGATGTGAATACTAAAGGACAATGCCTAATGAACTATGAACAATATAGCTCCAACATTTAAGTTATTACAATCATTTAAAAAAGGTGATTGAATGATTTCCCGACGAGCTACTCAACACAACACCATGCAACGCTGCTAGGGTTAACGAGACCCCGCTGCCGCTCTCACCCAGTCAAGCCGCCGTGAGCGACTCCACACCTTTAGCTCACGAGTCGAGCACTGTACCACATAGCCACCAGTAATATTCTTGCTCTACAAACCATTGAAACAGCATCATGTAGATTCGGAAATTTAGATCCCCTAACATGACGGCCTGTTTTATTTACGGTGAATTGATGTTATCCTGCCTTACACCACCACGCAGAGAAATTACTATACGATTGTAAGCTTAATATAATGCACTGACGAGGGAGCTTGTAGGACACACCAAAGACTTACTGTCAACCTTCACCTACAGGAAGGGTAATGAAGAGCCAGACTACCGAAAAGTTGAGTGAAGCTTTATTGAAATATTCTCAGGTATTGTTGAATGTTGGTGGAGTGTATGGGTCCCTAGGGGTGGGCCTGGATCCCTGGGGGGCTGAGGACGTGCTTGAGAATGCTGCTCCCCGTGCTGGCTCCCCTCCATGCCCCTAGCGCGGAGAGCCTCCTGAGGGACTGAGAGCGGCTGAGAGATGAAGGTTCTCATGTAGTCCTGCGGGTCCGGTGCCGAGTGGACCTGCGAGGCGAGCCGGGAGAGCGTTAGGTTGTGAGGGAGGGTTGAGGAAGGAGCGTGGTGAGAAGGGACGGGGTGTTGGGAGGCAGGATTACTCTGGAGGTGCGGGATGGTGAGCGAAACGTGAGGAATATTGGAGGGGTCTGTGGTGAGGCTTGAGGTGGGAAGTGAGGCTGATGGGTTATAGGTGATGGTGTGGGGAGGGGGTGGCAGGGCGGTGTGAAGAATGGCAGTCTGCGGGAGGGTGGTGGTGTGGGGCTTGGCAGGGCGGGGTAGAGTGCCGCCCTGGGTTAGAGAGGCGGTGGGATGAAGCTGGATGTTGGGCATCTCTTGAGTTAAGGCGACGGTTGGGATCTGCTGGAGAGGATGTTCCAACGCCGTGTGTGACTCAGAGTGTGACTGGGATGACAGGTGAGGTTCTGTCCGAGTTTCAGAATTAGGTTCATTTTTTTGATGAAGATCAAATCGGACCGATGAGGTGGAGGAGTCACTAGGAGTGAAGCCGCTCGCCCTCAAACTCACTCTCGACCTCGAAGGCGACTCGATCTCCACGGTGGGCGTCGTGATACCGTCAGCTTCAACCTCCACCACGTGTACGGGACCACCACGTGTAGCGATGCCCCGTCCGTGCAGGCTGCGGGTGGAGGATCGCCTGGCGGGAGTCACCTGGGTCACCACCATTGGTCCCGACGCGAAGGTGGTCATCATCTCTGCCGAGCGAGACAACCTTGCTGAGAGCGGCACTATAAGGCCACGTCCGCTCTCCTCTCCATCACCCTCGATACTGAATTGACTACATTATAAGTTTCCAATAAAGTTGCTACAGCAGAACTGAACCCTTGCCCCCCCCCCTTCCACTACATCCTAAATAAAAAAAAGTCCTAAAGCTTCCTACCTCACAAAAATCAGACACAAACATGATCACAAGGATCTTCAGGTAAAATTAAAGGAAGTGTGGGAGTGAACACGCACACCCAGGCGGCGGCGTGCGGAACACTGACCACACGAAGGCGATGTGGCAGCAGAGTGGAACGAGGCGCTCTGAGGCACCTCTAGGAGCGGGTCACCAGACGTCTTCAGGTACTGATTACTCTTCTTCCCCGAGGAGGGGGAGGCGTGTACTTGGCGGGCACGACAAATCACGACGCCCGTCACCACCACAGCCACGCCCACTACCACCCCCACCACGCCCGACACCAGGATGCCAACAGGAGCCCCGACACTGGCACCTTTCGGGGACTCCGTGGGTTGAGGCGGCACCTCGCCGCCCTTGTTCACTGCTTGAGGAAAAAAAAGGAAGAAAAGGTGAGGGGAGCACCGCTGCGAGCCCCTGATCGTGCAGGCGAGCGCGCGCACACACACACACACACACACACACACACACACACACACACACACACACACATACACACACACACACACACACACACACACACACACACACACACACACACACACACACACACACACACACACACGTACCAACGCGCGCGCGCACATACACACACTGAAATAAAATTGAAATATTACTTATGAATAGGAGTAAAAATGGTTGAAGTATTAGAACCTTGTTGAAAAATAGTGTACCGTTTTGTTTTAGTAAATATCAGGACTTGTTCCACCACTACGGTGGCATAGAGTCAGGAGGAACATTCACATTAAAACAATGTAAGGGAAAGGTAAGGGAACAGTTCCGGAAAACACTAGAGTCGAACTATCATTTTTTTAATGTAATGCATCAACAATATGTTTGTTGCTCGTCAGATAAACAAAGACTGTGATAGAAAAGAACTCAGAAATATAGTAAAGAATTGATAAAGCAAAACAATTTTGAAAGAAGATTGTTTCATCAAACCTTTTTCTGATACACAACTGTAACTGTACAAAGCCGAAAAACTAAGGCTATATGACGTAATTGAATCATTTGAAATCGCTTTTGTTTTGCAAAGGTTACACACATACTCTTTGTACAAAATAAAATGTAGTAAACTACGACACAAAGTTTCCCTCGCGAGGACAACTTTTTGAAATGAAAAGCCAAACTGTGACAAGACAACCTGTTGGAAGGTGACTTGTTTACTGAGCGAGTATGTCTCATTTATTTTTCTTGAAATAAGTAATAAAACTCGTATTTGAGTGACGCAGCAATCCTTCCTGATCAAAGCACAGTCTAGTGTTTTTTAATAGTTTATACATGCACAAATCATATTGAAGCTTTAAAGATAATAAAAATTGCCTCAAAGCCACTTCATGCAAAAATAAAACCCTGGCACTTGATTCTTTTGACGGTGTGGAAAAGCGTGTGAGTTTAATCTATCTATCAAATGTTCCACCGAGACAAATGTATAAAGTTGATAACCACAATAAAGTGGCTATATATTATGTGTGTGTGTGTGTGTGTGTGTGTGTGTGTGTGTGTGTGTGTGTGTGTGTGTGTGTGTGTGTGTGTGTGTGTGTGTGTGTGTGTGCCTCCTACAGAGAACTATTATTTTCCAGAATAAAGACAGACACTTGTTAATTGTAGTTTGAGTGTGCAGTGTTGAGTGAAGTGGGAAAAGGCAGCTAAAGGGAAGCAGCACATACTGGAAGCTACACGAACATTCACATTGTACAAGTGCAATAGAATATTTTTTGAAAGTAATGAAAAAAGAGACTTTTGTTAATCTCTCTCTCTCTCTCTCTCTCTCTCTCTCTCTCTCTCTCTCTCTCTCTCTCTCTCTCTCTCTCTCTCAAACACACACACACACACACACACACACACACACACACACTCACAGTTAACAGGCCGCACTCTCTCCGGCGCCACCTGCTCAGCCTTGGGCGTGTGGGTCTTCATGATGAGTGAGGTCTTGTGGCCGCGACCTCGGGCGTGCGAGGCGAACATTGCCAGCACGTAGTCCCTTCCCGGCGCGAGGGACGTCAGGTTGAAGCGAGGCTCAGTGTTGTTATAAGCAGCCACCACCACCCCAGCCTCACGCACCTGTAATGAAACACCTTTGTGGCTCCTAATGCCCAGCCCTATCACCCTTAATACCCTTGTCAGTCCCCTTAGTACGCCTTCTTGTGACTTTTATCGCCCTTTGACCTTTTCCCAATTGTCTTGTGACCCTCCTATAGCACTGTTCCTATTGGTCAGACCTTTCACCAAACATCTCACCTCAATGTGGTACGCCTGAGGCAGTTGACCCACGGCAGCGCCAGGTGAACACGTGACGGCAGCGGAGTCGGTCGTGACGTCATGATAATAACAGCCAATCAGAGTGCTCGGCTGTTCTAAAGGGACACGAAAGGAACCAATCACTGCCAAGAAGAGGAAATCCACCGCAGTACAACGATTTATAAGTACTAAGAAGAAGATAGGAAATATATATATAGGTTTTATTACTAGGACTTACTTACCTATTAGCAGGATACTAAACAGACACGGGTGATGAGCGGCTCCAACGTCATTCTCCGCCTGACACTCCGCCTCCTGTCCTCTGCTTCTGCCGCCGCTCATGGAGGTGTTCTTGGCCCTGAGGAAGCCGATGGAGCGGAGGCCGTCATCTTCGTGCCTCAGTTTGACGCGAAGCTGACGAGAGAATGTGAGGCGTGCGGACTTAATGAAGGGTACAGATAGATAGATAGATAGATAGATAGGTATATAGATAGATAGGATATAATAAAGAAGATAAATAGAAAACAGACAGGACCATACAGACAGGGAAACACAAACAGCCTCACAAAAAACAGTAACCAAATGTATGTGTGAAAGAACATGTTGATATGAAAAGAACAAGAAAAATATATATGTATGAGAACAAATCACAATAAAACTAACCACTTCTATTATTACTTTCCAGTCACACTATATCTCACACTTGTTCCTGCCTGCCTTCTCTCCCCTCATGTCCTCACCTGTGCCACATTTGAAGAGGTGGAGGAGCTTTCCCAGGTGTATGAAACGTGAGGTGGAGAGGCTCTGACACGACACTCCATCTCCACTATCTCCCCCACCACCGCCATCACCTCCCTTACTCCCTCCCACTCACACACCGGAGCGTCTGTGGCGGGGAGAGGGACGAGGTGAAAAAATATAAGAAAAGGAGAAGAAAAAATTGAAATGAATCCAATTAGTAAGAGGAGCATTTCGTTAAGTGTTTGTTTATATGAGTTCGTTTTCTAGAGATTATGTCAACAAATATTTTCATGGGTTTTTTTTTCTTTTCTTTTTTTTTAGGTGCTATTTTTAATTTCCTAAATGTTTTGGGTGGGTGATGTCAGGAAAGGTAGAACTTGTCGCCCTATAATTTTCTGCTTTTGATGCACTAATTATACTGATTGAAATACCCAGTCAACACATCACTTAATTTGCAGAAGTGTTGAAATTTAACCTTTACTGAGCGCTTACTCCAGACTCCGTATTTTCATGAAACCTGCAAATAGTTTTCAACAAATCCTAAAATATGCAAGAGAACCTAGCAGGGAAAAGCTCTCTCATTTTTAAACGTATTCATTTTGGAATATATAAACTTTCCACCACCAGACAGAGTTCATACAGTCCTTACAGTCTTAAGGCATAACAGCTGCACATCCTCCACACACACACACACACACACACACACCCTTACACACACCCTTCCACAACTCACACTATCTGTAACAGCCTTCCACCCCATGTACCCTTCCCTCCCATTCCTTACAGCTACACCCTCACACCCTCACAGCCTCACACTCTATATGAAGGGCCACGGCGTTGCTCTGCCCATCGCCTTCAGGATTAGAGGCGACGCAGGTGTAGAGGCCGGCATCCCTGTAGGTTAGGTGCAGCAGACGCAGGCTCCTTCCTCCCCCTACTACGTCAGCTCGATTCAAAGGACGACCCTGGAGAGAGGAGAGTAATGCTTGGTCACTGCCTTGCTTTTTATCATTACTCTGTGTTCTCCTGAAGTAACCTGTTCCCATTTCACTGCATTCACGATAAGATAGATAGATAAATAGATAGATAAAATAATACGGGAATCAGATCAGTTTAGGGAAAAAGTAAAGTATTGAGTATTAAAAAAATTATAGTATTTGATAAAACCTTAATGGTATTGTCACGTTAAGGCAAATCTGGGTCCCATAAAGCCTCTATATATTATCTTTTTTTTATCATCATTTTGTTTTCTTGTTTTATGTTTAGTTCCACGCATTTCATATTAAGGGATGTTGGATATAGACAGTTTTTTAGGTTCCAACGCTATGCTAAGTAAACTATGACGACAAAACGAGAGAATACAAATATAAATAATACACAAGATTTGATAAGTATGTGATTATATACTTTGTCACGAAGTCTAAGTTTTTCTGTTTTTGGTCTTGATAATATTAAAGGATGATATAAAACAGAAGAAGAGTACTAATAAAATAGAAAATAGTTATAAGTCAATGCAAAACAATGTACATAATTATTACATTGCCAACAGACACATACACAGTCATACAGCCATACAGACACAGCCTCACACAGCCACCCACTCACTCTCAAGGTCACACAAGGTCAGGACAATGGATCACAGCCTGTTAGGAGAGGGAGATGCCATCGGAGACTAGAACAAAAGCTGCAGATAGAAAATTGAATATGGTCGGATGGAATCGGCTTAAAGAGTAGCAGATAGAGTTTCATTAGTAGATCCTGAGAAACGTCCCGGTGCTGGTACTGTCATCTATTACTTTCTCATTTGATTTTACTTATGATTTTTTTTTCTCCTTTATATATTACGTTTCCATTTTTGTTAGTGTATTTTTTTCTCGTGTAAAAGGTGTATATATTTTTTTATTTTTGTATTTGTAATGTATTGCTTTCCATTCCTTTAGTGTGGAGGTTTTGTTATTTGATGAAAGATACACAAAAAAAAAAACATGCAGGGAGTTTTGCTAATTACAAAACACACGGGAGTTTTATCATTACTAATTAGCATACATAACGTTAATGGCGGAGAGAGAGTAAAACAAAACCTAGCATCTGTTTTATGCCTTTAAACACAACAAGTTATATATATTTTCTTTAACAAAACAAATATATCACAACATTTTCACATGCACACAAACACTCACAAAGAACTTCCTCCAACTGTCTTCCTTCATACACACACTCGTTTATTTCCCTCTTACAAGTTTCGTCTCCGTGCACATTCAGGCGAGTCAGTTGTTACACTCCATGATAAAGCGGCGCTCAGGACACCCTCCAGCCAAGCCTCCCAGAAGGTTTCCAATTCTGGCTTCCCTTCCGGTCTAATGTTTTACGGGAACAAGGCGTCCGCATAACTCACTGTCCTGTGAAGACCCGCCTGGTATGCTTTGTGTGAAGGGCATGCATTTATTTAACATTTAGATTACACTAGACTGGCGCAGCTGCTATGTCCGAGATTACGTTATCTGCTCTCTCTGCTTTATTGCGTCTACCACTAGCAGTAGTCAGCGGTGCGTTGTGAGTCGGTGGTGTAAAGTTTCCAGCTATTACTTACTGTGTTTCATATCGCGGCGCGCTGTGAGGGACGAGTGTGGAAGAAAAGCTCGCGGGGCAGAAAGAAGCGACTTCAGGAAGTGGAACAAAACCACACACACATAAATTCAGTGTCCTCGCCGGTGGAACACGGGCGCTGCAAACCAACAAGTGTGCGACGCATAATACAACTGACGATAAACTGTCATGGTGATCCTTTTCTTGGTTGCATCGCGACTTATTAGACAACCTGGCTGTTGGTTTTCATGGAGGTTGAAGTTATAGAACATGATAATTCAGCGATTCCCAGCCTGGACTTGGTTCCGGTACTCGCAGTGTGATGAAAGAACCGGAACGACATGCCGTCACGCCGAGGAGGGACTGCCAGACACTGCTATCTGTCTAGACCTTTTCTTTACTAATGTTTATAGGTCACTTTCATAATGTTCAGCCGGATGCTCCACTTCAGCTTGGTTTAACCTAACGAGGATCGCAGTAACTGGAAGCCAAAAGATAACAAGGGCGAAAGCCTTTAACAGACTGGGCAGTGGCGGGGTTGTGGTTGTGGTTGGGTTGTGGTGATGCCTGGCCGTACTGTGCCGTGCCGTGCCGTGCCGTGCCGTGCTGTGCCGTGCCGTAATCGAAGCACAACAGCATTACCTCATCACGAGCAGAGAAGGGTTTGCACAACAACACACACACATACGCTTACAAATGGAACACACAGACGTCACTGGGAGTAGACTGGTCTGTGCGTTGACGTCATTTCAGTGAGCCCGCGTGGGACGGCCTCCCACTGCTCACTCTGTCTGGGATTCAGATCCAACAAATCCGTGTAAAAATCCGAAGACAACATGCACACAGCCATTGTTAAAAAGACACTTTTACACACACCAACAAAGTGAAGCTGTGTCTCCTGTGAGTCTGTGATCAGCCTTGGTGTTGCTGCTATCACACCGGCGGCGTCCACGACCTCAGGGTGTGAATCTTGCACGAGGCACACACGCTCAAGGCCGTATCTTCCCCTTTGACTTACCGAACGCCTCGATTATCACATTTCGATGTCCCAATAATGAAGTCTCGTTTTAAGGCGGGGAAAACAGATTACAAAGAGGCATCATCAGCGAGGCCGCACCACCGCCCACCGCCCACCGCCCACCAGCCACACATCCGCCGCGGAGCTAATCCTCTCCTGTTACACATCACTGAATCCTGACGATCGGTAGTGGTAAATAAAATACATTTCTCTCGATATGGTTATAAACTCAAGCGCACGGACGTAGAGGATTTATGTTCAGGATATTTGAAGGTAGAAAAGGGAGAACAGCGGCTGGAGGAAACTGGAGGGACAAGGGAAGGGAGAGAAAGGAGGGAGGGAGAGAAAAGGTGGAAAAAGGGATGGAGTCAGACATGAATCTGCCTCACCTGTCCGCTGAGTCCCACAGGCAACAGGTGAGCTGGGATTTTTACGAAGAGTTGGCTTTGTGTGTGTGTGTGTGTGTGTGTGTGTGTGTGTGTGTGTGTGTGTGTGTGTGTGTGTGTGTGTGTGTGTGTGTGTGTGTGTGTGTGTGTGTGTGTGTGTGAAACATAACAAAACATCACCAACACACAAAACAACGAAGACTTATCAAACACTTCACAAAAAATATACCCAAACCGCGTGAAATTATATGTGTAGTTCCCCCAAAACACACAGCCACACACACCAACAAAAGGCCCAATTCAGCGATGCTCCGCCACACGCCTCAGCTGCTCCACACACGGCACCAGCAAGCGTGGCATCGATTGGTTTAAGTACACAAGTAGAAGCCTAAAAGGAGGAGCAGCTGGATTCGAACCCTGTAAGGAACCGTACCTCTCTTGACATATTTTGGAGACGTTCAGCAACACCTTAAATGCATCTCCTGCCCCTTGCGCTTCTTTTTATTATTATTATTATTGCATTATTTTTTTCCCTCTCTCTCTCTCTCATGGAAGAATAATCACAGTTTCCTTCTTGTTATTTTTTCCCTGACTAAGATTTCCAGATATTGTTTTCTTCCTAGTTTTTCCTTCCCTTGCAGTGTTCTATTATTATTTCATTTTATTTATTTATTTATTTTTTGTATTGCATTGAGGGAAACTGTATGTAGCAAGCGGTATTGCATTAAGAGACTCGGTACAAGATTAATGTATTTTCCCTTCAGTTGTTTGATTACTTTCACATTAGCGTAATTAACTGACTCCCCAATACACGTACTTTTCTAAATTGCAAAAATAATGATTGTATTCAAATAAGGATTAATGAAGTTTCTTGTTTTCTTAATTACTTAAAAATTTGAATACTTTGTCAGTTGGAATATTACTTATGCATTTGTTGTGTGTGTGTGTGTGTGTGTGTGTGGTGGTGTGTGTGGGTGTGTGATATTTCAAGTGGGTAAAAGTTAACTAAGAAAAAAAGGAAAAGAAAAAGAAAGTGAGAGCAAGTGAGCAAGAAATTTTCGCATTATTAAGATTTTACAAATTTATGAACAGACGAAAAATTTTAGAGAACGAAACTTTTGAGTCTGGCAATTAACGGTTTTTTTTATCAAGTTTTCTTTCGCTTTGAATTGTCAGTAAAGTTTAGGATTTACAACTAGAAAAAAACAAAGATATGAAAACAAATGAGAGAGAGAGAGAGAGAGAGAGAGAGAGAGAGAGAGAGAGAGAGAGAGAGAGAGAGAGAGAGAGAGAGAGAGAGAGAGAGAGAGAGAGAGAGAGAGAGCAAAACAAGCGAGTGAAAATAGAAACGTATAAGGCCACAAAAGATAAGAATGAAGAGACAATAAAATAAAGACAAAAACATCAAGAAACAGACCAGAAGAAAGAGAGAGAAGAGAGAGAGAGAGAGAAAGAAAGAGAGAAGAGAGCGAGAATGAAAGAGAGAAAGAAAGAGACAGAAACATGAAGACAGATAAGGCCAACAGCACCCCACCACAACCACCACCACCACCATCACCACCACACCATCACCACCACACCATCACCAAAAATGACTCAGATTTAACCGCCGTGAAACCATAAACAAAAAACATGAATATCCGACCAAATAATCCGTAACCGTAACCAATAGAACCGAATCAGTCAACCGGATCCGAACACACACATTAGCAAGACTTCCAAACCTTAGAAAATAAAAAATAAAAATAGTTAAAGGTAGAAGAAACACATGAAACAATACCAATAGAGAAATTAACACATAAATAAAAGGAAATTCGATAACACAAACACAAAGGACATTGGAACGTTTGTGTCGAGATGACCTTTCAGTTACAGGGTCATAAGGGCTATTAATGACTAGTTGTTGTGACCCAGTCTGGCCCGCCGTGACGTTACAATGGTGGTCATTTGAACGTTGTTAAAGGAGAAGGAGGAGGAGGAGGAGGAGGAGGAGGAGGAGGGAAAGAGGAAAGAGGAAAGAGGAAAATAAGAGGGAATAGGATGACATAGGAAAGTAAAGGGGGGTAAAAAGGACAAAAAAAAGAGGGAACTAAGGGGAAATAAGGGGAAAGGGGTAGACTAATAGGCCATGTATATAGTTTCCCAAATGAACCAAAGTTAGCCAGCCACTTAATACCTTCCCCCTCTTCCCCACCTTCCCCCTTTTCCCACTTACCTCTCCCGAACAACTTGATAAATGGACACAAAAAAATAGACCCAGGAGTGAAATCTTAAGGGACTCGAAAGTGAGTGAAGCAAAACAACTGCAATGGTTTGGGCGTCCTGTGTTGAAGTTCTGAGAGGAGAAAACGAGGAAGAAGAGAGAGAGAGAGAGAGAGAGAGAGAGAGAGAGAGAGAGAGAGAGAGAGAGAGAGAGAGAGAGAGAGAGAGAGAGAGAGAGAGACAAACTTAATCGCCTAATTTTCAGTTCGCTCTTCATTTTCAATCATTAATCATCTTCGATCTAGAGAATGGGGCAAAATTACATTCTTCCCATTCTCTCTCTCTCTCTCTCTCTCTCTCTCTCTCTCTCTCTCTCTCTCTCTCTCTCTCTCTCTCTCTCTCTCTCTCTCTCTCTCTCTCTCTCTCACATGCTCGTTCTTATAGATCTTCTTCATCCCATTCTCCAATCATTTTAGGGCCGAGAGAAAATTCCTGTTATCAAGCTCTTATCAGTGTCTTATCTGAAAGCTGCCGGCGGTTGAAGGCGAGGGGGATGGAAGGCAAGGTCGGGTTTGGTAATACTTGTGATCACCATGTTAGGCCAAGGCTTTTACTTACGCTTACTTGCATCCAATGTTTATTAGCAGTTTTAAAGGTGTGTTACGGAGGGAGGGAGGGAGGGTATGAGGGTGGGATGAAGAGAGGGAGGGATGGGAGGGTTAGTAGAGTGTAAAAGTACAATTGTGGGTAGGATATGAGGGAAAGGGAAAGAGGGAGGGAGAATGGGAGGGAGTGAGGAATAAATGTTGATATAAAAAGAGAGGAAGGAAGGAGAAACAGACTAAAAAGGAAGAATGGAAGGAAAGAAAGAGGGAAGGAAGGGAAACCACGAGAAAATTATAAAGATAAAAGAAGATAAGATAAGAATAAGTTGGAGGAGGAGGAGGAGGAGAAGTGAAAAAAAATATTAGTAGAAAGAGGAAAAGGAGACTTAAGTGGAGAGGAGCAAAAGAAGATTTGGAAACGGAAGAAAAGAAGAGAGAGAGAGAGAGAGAAAGGGAACTGAAGCTTCTCGAGGGAATAAAGGAAGAGGGAGAAAATGCGAAAGGTGTGACGAGGAATTTCGAATGAGAGAAAAAAGAAGAAAAACAAGAAGGAAGATTCAATATTTAACTAGATTTTCCTGTTTACATCAATTTCCTCTTTGCAATATGTGACTTTTCCTAAATTTTTCTTTACTAATTTCCTTTGTCTTAACCTTTTTTTTATCTTAACTCAGAGAAAAAGATTCATTACAAAGATTTACGTGCATTTCTGAGCCCCACACCCTCTCTCTCTCTCTCTCTCTCTCTCTCTCTCTGAATACTCACATTGAACATAAAGGTGAAATTGTACGCTGGCGGGTTAGCTCGGGCTGTACAAGTAAGCGTAGCGGAGTCCCCAGCCCTCAACCCGCCTTCAGTCTCTTCCCTCACTCCGACCTTGGCTTCAGTTCCGTCCACGCCCTCTTCTTCCTCACGCCCATAACGCATCAGACTAATACTCGCCTCTGGTACGTCTGTGAGGGAGACAGAAGCATAGTTGTAAGTCATTAACATCAACAGTATCAGTAGTTATTCAGGTAAATTAAAAGTGTGTAATTTTCTTGTTGTTTGAAGCTAAAAAAAAGTTAGAGAGAGAGAGAGAGAGAGAGAGAGAGAGAGAGAGAGAGAGAGAGAGAGAGAGAGAGAGAGAGAGAGAGAGAGAGAGAGAGAGAGAGAGAGAGAGAGATAATATGAAGAGCTCTAAAAACCAGGTTCAATTTTGGCTAACCTAATACTCTCATCTCAAAAGTGTCACAGGAAAAGAAAAAAGAAGGAACGTGAGAAGGAATAATATCGCGTAGAAAAAGGAAGTAAAAGTTGATAAAAAAAAAGAGGAAGAAGAAGAAGAAAAAAGGTGATTAACTCCTTCATTAATCTAGTGGGAACAACAATTATATATATAAAAAAACGTATAAAAAGCTACATCAGAAGTACTTTTAACCTACAAGAAGCGTGTAGGAGTAAAGTTGCAGAGGTCATTACACGTGCAGCACCGACGGGGAGTAATACAAAGAGACGTGAGAGTGTACTGGAAACTACCTGAGGAATGAGTATAGGAACGAGTGAGGTGATTGGATAGGTGACTAAGACATTCCCACACCTGTATACGAAGACCAGGTAACCGTCATTAACTTACCTGTGTGTGTGTGTGTGTGTGTGTGTGTGTAGCTTTCGTATGTATGAGGTGTTTGTATTCGTCAAGATGGAAGGTGTGTTCAAGGCACGGAGAACAACTACTGTTATTGAGGCATTAGCTTAAAGGAGAATAGTTAGTGGTAAAAGTTTCCTGTTATAAGAGAGACCAAGGAGTTCAGTTCCCAGTTCCCCTTCTCACCCCATTTTTGTGATGTTTACTGCTAACTAACTGGTGCTGCAATGGTACCTTAGAGTCAGGTTAACAGTATTCTATGTTACAATACTCGTTTCCCCTTCACGCCACACTTCCGCTGCTCACAGACTTGTCACAACTCTGTCTTAGCATCTTGAGTCCTAACACGGCTTCATCTCAGCCTTACTATATGCCAGCTACAGCCTCATCTTATCCCCGTCACACCTTCATCCTTACCTGGCCTTCAGAGGTGTACTAAATTATATGTTAACGTATATTCCTTGACAACACACGGCCCTTTCATCCTAAACACGGGAAGCATATCTTTCAAAAACTTACAACACTTCGTAAACTCTTGCATCACACACACACACACAAAAAAAAATGTAAACTCATACCACGTTCTAACTCGTCTTAAAACTTCGCCCAAGCCGTTTCAAAAGGACTCCTAAAACCTTATCACAACTACGTCATAATCTCTTTACAAACGCCCCGAAAGCCGCCACAAGCCGGCCTCCTCTCCACGGACGGGCGGAAAAGAATACTTTAAAGTGGTAGTAAAGGCGGCACCACCTTGGGAGGACAATTAGAACTTTATTACAGCCCTAAGAGTGCTTGCGAGGCCCTTCCGAGCACCAAGAGGAAGAGGAGGAGGTGAAGCAGTCTTAAGAAGATGTTCTAGTTACTCACAGTGGACCGTGAGACGAGTTGAGTCAGAAGAGGCGAGGTGTGGTAAGGTGGGGGCTGCAGATCGGCACTCCAGCACCGCGCCATCGTCTGCTGCTGCTGCCACCATGCTCAGCTGGGACACCGTTGAGTCCTTACTTGGGCTTCGCTGCAGATAGACAGGGAATGGAAGGGCGAGCAGAGAAAAGACGAGGGAAAGACGAGGAAGAAAGGAGGAATAGCGGGTGTGGTGTAAAGTGAATTTGGAAGAGAAACGGGGGAGAGGAAGCAACGGAGTGTAGTTAGGAAGAGTGAAAGAAGAGGAACAAGTGAAAGGTAGAGTGAAACAATTGATAGAAAGAAAAGGAACAAGAAAAGAACGTACGTAAGAAGAGGAAAACGTGAATTACAATAGAAAGTAAAAGATAGGAAGAAAAGTAGGGTGTAGATTGCAAGAGATAGGAAAGAAAACAATGAATACGAAAAGACGGTAGGTAGGAAGTTATGAGGGACAAAAGGGAAAGGAAACAGATGGTAGGATGTAATAAAGAGGAGAACAATGGGAGGGAGAGATAAAGGCAAGGCATAAGAAAACCCAGAAAGAAAACAGAGAGATTGAAGGACAGGAAGAGACAAACAAAACAAAAAAGGTAGGAACGAGAAAATAGCAATGAATGTGATAAAATAAAACGAGAAGGCAAATATAGCGAATGACAGAACAGAATAGAACACGGTGTGAGGAACAGAACGTGTGGGACAAGGAAATACAGGAAATACAGGAAATACAGGAAATACAGTAAAGTTAAATGGGACAAAGAGAACACAGGAAACCAGAAATAAGTAAATAAAAGGACGGAAAGGAATGTGAGGAGAGAGAGAGAGAGAGAGAGAGAGAGAGAGAGAGAGAGAGAGAGAGAGAGAGAGAGAGAGAGAGAGAGAGAGAGAGAGAGAGAGAGAGAGAGAGAGAAACAGCAGTGTAAATATGACATCACAGGTGTAGCCTCTCCGTTACTGGTTTGAATGTCTCCTCATTCATATATACAATTGTGACAAAGGCAACGTGAGACGCGAATACGACCTCCCAAATTTGTCTTTACACCCTTAGCCAGGTAACTCTTCTCCAAAAACGAGGCAAGTGAGAATTCTGACAGAACCACAGGTGTGTTCTAACAAGGGTCTACAGGTGTTAGGCTTTGGATTTAGTATTTCAAGTGCAGTTTCTGAGGTTATTTAGCATTGGAGAGTAGTGGGAAGAGGAGTGAGGCGTGGAGAGAATCTTGTGGAGTGGACGCGGAGTGAGAGTGGAAACAGAGTGGGAATAGTGTTATGGGAGAGGTGGGAGAGGTGGAAGAGGACACTCACCACCTCAACGTTGTGTGTGAGGAGCTGCCCAGCGAGCCACCAGGAGAGAACAGGAGGAGGACGAACCCCCATCGATTCGCAGGTAAATATGTACTGCCGCCCACCTGATAGACGTCCGTTTGGGCCCCGAAGCTTCACTTTGGGCCGTGAGTCTGTGAGGGAAGAGTGACCATACTTTTAGACACACACACACACACACACACACACACACACACACACACACACACACACACACACACACACACTGAAAGAATAAGACCAGAAAGCTTGTGCAGCAACAAACTTTAGACAATCTCGCCAAGTCTACAGGATTCGTCTAATTATCGTGTGGGAGCAATTACTGAAGCAGCAGAGAAACCTATGAGAAAAAGAAAGAGAAACAGATAGATAGATATACATAGATAGACAATAAGCTGAACACACAAACCTTTCAACAGAGAACACAATAACTAATACTGAAAAGCTGCCTTGGATGAGTGTATAGAGATAAAGTTTAATGTATACAAATATAGACAAAACTAGAATAACAATCAAAATATAAGAATAGGATATATTTCACTTTTCCACTGAAGCCAACGGGTCAAGTTTCTGCAACAATACTATGATATTTTTTTGTGTGTGTCAGATACCAATGAGTAGAAATTTCAATGGAAAATAAGTCGATCAAACAAAAGAACGTAATGACTGCTTATTATTCTGGTTTGGAAATGTTTTGGGACGATTAGTTTTTTGGCGGCAAATAAAAGAACAATGATAATAATTGAAGCTTCAGAAACCTCATATTTTCTGGTACACGAACATTCACTTTCATTCTTATATAAAGTTGGCAATCAATTTCGTCAGTATGAAAAGAATATTTGAATGATTCCTGATGTTGTTGATGCACCTGTCTTTGTGCAGGTAATTACGGTCAGTTTTCTTATGTGTTGAAATAGTGTATTGTTGGTACTACTGCTTCAATGAAATTATTATTATTATTATTATTATTATTATTATTATTATTATTATTGTTATCAGTGAAAGCCATGTAATTTTTTCAGACTTTTGGGGTGATATTGACGTGGTATACAATGGTGATTAAAGTACAGAATAATATAGTAATGATTCAGGATAAGTTTTATACATACAAAGATCAATCTCACCATTGTTTACAGCATACAGGTAAGTCTACATACCTATTACCTTTTGGCGTCATTGAATATACCAATCAGTCATTTCTGATTAATACAAACTAGTCATAATAGAAAGGTTAATGTTCTGTTTTATGCCTCGTGTAGTACAGCATTGTATTGTACTGCATTGTATTGTAATTGTATTTGTATTTTATTTGTAACATTGATTTTTTCCATTATTTTCCTTATTGCTTTTTTCTGTCACATTTTTTCTTCCACGAGTATGAAAAAACTTGCAAAATGTAAACTATTATCACATTATTTTCCGTCTTAATGATCATGTTAACTAAAACGAATATATTTATCCTCAAGGTAACGAAGAATGCAATAAACAGGTAACGAGAATAACAATTTAATCAAACTACCGGTTGTTCTCTAATTAGACGAAGCTTGAACGATGGTTATCAATGTTATTAGTTCAGTATTAACGTTTTATTTGCCCCATTAAGAAAAAGTCGAACGATAGTCATCAACGTTGTTTGTTCAATATCCATTTTCTTTTATTTAACTTTTTTTTCAGTGTAATAGATCGTGTGTTGCAGAAATAGGTGAAAAAAGGTTAATTACTCCAGGTAGTCTTTGGTAGTTTTTCTAAGGAATAACTTACGGGTGAAAAACGTGCATATATAACCCTAAGAAAACACCTTAAAAACATTCTCTATTTCTACTTCATAATGAGATTCCTTCACGCGGCAGAGATTTGTTATTTTTTATCTCTATGAACATGATTATTATATTACGTCATTATAATATACAATGACGCACCTTTGGGAGACTCAGTAAAAATGATGAATGAAAAATGTTGGATCATCACTCGGCCTTCCCTAATGTGTTACTTTCTATAATAATTCGTAGCCTCCAAGTTACCTCATCAGCATGCATGGCGAGGGATGGTCTTATCGCCTTATTTCACGAACCAATAAAAGTTTTCCCCGCGGTAACATAGTGGTATTATAATGCTAATTAACGTCTAGCTCACTAATAAATGAAGGGGCTGTGGTTTTTTATATATACGTTATACAAAACAGTTTCCTACATCAATATGTCTTACCTTGAATGTTGGGATGCCAGGATACATGGTGGCACGGGCAGTTTAGTAAGGTTAGGTTAGGTTAGTCAAGGGGCAAGTTGAATATGTGATGTTAGGAAGATCACCCACACCTTATATTTCTTTTATTACATTTATCACAATCTCTTTCTATTCCTCTTGTCTAATCATGTTAATTTTAATGTATAGATCGACTTTGACACACACACACACACACACACCACACACACACACACACACACACACACACACACACACACACACACACACCAACCCTACCATGCACACCCTTGTCAACCCGCCCTAAGCACGGGTGGGGAGGATTTCCTGGTGGTATGTCGCCTCCATTGGAAAGTTCCCAAACACGCTGTGAAATGCAAAGGTAACTGTACATTCTTCTATTTCTTATTCTCAGCCTCCTTGAACTTTTTACTTTCCTTACTCTCGTTCTTGTTGTATCTTTTCTTTTTATATGTCAAACCGCATCATTCATAACTCTGACAGAATCTTTCCTTTCACTTTCCACCTGCGTGCTTGGTGATGACGAGGCAAGCGAAGCAGTGAGGCAATGTTTTATGAAGAATTCTGAACATAACACACATACTTCCTGCTCCACGCTTAATGGTAACGCCGGCAACAGTGCGCTATAAAAGTTATATGATGCTTCTGGATTTTCTCTGAGCGTTGGTAAAGAAGATATTGGGGATGCATCAATATACAAGGAAACCACACGGTAAACCCAATAAATAATGCAAAATATACTCTCTCCTCTCTAAAGGTTAAGACGAGCTTGTATCTTTAAGGAGATTGTATCCATACCTGTGCTTGCCTCCCCTTCACTCTGCAGAACGAATGGTAATGTGCGTGCAATAGACGAAACTTAGATGTATGTGAATCAGAAGTTACTATGAAAAGGGAGGAGGGTGCTGCAAACGATTAGGCAAAAACGATTCCATAACCTCGCAAGATGTTCAAGATGGAGATGGAAGAATAATGTTGAGTAATATCAGGTACAACAATAAGAAATAATAGGAATGGAAAATGTAGTACGAAGGAAGAAAGGAGAAATACGTTCAGGACCGAATTTTTCCCCAAAGTGCGAGGAAAAAATTTAGATATATGAAACACACCTTTAAGGAGGAAAATGGAAAGGAAATAAACAGCGGCGATAAGAAGAAAAATGTTAAAAGGGTTTGTGTCCGTGTTTCTTAATCAACATTGCCATAATTTCAACACTGCCTTGCTCTTTGACTCTCTGGGGGACGGGAGAGCAACACGTAAAGATACACAACGAAGTCAACGTTAAGAACAGTCCGTTGCAGAGGAGAGAATATGTTAGAGAAAGTAAAGAATGCTCACCAGACTCAGTGGTAATAAGAACAGACCGAAGGGGAGATGAGAGTAAGTGGTTAGAGAAAGAAATGAATACGTTACGAAGACAGCGGCGAGAGTAATACAATAAGAGGAACAGAATAAGTGGGAAGCTAAGAGAAGATTATGTTGATACTCGTATGTTCTTTTGGCCATAGTATGTTTATGTAGTGTTTGCTTTCTACTGCCAAAATTCTCACCTTTAATATTATGAGAAAACGGATGAGCCTTACGTGGTTTCCTTTTGCTGAACCATTACTCTATAGAAAAAAACATATATATTGAAATATTTCCCTGTTCAACTTACAAGCTCCACCAGGTAGGATTGAAGGTGAGTGTACATAGTGTGACCTTTCTAAAGTTTTAATCCTTCTTCCTACAAACCCCAGAGTTCTTATCTTCCATAATGTGTGGACTGTATCTTAGATCCTGAAGGCTGGTTTATGACTTCAAACATCGGTCACTAATGATGGAGGATGGCTAATGGCGGTGATAAGCCTTAATGCGACCTTAATTACAGGTGGTATTAAGGTAAAAAAATATTGTATAAAAGAAAATGTTGCTATGATAGTGGAAAGGTAGCCAGTATTATTTTTTTGCTCTCTATCGCTCTCGCACAGAAAGAAAAAAAATATGGAAAAAGAAAGGAAAACATGTAAAAAATAATATTAAAACAATCAACCACTGTTTGAGGCATTTCGAAGGTTCATTGTGGTGTGGAATCAAGTTATTATTTCTACTTTTATTTAATTTTTAGTTCGGACCCAATTTTTGCTTTAATGTCTATCCCGTATCATGGCTGCTACATTGCCTTTGTGCACCACAGGACAATGTAGTCTCTTGATGATGCCACCACATTTTTCTTCACTTCCTCGTGATATTAAGAGCAATAACAAACATTAACACAATTTTTTTTACACTATTATAAGGAATTCCTGGACTTACCTAATGATCACTCTACACTAATTACTGAAGAACGATACATTAAAGTCAATTCCTACCTGTGAGTGTGTATTGACGTGAAAGGTAGTTTGTATTCTTACCTGTCTGTGAGAGAAGGACGGGCGCAATTAGTGGTGGGAAGACTGGAGTGTTGGATGCCTTACAGGTGAGATTGTGTGCCAGGTGGTAGCGTGTGACGGCGGCAATGTGAAGTGTATTAGTGATGTAGGAGGTGATGGGTGTGAGGGTGGTGATGGAGTTGGAGGCGGCGGTGGTAGCGGCGTCAAGGCTCCTAAGAACGCCTCCCTCCTGACGCTCCT
The DNA here is from genome assembly GCA_029783475.1 of Metacarcinus magister. Lineage (NCBI taxonomy): Eukaryota > Metazoa > Arthropoda > Malacostraca > Decapoda > Cancridae > Metacarcinus > Metacarcinus magister. Next base: position 3,197,273 of record JAPQNM010000014.1, on the reverse strand, counting down.
CCACCGTGGAATCGAGTAGTTTTGTTCCCGACCACCAGGTGACGTTGGGAAAGGGAATACCTGAGCCAAAGGGAGAAACATAACATTTAAGATCAATTTTGTTGTAAGATATATATGTTTTTTTATTTTATTTATTATTCAATGTTACAAGTTAAAATAATAGAAAATGGATTGTTTGATGTTACAAGTGAAAAAAAAATTGAAACTGGACACTTTGGTAAACAGAATGGCAACTCAAACTGAAAACGAGAGAAAACTAAACGAAAAGAAGTGAAAATAAGAGATGTGAGGATTATTTGTGGTGGACTGGAATAAGGATGTAGTTTCAGAGTTTCTACAGTGTGTCCTTACCTCCCGTGGCCCTACAGGAGAGGGTGAGTGGATGGGCTTCCTGCACCGCCACCGCTGTGTCCACTAACGCCCCGCCGTGACTGTAGATCCGCAGCTGCTTCGGAAGTTCTTAAAAGTGAAGTAAAACAAAAGAAATTCAAAGTCACTCACATTTGCATTCATAATACCTGTCCATTATATCAAACTTTTATTAACATTTAGAATAGTTTAACTCTTTTTAATTAACTATATATGTTTTCCGTACTGAAATAAATTGTTTGCATTAATTTTCGTCATTCTTCCTGCAACCTCAACGCTTTTACATCACCTCAAGAATTAAACCGGAAATATGGAAGCCCGTTTTCCGCATTTTTTTCATGGAACGGGACATTGCAAGCATTTCCCTTTTATTTTTGTACCCATAAAACCCGACTACAGCTGCACACACGAAAAAAAATAACGACAGATAACGACCACAGCACACGTACACAACACCTGCACCTTCTACGTTAAAAATAATTCGTGGTGCACAATACCGGGTGTGTTTTTGTACATACATTGTTTTCCGGTTCCACCTCCTCACCACAGACAGTTGGTTCCAGCCTTAAGGTGTCTTGGGAACGCTGGCTCAAAGGCTTTCATGTTTAGCCTTCACGCAGATGACACTCGCATTTCTATTCTTAACTCGCCCCGGAGACCAACGTGAAATCAAGTGTGTGAGATCAAAAAGAACGCGAATTTGGAAGCGTCAAAAGGTCAAAGAGTTCAAGAGTTTAAATTCTATCATCGTATCGAGTTGAAAAGTAAAGGAATAGAACGAAATGATAACCTAACCGATGCATTAATAAGGAATGAAACAATATTGACTTAGATAGACTGTTGGTAATGTTCTGAAATCAAATAAAATACAAGTAAATTCTAGCTTTGATTACTGAGTGAGTAGAGAGAGAAAGGTAGAGAAAAAAATTAAGTGCTCGGCGTGCATTGAAACAGAAAATGACAAGCACTTAATATTAAATGATTACATGATGAGGAATGGAAAGTATATTGGTCTAAGAGGATCATAAATAAGAAGCAAGACGGAAGAGATTAATAATAATAATACAATCTTCTAGGACAGAGTAAAAAAAAACAAGAAGAGCAAGATGCGCACGTACTCGACCAACATAAACATGACCAAAAAAAAAAAAAAGTTAGAATAAGAAAAGTTTTGTCTAACGATGAAAAACTAATCCCTTACGTAACGTTGAAAAAAAGAATGAAAACAAATGACAGATTGGTGGATAAAAAAAAAAAAAATTGCACAAATACAAAGGAATTACGTGGTTTCAGTAATTAAAAGTAAAGTAAGTTTCCTAAAAGGGATAGATGATAATGGAGTACCGATCAAAAGAGAGAGAGAGAGAGAGAGAGAGAGAGAGAGAGAGAGAGAGAGAGAGAGAGAGAGAGAGAGAGAGAGAGAGAGAGAGA